>QODF01000044.1:3367211-3531879 GCA_024372805.1 Oostethus manadensis
CTCGCCATGGCTCGTCTGGATAACTCGGTTTGAGCCATTTGGAGACATATTGCAGTTGATTGGCTAAGAAATACTGAGAAAAGTCCGGAAGCTCTAAACCACCCCTGCCCTTGGTTTGTTTTAACGTATTTAAGCTGATACGTGATGGTTTGTCTATCCAAAGGAATTTAGAGATGTGGGAGTCCAGTGACTTGAACCAGTTGGAGGTTGGTTTGGTGGGTATCATTGAAAACAAATAATTAATTTTCGGTAAAACCATCATTTGGACGGCAGCCACTCTCCCCATGAGTGATATGGGTAGACGTCTCCACCGCAAAAGATCACCCTCAGTTGTTTTCAAAAGTTGAACAAAATTCAACTGTGTCAGGTCTGACAACTTGGGTGAAATGTTTATACCCAAATATTGGATATTTCCTGTCCGTATTATGGCATCACGTATACCCTGAAAGTGACAGTTAATGGGTAGAGCTGTGGTCTTAGACCAGTTAATAGAGTAATCAGGCACTGATGAGTACTTGTTTTTAAGTTGAATCGTGCGGGAAAGGGACGCTTGAGTATTCTGGAGAAAAAGTAATACATCATCAGCGTAGAGACTTATTTTGTGATGCATATCTCTGGTGCGGATCCCTTTGATTTCTTCATGTTGTCTGATGGCCGCTGCTAAGGGTTTGATAAATATGGAAATCAGTGAAGGGGACAGCGGACAGCCCTGCCTTGTGCCTCTGTGAAGGCTAAAGCTTGAAGAAGTTTGATCATTGGTCCTCACACATGCATGTGGGTTGGTATAAAATATTCTGATCCAATCAATAAAATCCGGTCCAAACCCAAATTTAATTAGTGTCCTGAATAGGAATTTCCACTTTACCCTGTCAAATGCTTTTTCTGCATCTAGAGAAAGGATAATAGTTTCCAGTTTATTATTAGGCATGAGCTGGAGAGCTTCCTGGAGTTCGCCAACAGATAGAGGTGAGTCCAGAGAATTTTTCTGGTTCTGTTCTAATATCGGTAGATTTAAATTATTAAGAAACGGATCCATATCATCATCTGATGGGTCTAATTGTGGTGTGTATAATGCTTTATAAAAATCCCTGAAAATCTTGTTTATTTTATCAGGGTCATGGCTAATATTTCCTGCTGAGTCTTTAACGACGTAGATAGTTGTTTTCTCTTAGAAAATAGATATCTAATAGATATCAAATATAGACCTCTAACATTCATCTATATGCATGCATTTAAACAAGGTTTATAAATAGATGCAGATTTGTTTGCTTTGTTAAACGTTTATTAGATGTCCCTTGTGTTCCTTGTAAATAAGATATTTGGATATTTGGATTTGAAAAAATCCAGCCATACACGCAGCACAACAGTCTTCAAGCAGCAACACTAACAACATACGACTGAAAAAATGTATTATTTTCAAAAGCACATGGCCAAGAGGCCAACAAAGTTAGGCAGCAAAGTCTGGTCAGTCATTTTCAAATTCACTAACCTCTCAGATTTGCCATCCAAGTAACACACCATGCACATTATCCTCCACTGCACAATCTAATTGCTGTTAACATCAGTTTGTTTGTTCAATGCATCGTTTTTAAATGGCTTTGTGAGAACACAATTGAAAAGTGCGCAAAATACTTAAAATACTCTAAATTCTCTCTTGTCCCTGCCCTCAATTTGCATGAACTCTGAAGGGAAACTAGATGGGATGTCATTTGCTTTATGTGGTAGGTGGAGGCATCTGGTTCGCTCCTCTCAATTTACTGTACTGAACCTTGTCAAGTATTTTGAATGTGATATAAAAAGTCTTCTAAAATCCCAAAATCAAAACATTCCATTCCATTTTCTTCCGCTTATCCGGGTCCTATCTCTTAGGGTGAGTCCAGCCACCCTAAGGAGGAAACTCATTTCCGCCACTTGTATTTGCGATCTCATTCTTTTGACCCATAACTCATGACGATAACTGAGATAACTGGGAACGTATCTCGATGGGTAAACAGAGAGCTTTGCCTTCCGGCTCAGTTCTCTCTTCACCACGACGGTCCGGTACAGCAACCGCATTACTGCTGACGCTGCACCGATTTGTCTGTCGACCTCACGCTCTAACCGTCCCTCACTCGTGAACAAGACCCCAAGATACTTGAACTCCTCCACCTGAAGCAAGACCTCACTCCCAACCCGGAAGGTACAGTCCTCCCATTTCCGACTGAGAACCATGGCTTTGGATTTGGAAGTGCTGAGTCTCATCCCAGAAGCTTCACACTCAGCTGCAAACTGCTCCAGTAAACGCTGAAGGTCACAGCCTGATGAGGCCATAAGGACCACATTGTCTGCAAATAGCAGAGACGGGATCCTAAGGTCGCCACGCTGGACTCCCTGAACGCCTTGACTGCGCCTAGAAATTCTGTCCATGAAGAGTATGAACAAAATCGGTGACAAGGACCGAATGGCACGTAGTAGCGGGACACCAATCCCGTACTCCCGAAGCACCCCCCACAGGACACCATGAGGGACACGTTCAAATGCCTTTTCTAAGTCTACAAAGCACATGTAGACAGGTTGGGCAAACTCCCACATACCTCCCAGTACTCTTGTAAGGGTGTAGAGCTGGTCCAGTGTTCCGCGACCGGACGAAAACCACATTGCAACTCCTGTAACCGAGGTTCGACTAACTGTCATACCCTTCTCTCCAGCACCCTGGAGTAGACTTTCCCAAAGAGCCTGAGGAGTGTGATCCCCCTATGGTTGGAACACACACTCCAATCACCCTTTTTAAAAATGGGGACCACCACCCCGGTCTGCCAGTCCAGAGGTACTGTTCCCGACTTCCATGCAATGTGGTAGAGGCGTGTCAACCAACACAGTCCTCCAACATCCAGAGCCTTGAGAAAGTCAGGGCGAAACTCGTCTACCCCCGGAGCCTTGCCATTGGGGAGTGTTTGACCTACCCCAATTACCTCACCACGGTGATAGAACTGTCCATGTAGGTATCCTCAGACTCTGTTTCCTCTACAGAAGGTATGTCAGTGGGATTGAGAAGGGCCTCAAAGTATTCCTTCCACTGACCAACTATATCCTCAGTGGAGGTCAGCAAGCCCCCTTCCGCACTGTAAACAGTGTGAACTGGGGGCTGCTTCCCCTTTCTGAGGTGTCGGGCGGTTTGCCAGAACCTCTTCGAGGCCCACCGAAAGTCGTGCTCCATAGCCTCACCAAACTCCTCCCACACCCGAGTTTTTGCCTCGACCACTGCCGAAGCTGCGTGCCGCTTGGCCTGCTGATACCTGTCAGCTGCTTCGGCAGTCCCGCAAGCCATCCATGCTTGATAAGACTCCTTCTTCAGCTTGACAGCAGCCCTAACCCCCGGTGTCCACCATCGAGTTCAGGGTTTGGCGCAACGACTGGCACCGACAACCTTGCGGTCGCAACTACGACTGGCTGCCTCAGCAAAGGAGGCACGGAATACGGCCCATTCGGACTCAATATCCCGGTCCTCCCTCGAGATGCAGGCAAAGCTCTGCCAGAGATGAGAGTTCAAGACTCGATGGACGGGAGACTCTGCCAGACGTTCGCAGCACACCCTCACTACACGTTTGGGTCTACCAGGTCTGTCCGGCATCCTTCACCGCCATCTAATCCAACTCATCACCAGGTGGTGGTCATTTGACAGCTCAGCCCCTCGCTTCACCCGCGTGCCCAGAACATGCGGACGCAAGTCTGATGATACGACCACAAAGTCGATCATAGACCTGCGACCTTGGGTGTCCTGGTGCCAAGTGCACTTATGGACATCCTTATGTTCGAACATGGTGTTTGTTATGGACAAACTGTGATTCGCACAGAAGTCCAGCAACAACACACTACACGGGTTCCGATCAGGGACGCCCCTCCAAGTCACACTGTCATTGCCCACATGGGTGTTGAAGTCTCCCAGTAGAACTATGGAGTCACCAGCTGGGGTGCTCTCCAGAACCCCTCTGATAGACTCCAAGAAGGCTGGGTATTCCGAACTGCCGTTCGACGCATACGCACAAGCCACGGTCAAGACCCTTTCCTCAGCCCGAAGGCGTAGGGAAATAACCCCCTCATTCACCGGGGATGGCTCCAGCACAGAGGCACCAAGCCGGGGGCTATTAATAAGCCCACACCCGCTCGCCACCTCACCACAGCAACTCCAGAGAAGAACAAGGTCCAGCCCCTCTCAAGGAAGTTGGTCCCAGAACCCAAACTGTGGGTTGAGATGAGTCCGACTACGTCTAGTCGGAATGTCTCCACCTCTTCCACAAGCTTGGGCTCCTTCCCCACCCTAGAAGTGACATTTCATGTCCCGATTTGGCCGCCGACGACCAGGTCGCCCGGACACCCACCGTCGACCACTGCCCAAAATCATAAAGCACTGGACTCTTTTGCTTGCCCCTGCAGGTGGTTGGTCTGCGGGGGGAGTCCCCGTGTTCCTGATTCAGGCTAGGCCCAGCCAGGGCCCACGGGTGAAGGCCTGGCCACCAGCCGCTCGCCTGCGAGCCCCTCCCCCAGGCCTGGCTCTAAGGTGAGGCCCCGGTGTCCCTTGTCCAGGCGAGGTGCGGTTACTCCTCTTGATTTTCTTCATTAGGGTCTTCTGAATCACTCTTAGTTTGGCCCGCCACCTAGAACCTGTTTGCCTTGGGAGACCCTACCAGTGGCATAAAGCCCCCGACAACATAGCTCCTAGGATCACTCAAACCCCTCCACCACGGTAAGGTGGTGATTCACGGAGGAGAAAACATTAAATAACTATTAAAATGTATTTATCTCATAGACCGACTAGAAGCTTTTGTTACACAAACTTACTTGGTACGGGTAGAGGGAAGTGCATATTTGGTGATCTAACTTCCTGAAAAACCAGAAAGTGAAGATCTTTGTTATTTGTAGCTGTCACAAAAATCTGTACGAGGTTTTGATTAAATTCACCTAAAATGTTTTTGTAAAAAAAAAAAAAAACCACCCAAATTTGACTTTTTAAAAATTCTCTAGAGATCTGTGAGCTTTTGTAATAACCAAGGTCTGTTTTCGAAGTTTGAAAGTAAAACTGTTTTTTGTCTTATCCCTAAAATGGTATTTACAAATTGATGGTATTTACAAATTGATGGTTTTCAGTATTAAAGGACAAATCATACCCAAGGTCACATACTTTCAAATGAATCCAAGTCTTGTGTGATCTTGGTCTTCATCTTCCTTGGACCTTGGACCTTGGATCTTGGAACTCCATTCTTGGTGTCACCGGTAGGGTGGGCAGAGGCTCTGCAATGAGCAAGACACTTTTACTTTGCATAGTATTATTGCTATTGTAGTACAAAAATAACAGCAATAATAGAGCAAAAATAGAACAATTAGCATCCTTACTTTTGGTCTGCTGAGGAGCATTCCTCTTCAGAAAAACAAAGCCTGTGGAATACCAAGAGCAAAAAGGTGAACATTGTGAAGAAGAGTTGCAGCAAGTTAAGTATTTTACTATTTTGCTATTCCATTAATCCTTTTTGATGGAAAACATAGATAAACTCTGATTTCTGCCTCTCAAATGTGAATATTTTTTCATTTGCTAAGTCATTCGAAAAAGCAGACCTGTTATCATTGTGTACAAGATATTCACACAACGCTGTGACTTTGTGTTTGATTCATTTTGATGCGGTCTGTCCAGGACCTAAACAACAAGCTCCAGATTAACCGACTAAGAAAATAATTGTACATGCAGCCCTTTTTTGAGATGTATCATGTTGGTCACTTGAGTGACCTAAACAAGGTTAGCAACCTTCTTCAAAAGCTTTTTCTTGTATGCACGTGCTTTGTAGATGCCTTCTTCTTCGTCCACCCCGGTGAATCCCAACTGTGGAACGGCATTCAACCTCACTATCATGACAAGAAAAAAAAAAGAATAACATTGTCAGTATAACAACAAAAAACAAGCTTTGGTCCAGCTTATAGAAGCATTCTTCATCTACTGTGATGGCAGGCATCTTTCGTGGCATCCACTTGTCCTCGTCCGTTGAGATTTGAGTGACAAAAGCTTGTGTCTAGGCTTCTCCTTAGCATTAGCCGCTATTAGCATTTGCAGCTAGTGCTAAATAACTACGTCAACAGGAGTAACCTAGCTGCTAATGCTAATTAACTACGTCAACAGGAGTAACCTAGCGGCTAATGCTAATTAACTACGTCAACAGGAGTAATCTAGCGGCTAATGCTAATTAATTACGTTAACAGGAGTAATCTAGCGGCTAATGCTAATTAATTACGTTAACAGGAGTAACCTAGCGGCTAATGATAATTAAATACGTAAACAAGAGTAATCTAGCGGCTAATGCTAATTAATTACGTTAACAGGAGTAAACTAGCGGCTAATGATAATTAAATACGTCAACAAGAGTAATCTAGCGGCTAATGCTAATTAATTACGTTAACAGGAGTAATCTAGCGGCTAATGCTAATTAACTACGTTAACAGGAGTAACCCAGCGGCGTTTTGCACTAAACGGTCGACTCAGCCCGGCTGCACTACATTGTAACTGCTACGATGAAACATATTATTTTTGTTAGCTTTCGGGCACACTACCACAGGTTTTGTAACGTGAAATGTGCACGCGGGAAACCGGAATGCGTCTGTGTGGCTCCATACCATAGGATGCCTACATAGATAGTTAGATGTCTAAAAGTGGTGCAAACCGAGCTGTATGTACTGTATATACTCGTACTTCAGATAGCCGTACTATAGATGTATAATAGATGTAGCAGTGCCTAGTGGGTATGAATAAAAATGTAATTTAATAGCATACATTTGAAATATTAAGGAAAAATATGTTGTTTTTTTCCATTGTAATTGGTTCAAGTAAAACGTTATAATATGAACATAAAGTCAAAATATTATGGGAGTAAGGGGATGACATGAAAAAAGAAGTCAAAAACATATATTTTTAAAAACAACCCAACACCAAAAATAGGAAAAACATATGTGATTTTAATAGAGAAAAAAGGTGCATTTTAACAGGAAAAAAAGTCACAATTTTACCAGAATAAACTTACTATGAGACAAATAATATTTTAGTTGCATAAAGTTATGAGAAACAAACTTAAAAAAATAAGTTGTGATTTTTGGAATTAGTTTGGGAAAAAAGGTATCATACTATGGGAATGAAGTCATAATTGGGGGTGAACAATAATTATCACTTCAGCAAATAGGCTGACTTAGCCCAGTGTTGAAATGTTAGTAATGTTAGCATAGCCTTGCGTTGCGTTGCGGCGATTACGCCATTAACAACATATTCTGGATTCGAAGCAGCTGACCTCATATCCTAACGTCTGTCCGGTTGGACAACGGATTAGATGTTCACACCGCGTCTGGACATGCATTATGTAACTCGGCCGCGGGAGGCCCCTTGTTCCGGTCCCCGACTCACAGACGTGGCAGGGTGGCCAAGAGCTGCCTGTCACAAGTGTGTGTGGTCAGAGATTAGGAAAGGCAGCAATAGAGGGGGGGGGGGGGTGGTCTGGCGGCTCTGCTCGTGTGGCAGCTGCGTGTGGTGGAAGAAGACGATTGGCTAAGGCCGATGAGAGGGTGTGGCCACGGAGAGTGACAATTCATTGGGGACAGGATGTTTAACAGAGGGGAGGTCCTGGAGCCGGACATGCAGACATGAGCGCCAATCAAACTGCTAGCACGCTGCCTCTATCCACCGAGCCAAAGAGACTGTATGACTGACAAAACTACTCACTCCTCTCATGCCGTTGTTCTATGGAACCAGTGAACCTATGAAACCGGTGCGCAGAGTGAACTCTCTACCTGCCTGTTTAGGAGCGGGAGGTAAGGAAAAGCACATGCACATGTCAGTATACTGAAAAATTAATCTGTTCATTTTCAATGATTGTGTGATTAATTAATTATTTTTTTATCATCCCAGTTCTGTGGCCCCATGAGACTTTTTTCTCAACGAATAATCACATTTTAATCTCCAAACCAATGCACAGAGTCAATCCTCTAACTGCCTGTTTGGTGGTGCGAGACGAGGATAGCAGACATGCATGCACATGGTAATATATTGATTATCCAATTCATTTTCATTTATTGCATGATTAATGATAGGAGATGCATTTTTTGGGAACCAATAACTCAATCTGTACTTTAGTCAGATGTGACTGTAGTTTGTGCACTCGAATAAATTAGGATAAGACCAAGTGTACCTTGATTTGTCCTAATCAAATATCATGACATTACTACTACCACATCACTACTATCAGGAGAACCACAGTATAATGGGCTGTGGCCCAGTAAGGTGCACTGTATACAGGCACACACTCTGAGCAGGTCATCTCTGGCAAACCTTTTGCACATTTCAACTGCCGGAGCGCTGGCGTTTCAGGTTTTTGTGTGCTCATTTGTTTTTTGTCCCCATCATCGCAGAGCATTTATACAACTAGCACGCAAAATGCTTTTGTCTTAAGGTTAATGTTACACAGGCAGAAAAAAAAGAGCGTTTAATTTGCTGAGCCGCACAGTACGAGTAATCTCACCTCATTGAAGCGTATTATCAAAGCTATTTTTTAATGTTATCAACTTGGCAGGACCTCATAACTCTCTCAAACTCACCCACTAATTATCAGCCCGATAATTATCTGGCACCCTGTGAGATCTTTTGACATGTGACCTTGTTACACCCCGAGTCATTTCTCTTTCAAAATTCATATTTTTGAGCCGCCGAGCAGATCAGGGTTTTACAGCTTGAAACCATACCAAGGAGAAATGAACTGGACCGTACCCCTTAATGTACCCCTTGGGCTGCAAGGTTTCCAGGTCCAAATACCTCAATCTCAACGGTCCAACCCCAGGGATGAGCCATTGTACCCCGAAATGTACAATCCTTTTATTCAAAGGGCCTCATTGTTCCACAAATAACTTTCCTCATGCACACACACGGCAACATTTCCACTCCCGCACGCTTACATTTCCCTCCCGAGAGAAAGGGGAGGAAATGGGGGGGGCTCTGTCTTTGAAAAGTGGCTGTGGCCAGGCGATACGCTCCTTATAAACGCTCGGGTATGATGGTGAGAAGAGCGAGGGGGGTGGGTCTGGACTGTCTGGGAGCTGCCTGGTGCTAACCCTCCATAACCCCCCTCCATTCCGGCATAAAGAGGCCTCTGTGAGGGCTGAGGCAGCTTCAGACGTAATTCGCCTCATTGCTTGATTAGATTCAGCAGTCAGACCACCCCCGAAAAAAAAAAACAGTTTGTGCCTTCAAACTAGTCCTCTCTGACGGAAGGTGATAATGAAATCCCTGCATGCACGTGGAATGTGCACATGCTCCAACCAAGACAAACACCAGCATACCGAGCCTATTGCCAGGAAATGCCAAATTAGCATACCCATGATGACAACATCATGGGTAGGTTCTTACCAAGGGGAGGGGGGGGGGGTCTAGAGTGCATGTGCCAGACAACGATGCGCATCGTGTCACCCTGCAGCACTATCACCACCAAGCTAAAGAAATCCAGTTGGACAGGCAGACACGTAAAAAAAGCACAAGCTCTTGCACCGCACCATATGAGCAATAACGAGCTCGCAGGACCAGATCATGACACAACACCATTGTCCCCATGGTGACGGCAGTACGTTTCAGGTGCACTGGGACCAATTATGGGGGGGTGTACTGGAAGATGCACTGAGGAAGATGTACCATTCTTCCCACTTAGCCAGCTGTGAGAAAAAAAAGGTCACAGTGCCGATGTGTCCTGGAGCGGCTATTATCGCGGGCCACCGCTTCCCAGGACCGAGGGCGCTTCCCCGGGGAAACGCTGCAACAAAGTTCCGGCAGCACTTGCTTTGCTTGCTCAGCATATAAGAACAACCGCAAGGACCCGCACGATGCACACAACCAGATGCCATCAAAGACTGGTTATGAAATATTTGGACACCACCAAGCAGATTGCTGTGATGTTACACCACTGTGCAGGGAATGGGGCGGGATTAAAATAAATTATTAGAAAACTAAATAAATACAATTGAATATATAAAGCCAACTATTCCATTCCATTTAATTTTCTTCCGCTTATCCGGGTCCGGGTCGCAGGGGCAGCAGTTTCAGTAGAGAAGTCCAGACTTCCAGGTCCCCATCGACCTCTTCCAGCTCCACCGGGAGGACACCAAGGCGTTCTCAGGCCAGCTGTGAGACATAGTCCCTCCAGTGTGTCCTAGGTCTTCCCCGGGGCCTTCTCCCGGCTGGGCATGCCCGAAACACCTCACCAGGGAGGCGCCCGGGAGGCATCCGGACTAGATGCCCGAGCCACCTCAACTGGCTCCTCTCGATGTGAAGGAGCAGCGGCTCTACTCTGAGCTCCTCCCGGATGGCCGAGCTCCTCACCCTATCTCTTAGGGTGAGTCCAGCCACCCTACGAAGGAAACTCATTTCCGCCGCTTGTATCCGCGATCTCATTCTTTCGGTCATGACCCATAACTCATGACCATAGGTGAGGGTGGGAACGTAGATCGATCGGTAAACAGAGAGCTTTGCCTTCCGGCTCAGCTCTCTCTTCACCACGACGGTCCGGTACAGCGACCGCATTACTGCAGATGCTGCACCGATCCGTCTGTCGATCTCACGCTCCAACCTTCCCTCACTCGTGAACAAGAACCCGAGATACTTGAACTCCTCCACCTGAGGCAAGACCTCACTCCCAACCCGGAGGGTACAGTCCACCCGTTTCCGACTGAGAACCATGGCCTCGGATTTGGAGGTGCTGAGTCTCATCCCAGAAGCTTCACACTCAGCTGCAAACCGCTCCAGTAAACGCTGAAGGTCACAGCCTGATGAGGCCATAAGGACCACATCGTCTGCAAATAGCAGAGACGAGATCCTAAGGTCACCAAGCTGGACTCCCTCAACACCTTGACTGCGCCTAGAAATTCTGTCCATGAAGATTATGAACAGAATCGGTGACAAAGGGCAGCCTTGGCGGAGGCCAACGTTCACCGGAAACAAGCTCGACTTACTGCTGGCAATGCGAACCAGGCTCCTGCTTCGATTGTACAAGGACCGAATGGCACGTAGAAGCGGACCATCAATCCCGTACTCCCGGAGCACCCCCCACAGGACACCACGAGGGACACGGTCGAATGCCTTTTCCAGGTCTACAAAGCACATGTAGACTGGTTGGGCAAACTCCCACATACCCTCGAGTACCCTTGCAAGGGTGTAGAGCTGGTCCAGTGTTCCGCGACCGGGACGAAAACCACATTGCAGCTCCTCTAACCGAGGTTCGACTAACGGTCGTACCCTTCTCTCCAGCACCCTGGAGTAGACTTTCCCAGGAAGGCTGAGGAGTGTGATCCCCCTATAGTTGGAACACACCCTCCGGTCACCCTTTTTAAAAATGGGGACCACCACCCCGGTCTGCCAGTCCAGAGGTACTGTTCCTGACTTCCATGCAATGTTGTAGAGGCGTGTCAACCAACACAGTCCTCCAACATCCAGAGCCTTGAGAAATTCTGAGCGGAACTCGTCTACCCCCGGAGCCTTGCCACTGGGGAGTGATTTGACTACCCCAATTACCTCAGCCACGGTGATAGAACTGTCCACGTACGTATCCTCAGACTCTGCTTCCTCTATGGAAGGCATGTCAGTGGGATTGAGAAGGGCCTCGAAGTATTCCTTCCACCGACCAACTATATCCACAGTCGTGGTCAGCAAGCCCCCGTCCGCACTGTAAACAGTGTGAACTGGGGGCTGCTTCCCCTTTCTGAGGTGTCGGACGGTTTGCCAGAACCTCTTCGAGGCCGACCGAAAGTCGTGCTCCATAGCCTCACCGAACTCCTCCCACACCCGAGTTTTTGCCTCGACCACCGCCGAAGCCGCGTGCCGCTTGGCCTGCCGGTACCTGTCAGCTGCTTCGGGAGTCCCGCAAGCCATCCATGCTCGATAGGACTCCTTTTTCAGCTTGACGGCAGCCCTAACCCCCGGTGTCCACCATCGGGTTCGGGGCTTGCCACCACGACTGGCACCGACCACCTTGCGGCCGCAACCACAACTGGCTGCCTCAGCAATAGAGGCACGGAATACGGCCCATTCGGACTCAATATCCCGGTCCTCCCTCGAAATGCAGGCGAAGCTCTGCCGGAGATGAGAGTTGAAGACTCGACGAACGGGAGATTCTGCCAGACGTTCCCAGCACACCCTCACTACGCGTTTGGGTCTGCCAGGTCTGTCCGGCATCCTTCCCCGCCATCTAATCCAACTCATCACCAGGTGGTGGTCAGTTGACAGCTCAGCCCCTCTCTTCACCCGCGTGTCCAGAACATACGGACGCAGGTCTGATGATACGACCACAAAGTCGATCATAGACCTGCGACCTAGGGTGTCCTGGTGGCAAGTGCACTTATGGACATCCTTATGTTCGAACATGGTGTTTGTTATGGACAAACTGTGATTCGCACAGAAGTCCAGCAACAACACACCACACAGGTTCAGATCAGGGAGGCCGTTCCTCCCAACCACGCCCCTCCAAGTCACACTGTCATTGCCCACATGGGTGTTGAAGTCTCCCAGTAGACCTATGGAGTCACCAGCTGGGATGCTCTCCAGAACCCCTCTGATAGACTCCAAGAAGGCTGGGTACTCTGAACTGCTGTTTGTCGCGTAGGCACAAACCACAGTCAGGACCCTTTCCCCAGCCCTAAGGCGTAGGGAAATAACCCTCTCGTTCACTAGGGATGACTCCAAAACAGAGGCACCAAGCCGGGGGGCTAATAATAAGCCCACACCAGCTCGCCGCCTCTCCCCTGCAGCAACTCCAGAGAAGAACAAGGTCCAGCCCCTATTAAGGAATTTGGTCCAGAGCCCAAACTGTGGGTTGAGGTAAATCAGACTATATCTAGTCGGGGCTCGATATTGGCATAAAAATGTATTGTTATTGTTTTTTTCCGATAATGAAGACCGATTTAGCCCTTTTAGCGCCAAAGTCGCAACATTACTGAATTTGCTGCGAATATGACGCATTGTGTAGTTACTACTTTACACCAGGAAATGGCGGACATCTCTAACTTCGATCTGAGGAACATTTGTAGGTGTGTTTCTATGCAAAGTTTATAGATTTGTAACCCCAGTGTGCGCGGGGCAGAATTTCCACCCGGAGTTGAATTTCTTACAGCGTAACTGTCACGTAACGTGTCGCCGACAACGGAATAAGAATGTGGGATGGCTCCCCCCCTTTCGGTGTGCTCCATTCTCATGACAATTTGGGGGCAGGGGGGCGTTACTTCTCCCCTGACAACCTAAGATGTCTTTGTTTCCAAAGCTTATGCAATGGCCGCTAACAGGAAGTCGTTAGGGCTCATGTTATGGTTGGAAGCCCGGCCGGAGCAGGAGCACTTGGTCAGGATTCCCACTGTCAGCGAGAAAATGAAAGCACAGAGAGGCTTCTCTTTATGGTTAGGACATAAATACTCTGCTCCCAGCGCCTGCCATCCAGAAAAGACCTAACTTGATGACGCCGCAAAAAAAAAAAAAGTTGCACAAGAAACGCAACAAGAAGGCCAAGAGCCGCGGCGCGCCGATACAGTCTTTTGACCTGAAAAAGAAAAAAGCAAACATTGTCGAGGAATGTGTAAAATGCAAAGCGTGGGAGGAAAGCTTCCACACATGTGGCTGTTTGCTAGACACCAAGGCTCGCCAAAGCGCTCCAGGTGTGGCTGCCGCTGTCACGCTGACGGCTGTCGTTCTGTGTCCCAAGCTGACAGGGGGCGGGGTGGTGGTGGGGTCTTCCAAGTTGGTTTCAAATGAATACCATCACACAAAAACCAATATCGAATGATGAGCTTAGAGCAAAAGCTATCGCAGCAATCGGACAAGACTAAAGCCTGGACTATGTTTCTAAGTCATATGAGGCACCAGCATACGCTACACTGTAACTTGGTGGACTACTTCAAGTCTTTCTAATTATTTACATGAAAAAAGGTCTGGTTTTTTCTTTGATAAACTGCCTTTTCATGACATTAAATGTCTATGTCGTGAGCTGTGAAATTGGACTTTGTGGATTGCTTCTAGTCTTTGTTTACTTTTATAAAAAACTTTATACAGTTTCTATTAATAAGTGGTGGGAGGCACGTTTGATCAAATGTCAGGCAGGAGGAGTGATCGCCATTTCAATACACAATATCCTTGTTGGCCGCACGGTGGATGACTGGGTAGCACGTCGGCCTCACAGTCAGGAGGCTCAGGGTTCGAATCTCGTTGGGCATCTCTGTGTGGCGTTTGCATGTTCTCCCCGTGCGTGCGTGGGTTTTCTCCGGGTACTCCGGTTTCCTCCCACATTCCAAAAACATGCATGTTAGGTTAATCGGCGACTCTAAATTGTCCGTAGGTATGAATGTGAGTGTGAATGATTGTTTGTCTTTGTTTGTCTATATGTGCCCTGCGATTGACTGGCGACCAGTCCAGGGTGTACCCCGCCTCCTGCCCAAAAGTCAGCTGGGATAGGCTCCAGCATACCCGCAACCCTAATGAGGATAAGCGGCATAGAAAATGAATGAATGAAGGATATCTTTGTTGATGTCATGATGTCCTTGTTGTGAGCTTGCATGTGCTTGTGCATGTGGGCTTGACTTCGAGGATCATTTCTAGTCTGTTTATTTCCACAAATAAGTGATGGGAGAAACAACTGCATTATATGTGACACCTATGCTGTGCTCATGCATGAGCAAGCGTAACAGGGCTTTAACTTGGATTACGTCAAGTCTTTATTTACATTATTTGGGATAGACTCCAACATACCCGCGTCCATAATGAGGATAAGCGATATAGAAAATGGATAGATAGATGGACGGACGTTAAGCAATGTGTCACGTAATCACTGGTAACTGTCAGGAGGAGCAATCGCCTTTTTATCACATATGTCTATGTTGTGAACTGGCATGTCCAAGTGTCCTGATTATTTCTAGTCTTTTAATATATTTATACTACAAAAATGGAACGTTTTTATTTATAAGCGGCGGGAGGAGCAATTGTATTGTATATTTTGCTCATGCATTAGCAAGCACACCGGGGTTTTAACTTGGTGGATTATTTCAAGTCTTTCTCTTTATTCATATTATGCGAGATGGAATTTAGCAGAAACCACAACAAAGCCAGTAAATAATTTCCCCCAAGTCACTGTACAACACGGTTACATGACAGCTGATATTTCACCTGCACATCTGGGCTAATTGCCCCAATCCACAAAGCTGGGAATGTTGCACAATGCGACTGGGGTGTGTATCATTCTTCTTTTACCAACATGTGTGCGTGTGTGTGTGTGTGAAATGCGCACGCCACTCATCATTGACAAGGAAGGCAAATATGCGACAGTACGGTTGCAGAGAGGGAAATGCACACGAGAGGGAGAAAGTGATAATGATAGAAAGTGATTATAGCACAAGACAATTTGTGCTACAATCACTTCTTCCAAGGTTTCTGCATCGACAGCCAGCTCCAGACAGAGAAGGTGTGCTGGGAAATTTGCGCCATCCATTTTTTTGAAGTCGCTAAAAACAAGTGCTAAGCTTAACAATGACACCTGGCAGGGTTTTAACTTGAAAGTCAAAGGACTCGACTTCTTAAGGGCACATTTTCCACATTCTAGTTGTGTCTGAGCAGAAACCAGAAGGTCTGAACTTATTCTGACAAGAATTTAGTGGCAGTGCAAGCCACATAGTACATAGTACGTAACATACTATTAATAGTAGTAATAATAATAGATGTTGATGTTTACATAGAGCTTTTCAGGGCACCCAAAGCGCTTAACAATGAAGTGAACCCATTGCTCATTAGTAACTCCAGACTGTCTTCGATCATCCTGGATGTGATCACTGGTTGACACTTTTCCATTCAGGATATTTTTTCATTCGTTTTGATGGTTGTCTTTCGTTTTCTGACACGTGTCTCTGGTTTTGCTCTCTATTTTAAGGCATTGGAGATCATTTTATCTGAACAGAGAAAAAACATTTTTGTACCTCATCATAAGTTTTCCCCTCTCCAATCAACTTTTTAATCAAACTACGCAGTTCTTCTGTACAATGTCTTGAACAACCCATTTTCCTCAGTCTTTCAAAGAGAAATGCATGTTCAACAAGTGCTGGTTTCATCCTTAAATAGGGGCCACCTGATTCACACCTGTTACTTCACAAAATTGATCAACTGATCACTAATCACAGTTTGAATGCCACACTGCTATTCTTTTAACACACCCCTTTTAAGTAGTGGCCCAATTGCACAGCCTTAAAAGTGTACATATCATGAATGCTGGGTCTTGTTTGTTTTCTGAAAATCTATTGCACCTACCGGTAACTTGTTTGCCATGTAGCAATAAAAATATACTAATAACAGTACTTCATCTGGTTAGTCACATTGGACTGCTATTATTTTTAACACTGTATATTCCAACTTTTTGTGTTTTTGGAAATAGTTCTTCAAAAAGTAACTATCAACACAACACTCCTTATTTGGAGTTGAGAAAATATAAAAATGTGTACTGGAAGATTCAACGTGAATGACACCCAGTCTGGATTCCTTTGATACATCGCTCGTGCCTCCCTGGTGACAGACGGGAGCAGCGTGGGAACTGCTGCCATTACACAACCCCCACCTACGCCGATGATGTATGATAGTTTGCGCTGCCTGAGAATCAAAGCAACTACTCCAAACAATCAAAACTGTGTTTCGTGTGTTTGTTGTTGTTTTGTTTTTTTTGCTCACTCAGTGGTTTTCATACCCACAGACGCCGAGTTGCAACTGACAGGAACCGAGAGCGCACCTTAACTACAAGTGACACCCGTTACAGCGACAAAGCTCGTGGGCACGCGGCGACACGCTGAGCGCTGCACCCTCTTGAGAATAACGTCTTTTCCCACAGATAACAGTCAGCCAATCAGACGATCTGCTTTTGTGCATGGCGGCAAACACGCTGGCATGACGGAGCCACGTAGCCATAAAAAGATAAAGACGTTACGAGGCTGTCCCATCTGCTGTTTGGGCTGGAACTGAACAGCGTCTCATTTGCATGTCCACTGAAAGCAATTAGGCCTCTCTGGTGTAAAGTGCTGAACCTGCACTTTTTCAGCCAATGTCCAGATGTGTCTGGACCTTGGTCACACGTGTTTGGACTCGCCTGCCTGCCAAGCTTTGCATCATTCTTAATTACGCTACATTCAAGGAAATGGGAACTACACTCCTCCACCACGATAAGGTGATGATTCACGGAGGAGTGACCGCACCTCACCCGGACGTGGGTTACCGGGGCCTCACCCTGGAGCCAGGTCTGAGGGAGGGGGTCGCAGGCGAGCGCGTGGTGGCCAGGCCTTCACCCGTGGGGCCTGGCCGGGCCTAGCCCGAAGAAGCCACACGGGAACTCCCCCCCGCAGACCTACCACCTGCAGGGGCAAGCATAAGGGTACGGTGCTTTGGGCAGTGGTCAAAGGGGGGTGACCGGGCGACCTGGTCCTCGGCGGCCTAATCTGGTTCTTGGGACATGGAATGTCACTTCTCTGGTGGGGAAGGAGCTCGAGCTTGTGGAAGAGGCGGAGACATTCCGACTAGATATAGTCGGACTCACCTCAACCCACAGTTTGGGCTCTGGAACCAAATTCCGTGAGGGGCTGGACCTTGTTCTTCTCTGGAGTTGCTGCAGGGGAGAGGCGGCGAGCTGGTGTGGGCTTATTATTAGCCCCCCGGGTTGGTGCCTCTGTGTTGGAGTCATCCCCAGTAAACGAGAGGGTTATTTCCCTACGCCTTAGGGCTGGGGAAAGGGTCCTGACTGTGGTTTGTGCCTACGTGAGAAAAAGTAGTTCAGAGTACCCAGCCTTCTTGGAGTCTATCAGAGGGGTTCTGGAGAGCACCCCAGCTGGTGACTCCATAGTTCTGCTGGGAAACTTCAACACCCATGTGGGCAATGACAGTGTGACTTGGAGGGGCGTGGTTGGAAGGAACGGCCTCCCGGATCTGAACCCGTGTGGTGTGTTGTTGCTGGACTTCAGGTCGCAGGTCTATGATCGACTTTGTGGTCGTATCATCAGACTTGCGTCCGCATGTTCTGGACACGCGGGTGAAGAGAGGAGCTGAGCTGTCAACTGACCACCACCTGGTGATGAGTTGGATTAGATGGCGGGGAAAGATGCCGGACAGACCTGGTAGACCCAAACGCGTAGAAGGGTGCGCTGGGAACATCTGGCAGAGTCTCCCGTTCGTCGAGTCTTCAACTCTCATCTCCGGCAGAGCTTCGCCTGCATCTCGAGGGAGGACCGGGATATTGAGTCCGAAGGGGCCGTATTCCGTGCCTCCATTGCTGAGGCAGCCAGTCGTAGTTGCGGCCGCAAGGTGGTCGGTGCCAGTCGTGGTGGAAAGCCCCGAACCCGATGGTGGACACTGGGGGTTAGGGTTGCTGTCAAGCTGAAGAAGGAGTCTTATCAAGCATGGATGGCTTGCGGGACTCCCGAAGCAGCTGACAGGTACCGGCAGGCCAAGCGGCACGTGGCTTCGGCGGTGGTCGAGGCAAAAACTCGGATGTGGGAGGAGTTCAGTGATGCTATGGAGCACAACTTTCGATCGGCCTCGAAGAGGTTCTGGCAAACCGTCCGACACCTGAGAAAGGGGAAGCAGCCCCCACTTCACACTGTTTACAGTGCGGAAGGGGACTCGCTGACCTCGACTGTGGAGATAGTTGGTCGGTGGAAGAAATACTTTGAGCTCCTTCTCAATCCCACTGACATACCTTCCGTAGAGGAAGCAGAGTCTGAGGATGCATACGTGGACAGTTCTATCACCGTGGCGAGGTAATTGGGGTAGTTAAATCACTACTCAGTGGCAAGGCTCCGGGGGTAAACAAGTTACGCTCAGAATTCCTCAAGACTCTGGATGTTGGAGGACTGTGTTGGTTGACACGCCTCTACAACATTGCATGGAAGTCGGTAACAGTACCTCTGGACTGGCAGACCGGGGTGGTGGTCCCCATTTTTAAAAAGGGTGACCGGAGGGTGTGTTCCAACTATAGGGGGGGTCACACTCCTCAGCCTCCCTGGGAAAGTCTACTCCAGGGTGCTGGAGAGAAGGGCATGACCGTTAGTCGTGGTGGCCTGCTACTACGTGTCATTCGGTCCTTGTACAATCGAAGCAGGAGCCTGGTTCGCATTGCCAGCAGTAAGTCAAGCTTGTTTCCGGTGAACGTTGGCCTCCGCCAAGGCTGCCCTTTGTCACCGATTCTGATCATAATCTTCATAGACAGAATTTCTAGGCGCAGTCAAGGTGTTGAGGGAATCCAGCTTGTTGACCTTAGGATCTCGTCTCTACTATTTGCAGACGATGTGGTCTTTATGCCCTCATCAGGCTGTGACCTTCAGCGTTTACTGGAGCGGTTTGCAGCAAAGTGTGAAGCTCCTGGCATGAGACTCAGCACTTCCAAATCCGAGGCCATGGTTCTCAGTCGGAATTGGGTGGACTGTACCCTCGGGATTGGGAGTGAGGTCTTGCCTCAGGTGGAGGAGTTCAAGTATCTCGGGTTCTTGTTCACGAGTGAGGGAAGGTTGGAGAGTAAGATCAACAGACGGATCGGTGCAGCATCTGCAGTAATGCGGTCACTGCACCGAACCGTCGTGGTGAAGAGAGAGCTGAGCTGGAAGGCAAAGCTCTCTGTTTGCCGATCGATCTACGTTCCCACCCTCACCTATGGTCATTAGTTATGGGTCATGACCGAAAGAATGAGATCGCCGATACAAGCGGCGAAAATGAGTTTCCTTCGTAGGGTGGCTGGACTCACCCTAAGAGATAGGGTGAGGAGCTCGACCATCCGGGAAGAGCTCAGAGTAGAGCCGCTGCTCCTTCACATCGAGAGGAGCCAGTTGAGGTGGCTCGGGCATCTAGTCCAGATGCCTCCCGGGCACCTCCCTGGTGAGGTGGTTTGGGCATGCCCAGTCAGGAGAAGGCCCCGGGGAAGACCTAGGAACGCTGGAGGGACTATGTCTCACAGCTGGCCTGGCAACGCCTTGGTGTCCTCCCGGTGGAGCTGGAGGAGGTCGCTGGGGACCGGGAAGTCTGGACTTCCCTACTGAAGCTGCTGCCCCCGCGACCCGGACCCGGATAAGCGGAAGAAAATGGAATGGAATGTTATATGACTAAAAATAATTTAAAAAAATTCCTTTAATATTTCAACGTTATGCTATTAACAATTGGTTATTTTTTCCCAAAATATTACAATGTTATACAGGTAAAATTACAACTTTTTCTGGACAGATTACAACTTTATTTTTGCTGATTTTCCCTTTTTTTTTTTTTACATTTTCCAAATATTTAACTTTTTTCTTAAATAATCTTTTGTAATGTTTTGACTTTGTTGCCATATTATAAACTTTCCCCCCAAAGCTATTTTCCCTTTTTTTGTCGTGTTTATCTTAATGTAACCATTTTTATAGCATTTTTTAAAATATTTCAACTCTATGCTACTAAAATTACATTATTTTGCTTCACAATATTATTATTATTATTATTATTATTATTATCCTAAGGCTGAGACTTTTTTTCCTCAGAAGACTATGACTTTATTATTGTTAAACTCCAGCATTTTTTTCCATCGCCGCTGTTTTTTCCATCTTTCTTCTTGTTCTGGTAATTATCAAGTTTCGAATGATATGACTTTTAAAATATTATTCCTCTAATAAATTCTCTTTATTTTTATAACATTATAATTTTAATTATTTTCCTTGTGTTACATTCTTCTCTCATAATATTATGACTTTTTAAAAATAATAATCTTTTGTTAAAACTTTATTTCACTTTTCATTTGAATTGAGGCTCTTCATTCATTTCTGACTTTTACAGTCGGTCGGGTCCGCACTGTGCACCCTCCGCCCCTCTCCGAGGCCCCCCTTTGGCTCTCTGTCACCCCGTTCCCCACCAGCCGCTCTGGAAAAACCCAGTGCATCTGACTTGCATTGACTGGCTCCACTTGTGTGTTCCATTTGGCCTGTGCTGCTAGGAGATGGAGAGCGGGCCAATTACCAGCCGCCACTGCCGCCGTCGTTGCCGCCGCGAGACCCGTATGATGTCATTTGCCTGCTCCAGCATAACAGGCTGCAGATGAGGGAAGGCCGTAACGAGAAACAGGGCAGCTTAAAGGGGATGGTATTGTTTGTTGGTGAACTTTCTCCTCATCTAAGCTGCTTTGTTATCAACTACAAATGTCGCTTCCCTCTGGAATTGTGTGTCAACACCGGGAATTAAACAAATGATAAATTATTGCAGGGTCGTCCAAAGTGAGGCCAGGAGCACAGAGCGGCAAAAATTGGGAAAAACACGTGGAAAAAAGGCTCACCATAAAGTCGAATGTAACGATATGGATAAGTGGAAAAAAACAATCGGCTCTCAAATGTCTGATGTTGGCATTGTATGTGTGTACGTGTGTATGTGTGTACGCAGTATATACTGAGTAAAACTCGGTGATACCAATCCAATGCCAATACTTTGTGCAAAAATCATCTAATATGTCTATATTATATATACTATATTATATTATATTATATATACTATATTATAATATACTATGATTATTCCTCGCTGCCACAGTGTGGATATTAAAAAAAAGGAAACAATACCTCTAGATGCATAAAGTAGCAATTACAGTAATTAAAAAAGTAGATTCATTCATTTTCTGTACCGCTTATCCTCATTAGGGTCACGGGGATGCTGGAGCCTATCCCAGCTGGCTTTGGGCAAGAGGCGGGGTACACCCGGGACTGGTCGCCAGTCAATCGCAGGGCACATATAGACAAACAAACATTCACACTCACATTCATACCTTTGGACAATTTAGAGTCACCAATTAACCTAACATGCATGTTTTTGGAATGTGGGAGGAAACCGGAAAACCCACGCACGCACGGGGAGAACATGCAAACTCCACACAGAGATGCCCAATGGAGATTTGAACCCAGGTCTTTCAGATCTCCTGACTGTGTGGCCAATGTGCTAACCACTCAGCCACCGTGCGGCCTAAAAAAGTACATCCCACACAAAATAAGTAATAACAATATGTACATTCCTGCTGATATCTGTTTGATATAAGTATCAGATCGTGTGTGAAAAAGTTGTATGAGGACAACCCTAATGTAAAGACAAAAAATACTGTATAATAATAACAAAAAGCTTTGGATTTGTTTTTATAACGACATATATAAAACATATCAAAATGTCTCTCTGTATCCTTTCAGTTTTCAATATGCAGCCCTGGGTTGAAAATATTTGGACACCTCTCAACTATTGAGACTGCAGAACTACCATTTTGGTTAGTCCATCATAGCATATTATATCAATATGATTCTTTGCAAATATGGCCTCTAGTTGCCAACATTTCACAGCCAAATGCACTCCGGAGATAAGTATTTAGTAGGGTGTCCAATAGTTATTGGACCAATATGAGGAAATTATTACCCAATAATAAAAAAAAAAACCACCCCAGTTAAGTGAGATTACCAAGATTACTGTGCGGGTACGCAAATCAAGCCGTCTTTTTTTCTCCTGCCTGAGACGATAACAGCCAGTCGTAAAAAACACACAAAACACACAAAAACTTTATCGGTCACCTGAAACTAAGTGCAAATGGTTTGCCAGAGACCTACACGGCGTCACACTGGCTGCTCAGAGAATGTGCTTGAATACAGTTCACCTTGCTGGGCCACAGCAGGTGGCTTTTCCCCCTCAATACTCTGGTTCTAGTAATGTTGATGCTATTTGATGATTAATGATATTTGATTAGGACAAATCTACAGGTACACTACCTAACTGCAGGATGCCGTGCTGCTGCGTGAAAGGCAGGCACCAAGACTTTAATTAAAGAGAGAGAACACCACCTGTGCTGCCTATATGTCCTAGGCTAGCACCCCCTTGAGCAAAAATACCTGCGTGATCATATAGCGCTTTCTTCCGGTTGACAGTTGATGCTCCCTCCTTTGCTGGAAGCCAGCCGCACAGCGAGGAGGGAGGCCTATGTTAGAAGATTCCAAGCAGCGACGTACATTTATTCACGCACGCTCTGGCCCTGCACTTCCTTTGGAGGGGGGAAGTTGTCTGCCACATCAGAGCGTGCGAAAGAGCCTGCGGGCTTCTATTGATCTCCTCTCATGTCTCCATGCGCTTCCCACAAACCAAGCACTGCATATAGAAGCCGCCGGACATGATGATATATAGGCTGAGGCAACAGGCTGCTGTATAAACAAAAGGCAGCTTTGACGCTGATGCTGTGCCGCTTTGTCATTTCTGGATCTTTATGGCAGCAGCGCCGTCCTCCTTTTATCAGCCGGGGCAGGAGCTTTTTATGGGCAGGGAAGGCTACAATTTACCACCCACTGCTGCTCTTCATGCCTGCAATTGTGACAAAGTGTTTCAGTCTGTCAGCAAGGTGTCATCGCTGCCATGACGACACCACGGTGAATGGAAATCAACGAAATGAAGTCGGCGTGTTGCGACTCGCTTCTGCAAAGCATCTCATGAGTAGGGATAGGTACCGACCAATTTCCAAGTCAGTACTACCAAGAACCGATTCACATAATAATATAAATAATAATAATAATATATTTTATCTATATAGCGCTTTTCAATAAACTCAAAGACGCGTTGCAATACATTAAAGAACAAAAAACAGCACAAAATTTACAAAATAAAATCAAACATTAAAAGCAATTTTAAACAGATACGTTTTAAGTTCTTTCTTGAAGGTGGGGAGGTCAGAGCAGTCACGGAGGGGTTTAGGCAGAGAGTTCCAGAGGGTGGGGGCAGCGATGGGAAAAGCTCTGTGCCCCCAGGTTCGGAGCTCGGTCCTACAGACAGAAGGTTGGAGGTTGGTCCAGGAGACAGAAGGTTGGAGTTGGAGGAGCGGAGGGAGCGAGATGGAGTGTAATGGTGGAGCAGGTCTGTGAGGTAAGGAGGGGCCAGGTTATGGAGTGCTTTAAATGTAATGAGAAGGATTTTAAAGTGAATACGCTGAGGGACAAGGAGCCAGTGGAGCTTGAGGAGGACAGGGGTGATGTGTTCACGGGAAAGCGTGTGGGTGAGGAGCCGAGCGGCGGAGTTCTGAATGTACTGTAATCTGTTGAGGGTTTTTAATGATGTACCATAGAGAATGCTATTGCAATAGTCGATTCTGGTTGTGATAAACGTGTGGATGAGAGTTTCAGCAGCAAAGAAGGTAAGTGATGGACGGAGACGAGCTATGTTTTTGAGGTGAAAAAAAGCAGTCCGGGTTATGTGTTTTACGTGAGGCTCAAATGAAAGAATGGGGTCAAGGAGACAACCAAGATTGCGGATGAGTGGGGACGGAAGAAGTGTGGTGTTGTCAAAGTGCAGGGTGAAGTGTTGAGAGGATTTGGTGATGTTATGTGGACCAATAATGATAAAGTCTGTTTTGTCGCTGTTTAATTTGAGGAAATTGTGATTCATCCAGTTTTTGATGTCTGTTAAGCAGTGGGTGAGAGTGGAGTAGACGTTGGGGTTGATGGATGTTGTGGAGATGTAAAGTTGGATGTCGTCAGCGTAGCAGTGAAAACCGAGACCATGATGACGAATAATGTTGCAGAGGGGGAGGATGTAGAGAATTAAGAGGAGAGGACCAAGCACCGAACCCTGCGGGACACCCTGCTGCAGGGGAGCTTTGGAGGAGGAGCAGTGGTTGATATGGATGAACTGTTGCCGGTTTATGAGATAGGACTGGAGCCAGGAAAGAGCGGAACCAGTGATGTTCAAGTTTTTGAGACGGGACAGGAGGATGGTATGGCTGATGGTGTCAAAAGCTGCGGTGAGGTCCAGGAGGATGAGGATGGAAAGGTTACCGGAATCGGAGGATTCCAGTAACATAAAATGAAAAGGACATATGACATATACATATGAAGAGGACATAAAATGAAACTGTAATGTGTTCGCCACCCAAACACTGTGACTGTGAGGGAGTGGAAGAGTAGGCGATAGTTGGGTTGCATGGCTTGCACTTGAAAAGGCAAACAGGCTCAAGTCGGTAACCAACAACAAGCAAAATGTAAACTAAAATTGATTTCATATGCATGTTAAGAAAAAAACACTGCATAGTCAAATGTCAAAACTGCAATGTTATAATACAAACAGATGGGTGTGGTTTTGATATGCTTGTTAAAGTTTATGTATAAAAATTATGACACTGTATGATGAAATTGACAATTTATGACCCATAATACACACAAAACTACCAAATTGGTACTGTTTAGTTGCGATTCTAAGGTATCCTACTGCCAACACAATCGCACGCCTCCTAACTGATCAACAACCCCTTTCACACAAAAACTGACCAACAGTAAAGCCTGTGACTGGTTTACAAAACCAAGTGAAGTGGGACATTACTAAGGCTTGTGGAGAAGTGTGTCTGTGGTGTTAAACTGCAGAGTGGAATAGCCTTTCACACAGACACAGTGCCCCCTCTGTTGTGCCTCACCATCGGGATCGTTTATGGCAGTTAACTGGTTCTAGACCCGACCGTGATAAGTGAATTTCCAATTCAACAGTCAATATATTGAAGTACAATTCAATATTAATAAATGGAATATTGATGTAGTTAGAAACGTATGACTTTCTAAATACATTTTTCCCATTAGAGCCCTGTAGACATGAAATAACACCCTCTATAGTCCCCGTTACACTCCTGTTACCCAATATCGTAGACACAATCAGAGAAAATGAGCCATATCCCGATATGGTATCGATTACTTTGTTATATCAACTTTTTTTTGTTTTGATGGAAGTGTCGTTTGTGCACACACGGAGGTAAGACAGACTGGAACAAATTAGGATTTGACCAAGCATACCTGTTAAATTTGTCCTAATCAACTATCATGACACCCCTACTACCACATCACACCCATGTCACAGGAGAACTAGAGTACAGAATGCAAAGCACCTGGCGTGGCCCGGCAAGGTGCACTGTATTTGGGCACGCACTCTGAGGAGGAAGCCAGCGTGACTCCATGTTGGGAAAATGTTATATATTATAATCTCCTTCCCTTACAAATGGGAATAACATCATAATATCATCAGAAGAAATTGTTTATGAACATCAATTTTTATGAAGACTGTTTATGAAGAAAGTTGAAATATTCAGAAAATAAATTTTTTTTAAAAACAACAAAAATGGGGGGAAAAAAAGCAAAAAAGCAAAAAACAATTATTTAGTAATACTTATTATAATATTATTATTATCAATAATAGGCTTTTCATCTTCATGACAAAGGTAAGGTGGAGTTTTTTTTAAATATACTAGAAAATGAATGAATGAATGAATGAATGAATGTATATAACTTGTTAGCATATCAACATCACTGAGCTAGTAACAATTAACAAGGTGATAAACTTACTACCACATATTTTGGTCTGCTTACTACCAGTTACTCTTTCAATGGGAGCAGGTGCCATTAGGGTACAGAGTACTGACAACCACTCTGTACTTTGGCTTGCTTGGATGAGTTTGGAGTGGAAGAACAAGCCCGCAAACACCAGACAGACACAGCATGAACATTTGAAAATTCCAGCGTATACTGTGTGCGTGTAGATTAGCAATGTGGCATACAGTATGTATGCAGATACAGATCGTCCGGTCCACCTGACATCATTGGGGAAGAATCCAAACACAGCATGACAAGCATGTGCAAACAGCACCGATAAATCAAAGAGCTTTTATCAGCCACTCCTCTAGGAAGACCTCCCCTCCATCTCATCTTTGGCCCACATGGAGACACACACACACATCCTCCTCGCATTCCTTGGGCCATCCGACCTCCGTTCAGTCAGGACTTTCTCACACAAGCCTAAACCCTACGAATGAGAGTACGGCTTTGTTCCGGGCATATTTCATCCCCATCCCAGCAACTAACCCCCCCGAGGTGGAATGCCCCAGGAATGCCGACTACCTGGCATGAGAAAGTCTCTGTGCAGGAACAGCTTTCTCACCTCGTCAAGGTAGCCCATCCCTTTGATAAGCAAATGAAAAGTGGGTACCAAAATATCCCAATTTGTCCATTACCACTTTTCGGTGGAAGAAACCCACAGCAAGGCCTCAATGCCTCTTTGTTTACATCTGGATTCCTTGTTAAAGGTTAGCGCTAGTGCAGCACAGTCCTTGCAAGTTCTTTATGATAACCCATCCATACAAAAATAAGAAGTACAGTCGTCCCTGGCAATATAGTTTAGTCCTCTGCTATAGTTTTTCCAGAAATGAGTTAATAATAAATTATCCTTACCATACCTTACATTACCTTAACACTGCATTATGTCAGCCTGGCATGTCCCACATAATAGAGTGAAAAAAAACCTTTCCTCCCATCCCGTGTGGAAGTGGTAAGGGTTGGCTTTGAAAGTTTAGATTAGGCATGTAACAATATGAACATTTCATGAGGATTATTTTGACCAAAACTATCACGGTTAAAATTACTATCACGGCATTGTTGTATGTGCTCAAAATGTTTAAAAAGTACTGATACACACACTGAAGTCTAACAAATTTTTATTTTTACAAAAACAAATGAGCAATATACTTTCCTTGGCCAAGCCCAACATTTTTGTAGGACTCCCAAGGTTTTACATCAGAGTTGGTGGAAATTAGCAGTGTCACTGGTATCACTGGTCCATGAGTTTATCGAAATGCGATTATTAAGCACGGTTTTATGATAATTTTAATTTGAAACAGTAATATTAATTAATCATTAATACTGTAATCGTTATATCCCTAGTTTAGAATAAATAAATTTGAGGTTAACTGGTTCTCCTGTCATTCGGTATGGAATTTGTTGGCTTCTTAAGTTTTAAAGAAATAAGTTTGAGGCTAACTGGTTGGCTCTCTAGCTTGCTAACGAGTGGCCATCTCAAGTCCCTACAGCACAAGAGTTGCAATGTGATGTAAAAAATAAATAATAGGAGTGTTAAGGACTATAGGGGTGTTATTTCATGTCCACAGGGCTCTAATAATGTTAAAAAGCGACAAACGGGTTTTTTATGCTCTCACTACAAACATACTACATTAACAACATTGAATCCTCTTTGACAGAAATTTGTTTAACTTGGTTAAGTCTGGAAGCAATTAACCACGATAAACGAGGGACAACAGTGTGCTCAACAGTCGTCCCTCCCCACATCCAACTTCACTCTATCACAGTTTCTCAAAGTCTGTTAATAAATAAATCATGGTGTTTCGTTGTTGACTGCGGCCTATTATGAGTCCAAACTTTGCATGCAATGAATGCAAACTGTATGTATTATAATTATTTCAGACTATTAAGCACATCTGTATAGAGGAATAAAATGTTGCACACATACAGGCTGCACTTGTCAAACAGCCGATACTTACACAAAATGACACTTTGGAATCCTACCTACACTCCACAATCCCAGCATCACTCGCTGCTCTGACGAGAGACAAGAGACTTTTTTTTTCATGCCGCAGTCCTAACAGAAACTGTAAACACGATCAAAACATGTGACATTAGTGCCCAATTCACAACTTCATGCCCCTGCACTCTAAGCATCATGGGAACTGCAGTTTCATTAGCCATAAATTAGATCAACGGTTTTCAAACTTGGGAGGGGAGGGAAGGGGGGACAGCAAGATCAACTACCACCACCTTCCTGTTTTCACTCACCTCAACAATCACAGCTTCAATGAAGGTAAACATAACCTTACATGTTCTTGTGTCGCTTTCATTCGTCATTGATATCCATTTATAATTGTGTTCTGCATGTGAAACTATAAAAACCTGTTTTGTGTTAACTTTTTTGGCCTTCTGGAATGGATGAATTCGATTGACATGATTTCTCATGGGAACAATTGATTCCATTAACGTCCGTTTCAGTTAAAAGTCTGACCTTTTGGAACAAAACGATGACACTAACCAGTGACGCTAACCACTGTGTAAAACAAAGGCCATTGGGAGACACAAGACACAAGAAATCCCAGAAAGTAAATAAAGAAACATCAAGCAGCAACTCTCCCAGTGCTGGCTTGTGAGTCTATATTATCCCTTATTTTCTCTTATTATGTCTACTATATTGAGTAATAGGAGTGTAAAGGTGACTGCAGGGTTGTCATTTCATTTCTTGAGGGCTTTAATAATGGTAAAAATGTTATTTAGAAGCTCGTAACCCGGTTTTCTTTGCTCTAACTACAAAAATGTTCCATTCATCAATTATAGCATTGTCACAAGATCTCTTGCCACAAAGTCTTGCGACATTAAAACATGACATGATTTTTTGTTCAGAAAAAAATCTCAAGGGCATCAGGACTGGAACGACAAATAAGTGAATTTATCTAATCACACAATAAAAAAAGTGGATAATCGATATACTGCAATGTGCATGTGTCTGTTTTCCTCGTTTCTTACCTCCAAATAGGCAGGAAGCGGGTTCACTCTTTCAGCACCTTGGCTCCATAGAACAACAGCATGAATGGAGTGAGCCCGTTGGTCAGAGAATGGTACGTCTGGCTGGATGACCTTTTGTGTTCTAGGTAAATCACTAGGTTTGCCAGTGCACGTGCTAGTGGGTGGACTCAACCTGGTTCTGGTTGGACGTTGGACTCACACGGGTCTCCAGCCATGCATGCTCTCTCTGCTTCTGTTTTTCTTTTGTCATATTATTCCCACCTTTTTGCCACCCACGATACTTCAACATGAACATGTGATTAGCCAAATATGGAACTCTTGTGAGCATGGACACGTCATTATTTTATTAACATTTTTCATTCTATTTTTCTCAAAAGTACCATAATTTCTTGTGTATATGCAGGTACTTTTTTCTTAAACTTTGAACAATGTGGCTTACACAGTGACATCATATTACGTCAGAACTACTACTAAGCATTAAGTGAGAAATTAGTAGCTCTTTTTTTGGCAGGAGCCAGTCACAAGCTACAAAAGAAATCTTGTTTGTCAACCCATTGGAAATGCCAGGTCATTACTCCATAACCATAACAAGGTGTCATCTTACAAAGAACGCAAAAATCATCACACAGCAACTTAATGCACAAAAGGCAAGAAATATACAAGTTTAGAATTTTTTAAAAAACACACATTTGAACCTCTTCCCATGATGCACTGCTTCAGCAAAGCATTTGGGGCTCCCTCCGAGGTCGTCGCAAATTAATTTACTGCTCTGCTGGGAAGAAAAATGGGTTGACAAGCTCGTTGTGAGTTCCCCTGTAGCTCGTGATTGGCTCATGCTAAAGAAAGAGCTACCGTTTCCTCAATGTTTTGCGGGCGACACAGTATATAAATGATTAGTAGTAGTTCTGAAGAATACAAGAACATGTATAAGCTGCAGGGTTCAAAGTGTAAGGACAAAGTAGTGGCAAAAAAAAGCCGAGACATGGCAATGTCATGCTAGTTACGTACTGCAGCATTGGAGCACCAAGGCTAGTTTTGCTACTTTACAACATAACATGACATATAAATGATAATAACAAATTACTTTACTTTACTTTACAAATGATGTAGAAACAAGAGCGCTTGCTGGAATGCAAAAGGCCCAGTTTGGCCTGGAGGTGCAATGCCGTTCATTCCTCCATAAAGTAGATTTGAATTGAAGGCGCGGCAAGCAACTTTACTAGCCGTGCATGCCGATCGTGTTCAGGTGAGTCGCCCCTCCGACAAGTCGCAACCAGACGATGTTTGTTGAGCTTTTTGATAGCATAGCATGTTTCCCACCGCAGGTAAGGTAGGAAAGATGGCGCCTGGGACAGGAAGTTGAGAAGACGGGTCATGGTAAAGCCCTTTCCAGGTCACCTGAGCGCTCTGGCTTCAAATGCCCGCCGCCCATCCGCAATATAATCCTCAACTTGATGATAAGCAGCAGAGATAAGGATAACGACACGGGCGAGGCGCCTTATATGTCATAAATAGTATTATCGAGAGGGGGCCGGATTGAGCTCACCTCCTGCGAAAAAGCCTTTGGACCAGTTCTTCAAAGCTGGAGAACCGCTAACTGCCTGCTCAGCGTTTTTTTTTCACCCCAACATCGAACAACAACGAGAACCGCCCAAAAGTCACTCAGCAGAGGTCCAAACCGAAACCGCTGCGCCACGCTTTAGCCGCTACTGAAGTCAGCAGATGTTTGACACTGTGAAGAATCTCGGGAGCACGTGAGCGGAACAAAAGTTAAAAGTAAAAATTCCTTCCAAACCCAATGGAATGCTGTGAAAATGAACCCCGGCGAGCGAGAAAGACTTTCGATGGCGCTAATCTAGCCCAATGAGTACAAAAACCTCCTGTTTTTGTTCACCACCGACAAAAGCAGACTTCACCATGGTCACCAGCAAGCGTTGAGAGAAAAACACAACCATTTCCGACTTGAAAGCTCATTATGTAACTGGAGGATAGCAGAGATTTTCTGGATAGCGAGGAGATGTGGTGCCTGCTTCACGGTGGGGGTCATGTTCACTTGGTATTTACGTTATTCCGCACATGTACATGGAAACCATTGCTACTAACTGAAGCCTAGTTAACGAGCCTCTCATCGGTTCAGCCACCTGCCAATCACATCACTCAATCAAAAAGCCACAAGACACAAAACGCCACCAGCCCGAAACAGACTTATTTTCCCATGCTGTTACCACGCGGCTAAAAACATTATTGATGACGCTAGTGAAATGTCTGGAATGCTCCGAGGCGCTCGGCCGCAGGGTGGTGGTGGAAGGGGGGGGGTTGGCAGAGACAGAGAGTGCAAGAGATCTCCAAAAGCCAAAAAATGTTCATTTTCTCCAGCATGCGCTTACCTACTAACAAGCTAAACACGCATCAACACTGTCCACAATGACGAGGAGGCGTCCTCCACCTCACACGTGCAACCCACACAGGCGGCTGGTGGCCATTGTGACTCCAGTCATTTAGAGGGGGGTCACCTGACTGACTTAAGGGGGAAAGAATGGATCGGCCCTCACATGGCACTAAAACTGCTCACAATATCAGCCGGAAAGGATTTGTGATTGTTACTGTTTAGTCGTCGTTGAATGACTTCACATATCATCTGTGATTATTTTCGAATTATTAAAAAAACCAGAAAACATTATTTACTATCACTGTTGTGCTTGAGGCATAAATGACAACATACATCTGCCTTGCACATTTCAAATATACAATACTTTTTAAACGCATAAAAAACACTGATGTAACTCTAAATATGAAAACTGTATTAATATTAAAACATTTTAACGTAATCATTAATAATACTACCAGTCCAGGGTGTACCCGCCTCTCACCCGAAGTCAGCATACCCACACGACCCTAATGAGAATAAGCAGCATAGAAAATGGATGGATTTATAATGTAATATATTCATATATTACATTCATATATTCATTTTCTATACCGCTTTATCCTCATTAGGGTCGCGGAGATGCTGGAGCCTATCCCAGCAGACTTTGGGCGAGAGGCGGGGTACACCCTGGACTGGTCGCCAGTCAATCGCAGGGCACATATAGACAAACAAACATTCACACTCACATTCATACCGATGGACAATTTAGAGTCACCAATTAACCTAACATGCATGTTTTTGGAATGTGGGAGGAAACCGGAGTACCCGGAGAAAACCCACACACGCACGGGGAGAACATGCAAACTCCACACAGAGATGCCCAACGGAGATTTGAACCCAGGTCTTCCAGATCTCCTGACTGTGTGGCCAATGTGCTAACCACTCAGCCACCGTGCGGCCCATCAGAAAAGATATTCAAGATAATTCCCCCCCCCCCGTTTAGATCTGATGTGTTAATAAAATTTTATATTACAAATAATTGTATATTTTGTCATATAATTTAACCAAAAATACATTAAAAATGTATAATTCATACATCAGTCATATAAATGAAAGAAAATTACATTTAAAAAGCCATAAATGAATTCACATTCGAACAGCAATATTATTGAAATGATTCAGAATGTACAGTGTTGATGGTATGAGCGCTCAGACACGCAATTCTTGCTTTGTAATAAATTGAAACAAGTAAATAAAAACTAATATACAATTGGTTTTTCAGTGGATTATAGTCCCCTCCTCAGAAAGCAACCCTAGTATTACTATTAGTAGAGTAATAATACATTCATGTTATGAACATATTAGACTTTTTCCCAGCAAAAAGTAAAAAATGCACCTTTGCTATGCAAAAATGGTCTACTCTTATTGCTGTGATCTCAGACTGTACTTTTCACATGCGTACGCTTTCTATTATGTTTACAGTACTTTGGCATTTCGTGTGGACAAGGGTGTCGGTGAGCATGTCGTATGAATTACTAATACAATAACTGCAAAAATCGTGAGCCATAAAATTGATTCTAGATGCATGTCATGACTCGACGGCAACACCACGGAGACGTGTGGCCTGTGAGAGATGGCGGGGAGGAGGGCGGTATCCCCCAGATGCTCTGCACAGGCGGCGGCGGCAAGATGACTCAGCGCGAGGCCTGTCGCCGCCTGTGGCAGCGTGCAGACGTGTTCCATTCTGTCAGAAGAGCTGCAGCACATAGGAACCAATTCACACGCTCCCCCCCGCCCACCAACCACCTCCATGCTTGGCAGGGTCACTGGGAAAGTCACTGCGCCAAAAGCGGCTGCAGATATGGGAATTGCTTCCCTGTGTCGCCCAAAAAATACAAATAATGCAGAGGTTTGGATCATTTTGCACCAACAAGTAAGCGTTCTTCATCATACAAGTCAGGAAAGTGAACACCATGGAAGGAATTCCCCTTCTCAAAACAACACCCGTGGTGAGTCTGCAACACCACCTAAAGGTCTCCAGCAAACATGACACCAGTGCTGTATTTCATCTTTCAAAACATTTTTTTGGATGCTAAACTTTCTCCCGTGGCCCGCCCTCCCTTCTTTCTTTCTGGAGCGTGGTCTCTGCTGCTGCACACTCCGTCATCTGGGAAGGTCAAAAAGGAAGACGGCATCAGTAGGACACGTCCAGTCAGTCAAACAACAACCACACATGGGGTTGGGGTAACGACCAGCAAGGTGAAGGCCACCTTGACGTTTGTCTTTGTCTAAATGTATACTAGTTGCTTAACACAACTCCAATATTGCCTAAAATGGGAGGAATGTGTTGTTTTTTAAATAAGCCAAAGCAAAAATGGAAATTAGCTTGGAATTTTAATAAAAGCGGAAAAATGGCAAAATAAAATATTCTGATGAAACATATTCCATTAGAATTCTTCACTGAATGCTCCTTTCGTAGTATAAGGCAAGTGATGTCTGTTTGTGCCGCCCTGATAAGACAGCAAGTCAGTCTTTCACAGCTCGCTGCGGGTAATACAGGCCCACCGCCACTTTCCCCAGCTCTCGGAGCAGCTGATGAAGTTTGGAAATCCACATGAAGGACGACGGCAGAGCTAAAAACAACAAAATGTGTTTAACAATGGCGCTTTTAGATGAAAACAGTAGGGTTGTCAAAAATAGTGTGTTACCTAATTTATGGCATTAATTATGTATTTTTTTGGTGTAATTAAAACGTTCGCACCTCGTCCCAAATGGAGGCACGACAGCATCCCCACACAGACTCTGAAGCTCTTTTATAACTTCATTGTGACCTGACACATTAACAGCAGTGCAATTCCAACACCATGCAGTATACAGCAGTGTGGCATTCAATCATTGATCAATTTTGTGAAAAAAACAGGTGTGAATCAGGTGGCCCCTGTTTAAGGGGCACTTGTTGAACATGCATTTCTCTTTGAAAGCCTTAGGAAAATGGGTCATTCAAGACATTGTTCAGAAGAACAGCGTACATTGATTGAAAAGTTGATTGGATTGGCTGTTCAGATAAATGAATCTGCAATGCCTTAAAATGGAGAGCAAAACCAGAGACGCGTGGAAGGCAACTATCAAAATGGATCGAAGAATAACCAGAATGGCAAAGGCTCAGCCAATGATCAGCTCCAGGATGATCAAAAACAGTCTGGAGTTACCGGTAAGTACTGTGAAGACATCTGTGCGAAGCTAATCTATAGACAAGAATCCCCCGCAAAGTCCCTCTGTTAAAAAAAAGGCATGTGCAGAAGAGGTTACAATTTGCCAAAGAACAAATCAACTGGCCTAAAGAGAAATGACGGAACATTTTGGGGACTGATGAGATTACAATTGTTCTTTTTGGGTCTAAGGGACGCAGACACCTTGTGAGACGATCCCCAAACTCTGATGTCAACAGGGAAGACAGTGAAGCATCATGATATGGGCATGTTTCTCCTACTATGGTGTTGGCCTATTTATCCCATAGCAGGGATCATGGATCAGTTTGCATATGTCAAAATACTTGAAAAGGTCATGTTGCTTTATGCTGAAGAGGACATGCCCTTGGAATGGCTGTTTCGACAAGACAATGACCCCAAACATACTAGTAAACCAGCAAAATCTTGGGTCCAAACCAACAAAATAAATGTTATGGAGTGGCGAGCCCAATCCTCGGACCTTAATCCAATGGAGAATTTGAGGGGTGACATCAAAAATTAAGAATCTTGGAGTACAATAACAGCTGAAAGGTGTCGTAAGTCGGTTGACTCCATGCCACACAAATGTGAACCAGTTAGAAAAAACTAAATATTAGTTTAGTCATTCACAGGATTGCCAAATCCTAGAAACAAAATAGTTTTGAGTTTGTCAAGTCGCCGGCAGACACTGATATCTTTTTTAGCACACCCCTTTCAACTAATTTGCCCAATTGCACAGCCTTGAAAGCGTGTATATCATGAATGCTGGGTCTGGTTTGTTTTCTGAGAATCTACTGCACCTACTAGTAACTTGTTCGCCGTGTAGCAATAAAAATATACTCATAACAGTGAATAATTTGGTTTGGTCCCATTGGACTGTTATTATTTTTTTAACACTACTGTATGTCTCTCCAACACTTCCTCATTGTTTCTAGACCCTACGTTCTCAAAGTGGGGTACGCCAATTGTAATAGGGGGTTCTTGAATAAACATGAAAAACAATTAGCACCAGACATTCTCAATTACTGAACGCCTCATTGAGAATCGAGCAGAAACAGCACACAATGTTGTTCAATGCTGTCTATCAATGCTCATGCAAAATACACATTTTGAGCCAGAATTATGATTAAATTCAATAAATTAAGCAATTATGTTCAATATTAGATTATGTAGGATAATTACTTATCTGTTTATATATGACCTCCTGCAATTTCTGATTGGTGGACAAGCTTGTCGCGAGATCTCTTGCAGCTCGTGATTGGCTCATGCATAAGAAAAAACTTTCCTCACTGATTCGCAATTGTTAATTTGTTTTTTTCAAGTAGCGGCTTCTACACCGGAAATGATGGTAATTTTGTCATTTATTTTTTTATTCATAAAATACAGTTAAAAAGGGCATATTTCACACATAGTTGAGTTGCAAATGGGGATTAATCATAATTAATTAGTTTGAAAACTGAATATTAAGATTAAGATTTGAAACCTTTTGACACCTCTGGTAACAAGCAAAGCATCCCACCTGGATCCAAGCGTAAAAACAACACGTAGAAAAGAAGAGCAGCCAAGAAGAGCTTATGGAATGAAACAGCTCCAGACATCAATCTCCTGAAGAAAAGTCTCAACATAGCTTCCAGTTTACGAAGAAGGGAACCTGCGCGAAAGCCAGACAACCTTTACTGGTGTCGCTCTTAAATGAAGATCAGGTCATTCCTCACCTTCTGACGTGGAAGCATGACTACCGCTACAATCTGCATTGGCGGCGGGCTGATGTTTCTGGCACTCGTCTTCTTTTATGAGGCCCAGTGCTGTCTGCTTTTGCTCTTCTGTGAACGCGGCGCTTCCCACCTCACCAGCGACAAAATCTCTGGCCTGGTCTGCGCATCCTAGAGGCAAGAGGACGTGCAGGAGGTACAGCTCGGCCACCGTGCCAAATCCGGAGACGCAGAGGTTGGACGGGCTGTGCAGCCACGCTTGTGTGGCCGCCTGCATGGCAGCTGGCTCCCCCACCTGGGAGTAAAGAAGGATGCTGCCAAAAGGGATGAGAAAGACACCTACACCATGAGTATGACATTTTTGTTTAAAAATGACCTTGATTCGTTGGCAAATTGCTTCTACTCTCACCACATTTGCATAATTTTAGCAGGTATTTCCTCCTGATGCTTATAATGTTGAAGGAGCCATGAGAGGACACCACGCCACTGATTCAGCTCAGCAAGAGCTTGGATCCCCACGATGCAAAAGCCAGCTTTCAACTCGGCTCTGCCGGGTGGGCAAAATATTCAGCTGTTAAATGACAGAAGTGTGAGAAAAAGCAGCAGTCAGACGTAAACATGTCACCTCTCGCCGTTTTCCTCTTCTCCTCCAGCATCGGCGACACTCCCCAGACCTCTGTCACATGTTTGAAAGGCAGCCTGGAAGTCTTTATATAGCATTAGTTGTTCTGTAGCATTCTCCAACATGTTAAACATCTTTGTTAGAGAACGAGAGAGCGGTGTGTTGAAGACCGGCGCAAAATTGCCACTTGTACATGGGCTGCTCATGACTTTGTATAATATTACACTAATTCTTCTTAAGAACTCTCACTGGTCCAATTAGGTTTTAGTTTTCGCTTCGCATTACCATTGTTTACTTGTTAAAATGGGCAAAATATCCAACCTTACAAGCCTGGACGTTTTATTTGAGCATTTTGACCCTCCGCTCCATGTTGATCTCCAAAACGTCCGGGTTGTGACGACTAGCCAATCAAGATCGAGGTATACGCACGGAAAACACCCAATCACAGCTCGTAGTCCTCAGATGTCGTACTACTCACTTCGCATTACCAATGTTTGTACGTAGGTTGCTAAAAAAAATATTACCCTATACGGCTGGAAGTTTTATTTGTGCGGCTCCGTGTTGATTTCCAAAACTACCGGTTTGTGACGCCATTAGTGACGACTAGCCAAGTAGATGGAAAACAGCCAATCAGACGTTATAGTTTTAAGATGTCTAACGCAGCCAATCAGAACCTAGCTTCTTCATTGAGTATCATCGCTGCTGCTTCTTTCTTGGCCAGTTGTAAACACGTGTCTTTCCATCTTGCCCACCGAGCTATTACAGCACAAAAACCCGTCTTGTGTAAGATACTCTACATTGTTGTGTAAATATTATATTGTCTACTTTTATTATACCTTGTAATACGCGTTAGAAAACGGCTTAGCGACCAGATAGCTTACGAGCTAGCTGACTAGCTAGGCTATAAGTGCTTCCGCTGCAGGTCTGTCTAGATATTAAACTACATTTTATTTGTTATGCTTGTTATGTATTTCAATGTTATTGTGACTAGCGTGATTGCATTGATACTATGATCAGGGAATGGAGGTACTTTGAAACTTTTTAGATTATAGTATTACCCACTTTGGTGAACCCTGCTTGCAGGTTTGTCATTTGTGTTTCTTCTGCCGTAACAGATCGTCAAAAATGGCCAAAAGCTTGCGGAGTAAATGGAAGAGGAAGATGCGAGCAGAGAAGAGGAAAAAGAATGCCCCGAAGGAGTTAGCGCGGCTGAAACAAGCCCTGAGTCAGGACAAGAAAGGCGATGCCATGATGAGCGACATGCAGGAGATCGCCACCGTGGTGCCGGCTGAAAAGATCAAGAAGGATGCTGATGTTGACATGACAGAAGCTGTTATTGATGGTGGTGGTCAGTGAGGCTTATCTTCATGCTTGCTTTGCAATCACACAAATCGTAATTGTTCCCCCCCCCCCCCTTTGCAGAGGGGAAAATGGACTTGGACAGCAAGCGCAACAAGAAGACTCTGCTGAATGAACACGGACAGTATCCTGCTTGGATGAGCCAGCGACAGGCCAAGAAAATGAAAAGCAAGCGAATGGCTAAGAAAGGCGGCCAGAGCAAGAAGAAGGGCATTGCCTGGTGATGCAAGGGACGTGTTAGCTTTCTAATGACTTTACACACAGGCTGTGACCCCCTCAGCCCCCTTCATTGATGACGACTGTCATAATGGGGATGATAATCAATAATATCTTTATTAGTTGATGTATGGACAGATGTAAACAGTCCAATAGCTTGACTGTTCAAGTATATTTTGATATTTCTTCACTTCAACCTGCAAAGAAGAGATGTATGCAACACCTGCTTGTATGACTCAAGCAATATTCTCATCAAACCACGTAAAGCTGAGTATTGCATTAAAATGCCTAAAACACTGATTTATTGACATCATTGGCATACGAGCAACCCGACATGACCGGACGCTGTCGTGGCTCACTGCATTAGCTGCACGTACGCTGCTGGAAAGAGACCAGTGCGTCCGTGGCAACTTCCCTTCCACCAGCCCTCATCGATCATCTCGATGTTGGTGATCACGTCGTCCGGATTGAAGGAGATCTCGTCGGTGTCCTCTGCGAAAAGTGCGCCGAAATTTAAATGAAAATGAAGAAAAAACGTCAAAGTAACGGCATACCTCCTCGATAGTCGTAAAGTGCTTTTGCTCGGGCGCCACCTGACAGGTCTTCATAGTCGCTGGTAGCTGCATAGATATTAAAAACAGTAAATTATGCAGTTCCGTTCGCAAGATGAGACGACACAAGATTGGGTTCGTGAGAACAGGACATGATGAGATTTTAACTTTTAAGTACAATGAAGAAATCTATATTCCAATCTACTCATTTCATTTCTACTACTTTTCTGCACTCTGTGTGTATGCTAGCAGCCCCCCCCTCACCGAGACAAAAGAGGCTGTTTGACTGAGAAGAGGGCCCCCTTTGTTAATGCTGTTGCTCAATGGAATAAATGCGCCGAAGTGCTGAAAGCAATGCACAGAGTGAGCTCTTCCTGCCTGTTTGGAGGCAGCAAATGAGAAAAACAGACATGCATGCACATGGAAATATATCGATCATTGGTTGTTTAAAAAAATTTCACTAATCATTTCTGTTTGTACTTGAATACGGCCTATTAGTCAAAAAATACGCATATTGGAACAAAGTTAGGTTTTTTTGCCTTAATTATGAAATGTCAAGCGTAAAATCTGGGTGCGATTGGGTCACCGAGAACCAGAAAGATGTGATTTTAACTTTACTTGGAAGAAAAGTACAATGAAATGATATTTAAAAATATGTATTGCTATTTACTCATTGTGTGAATGCTGGAGCATTCACACATATAGTATTCTGCACCATTTTTCATCTATTTATTATTATTATTATTACTGTGTGTATGCTACCGGCCCCCCCTCACCCACCAAGCCCGACTGATTGAGACGAGGGCTCACTACGGCCCGGGGCCAAAAGCAATGCACAGAGTGAACTCTCTTCCTGCCTGTTTAGAGGTTTTTCTGAACAAGAAACCTTATCACAATTTTAACGATCCCACAAGACAAGCAGCAGATTGTGATGCCATACCCTGCCAAGCCGGAAGAGGCGCTGCGGCAACTTCCTCGTATTCCCCTTCGTCATACTCCACCACAGGGGGCGCAGGAGCAACTTCCTCGTACTCGTCGCCTGCATCTTCTGCCAACACTTCTTCATACACGCCCATATCTTCCTCCTCCTCCTCGTCCACAGGAGGCGCTGGAGGGACCTCCGTGAAGTCATCACCTTCATCATACACGCCAAGATCGTCCTCTTCCTCCTTAACCAGGGGGGGCACCAGGTAATCCAAGAAACGGTCGGAAGGAGGAGGCAAGGCTGGGGCTTCGTCGTATTTTGGCTGGAATATTTTCAACAGTGAAATGCCTTCAAAAGAACACTTTAGGTGTTTAAAAGTGAGTGGTACGGTTTAGTGGCGCCCCCTTGTGTTGGGAGTAAGCATTACAAGCACTGTAGACTACATTTGCTAGCAGAAGGAACCAAAAAGGGGAGCTTCTGACCTGTGGTTTGGGTACTTCTGGCAGGTCGGGGTATATCTGTGGTGGACCTTCACACTCTGTTGGATGAAGGTGTTCCTCTCCGCTTTTCTGCTTCTGCAGCAAACATTCAGACTGAAGGAATGACGTCGTAACCTCACAGGGAGCCTTTGTGGGTCACCTGCTGTCGTTTGGCTTCCTCTTGCTCTCTTTTCTCTTTGTCCTTCCTCCTGCTCCTCTCTTCTTCTACCCTTCGCCTGTTCTCCTCGTCGGAGGCCTTGGCCATGCTCTCGAAACGAGCCTTCAGCTTCCCCGCGCTGGCGGCGGCTGCACGGAACACAATGAATGAATTTTTAAATGTTGTTCAGCTTCAGAAGGAGGTGACGATCTCACAGGCTTCTGCTGGCTCCGTATTCTTGTGAGCAGAGCCAGGAGAATCCATGTCGGGCATTATTTTTCCTCACAAATTCTTTCGTGAGGACTTTTTACTCATTAAAATACAACTTTTTTTCTCATGAGATTTAGAAATTATTCTGGTAAAATGACACCCGTTTTTTCCATTTCTGTTTAACTGTTTCAACTTTCTTCTTGTAAATTTTCTTCTCTTAATTATGACTTTATTCTCCTGACGTAACTTTTCCCCCACCTAACTTCATCAAATCTCCTAATATTATGACTTAAAAAAAAATAAAAATGCAACCCATCCATCCATTTTCTATAGCGCTTATCCTCATTTGGGTCGGAGGTATGCTGGAGCCTATCCCAGCTGACTTTGGGCGGGGAACACCCTGGACTGGTAAAAATAAAAATGTTTCTTTAATATTTCAACTATGCTAATTATTTTTTATTCTTACTTATTACTTTATTCTTGTAAAATTGTGACTTTTTCCCCCATTAGAATTAAACTTTTGTTCTCATATTTCCTTTAAAAACTTTTCCCCAACCCTATTTTTACAACTTTATTCATAGTTTTTGTTTGTTTCTCAAGATTTTAAAAAGAAAAAAAAACGTATTAATGTTTTAACTCTATACTGGTAAATGACATTATTTTCCCTCGTAATATTAATCAATATTAATATATGCATATAATATATTTTAATATATATTAATCACCGATTCTGTTCATTACTTTCATGGACAGAATTTCTAGGCGCAGCCAGGGCGTTGAGGGGTTTCGGTTTGGTGGCTGCAGGATTCGGTCTCTGCTTTTTGCAGATGACGTGGTCCCGCTGGCTTCATCGAGCCGTGACCTTCAACTCTCACTGGATCGGTTTGCAGCTGTGTGTGAAGGAAGTGCGATGGAAGGATGGAACGTGAGATGGATAGGCGGATTGGTGCGGCGTCTGCAGTGATGCGGACTTTGCACCGGTCTGTTATGGTGAAGAGAGAGCTGAGCCAAAAGGCAAAGGCTCTCAATTTACCGATCGATCTACGTTCCTACCCTCACGTATGGTCATGAGCTTTGGTTAGTGACCGAAAGGACAAGATCGCGGATACAAGCGGCCGAAATGAGTTTTCTCCGCAGGGTGGCTGTGCTCTCCCTTAGAGATCGGGTGAGAAGCACTGTCATCCGGGAGAGACTGGGAGTAAAACCGCTGCTCCTCCGCATTGAGAGGAGTCAGATGAGGTGGCTCGGGCATCTGGTTAAAATGCCTCCCGAACGCCTTCCTGGGGAGGTCTTCAGGGCTCCTTTCAACCGGTAGGAGGCCTCAGGGAAGACCCAGGACACGTTGGAGAGACTACGTCTCTCAGCTGGCCTGGGAACGCCTCGGCATCCGCGGGGAAGAGCTAGATGAAGTGGCCGGGGAGAGGGAAGTCTGGGCTTCTTTGCTTAGACTGCTTCCCCCGCGACCCGACCTCGGATAAGCGGAAGAAAATGGATAGATGGATGGATGGATATATATTAATATAATATATTAATATTAGTTGGTTTCTCATAATATATGAACTTTTTTCATATTTTCTTTTGGATATTACAACTTTCTGCTAATAAAATGACATTATTTTTAATAGTATTATGTGTTTATTCTCGTAAAATGTTGACTTTTTTTCTTATTAGAATTTGACATTTTTTGGACATCTTTATTTTTGTAAAATTATAATTTTTTCTGCAATCTATTTTTCAAAAATTACAACTTTATTGTTTTGTTTCTCATAATATTACACCCTTAAAAACATCTGTCTTTTTTTTTAATGCTAGTAAAATTAGGTAATTATTCCACATAAGACTGGATTTTTCTTGTAAAACTATGACTTTTTTAATTAGACAGCAACTGTTTTCTCCTAATATTTTGACTTATTCTTGTTTTCCATTTTCCCTTTTGTGCTATTGTGTTTTATATTTTAGAATGTGCCACAGGGCAATAAAAAAAACAGCTGCAGGCATCAAATGCCCCTCAGGCCACAGTTTGGACACCCCCGGACTACATCCTGCATACATACAACCCCTTCAACCATAAAAGTGTAGAGACGGAGCAGCGGAAAAACAAAGATTATGTGTATTGATTGGAGCTTCAGAAGGAGGCAAAGAACTCACAGGCTTCTGTTGGTTGCGTCTTCTGGTAAGCTGAGGCTTGAGAGTCCATGTCGGAGAAGCTGGATGCGCTCTTCAAATACAAAAATTCATTCATGTCATTACAGACCTCAGGGCTTAAGATGTTATCCATTTCATCTTTACCGACCTTATCCATGCGCTCTGACTGTACACCATAACGACCTCCGAAACCTGTTGCGTAATCTACACAAGTCCCACAACGGTCAGTGTGATGTCCTGACTTAGCGAAAACGCCGTCCTCACCTTTTTGGGACTGGTGCTTTTCCGTGCGGCCCACATAGTCATATCCCACGGCGGCTTTGTCCACTTTCTCCTTCTCCACGCCGTATTTGCCTCCGAAGCCTTTGGAATAATCTGCTTTGACGAGGACAGGGAGGTTGTGAGCCAACATGAGTCGAGCAGCGGTCGAGCAGCAGCGTGGACTCGCCTCTCTGAGACTGATGCTTCTCCGTTTGGCCTTTGTAGTCGTAGCCCACGGCGGCTTTGTCCACATTCCCCTTCTCAACACCGTATTTGCCTCCAAAACCTTTAGAGTAGTCTGGATACAAAACAGTAACACGTGAGACACACACAAATCTGATTGTCAGTTCTTTTTCCACTCACCTTTCTGTGACGTATGCTGCTGGACTTGTCCTTTATACCCGAAGCCCAAAGCCGACTGCATACACACATGTAGAAATTCATTTCAGAAAATATCAAATAACATTCCGCATTGATTCCACACTTGACATCTGATGCATATTTCAATGTGTTTTTGGGGTTATTACAGAATGCCAAATCTGGATCACATTCAGCTGACAACACCAGAGGTGTTCCAAGGTTTCAGGGTCACATAGTGAAAAATAAAATGTTTTATACAGCAACACGTGTACTGTAAAGTTCAAAATAATAGCAGTCCAATGCGACTAACCAGATGAATCATTGTTATTAGTATATTTGTATTGCTACACGGCAAACAAGTTACCAATAGGTGCAGTAGATTCTCAGAAACCGAGCATTCATGATATGCACGCTCTTAAGGCTGTGTAACCGGGCAATTAGTTGAAAGGGGTGTGTTCAAAAAATAGTAGTCCTGGTGACTTTACAAACTCAAAACTATCTGGTACAAACTGTTTTGTTCACACAATTTGGCAATCCTGTGAATGACTAAACTAATATTTAGTTTTTCCATGCCACACATCTGTGTGGCATGGAAAAAGAAAAGGTTTTCCATGACTATTCCAGACTATTCCAAACGTGGTATAGGTTCCCAAAATAGCCCACAATAAGTGAAATCCGCGAAGTAGCCAACTTTGTTATTTTACAATTATTATATATGTTTTATGGCTGTAAAACCCCTCACCATAAACTTAATACACTTTTCTCGGACAGGCATTAACATTTTCTCACATTTATCTCTTCTTTAAACGCTTTTAAGTTTAGTAGATTAAAAAATATACATTTTGGCTTGTGTTGTGGTGGCTCCACCCTTGGGGTGCGGCGAGAGAGAACCAAAGTGCAGGTAAAAGTCTTCATTATTATTATTAAATGTTGCTATTCAGCGGCAGAATCCACAACTGAGCAGTAACAATGACTACCAACAATGTTTCAACACCAAACAATGCGTGTAATGGCGCCCTACATCTGCGTAACTTTTACTTTCCTTCTGCATATCCGCAAGTCCAACCTTTTGTGGGATGGTTAGCCTCCCCCTTTGCCATTTGTGTGCGGCCGCAGGTGCCTTTAATAGTGGAGGTTTCGTCGACATTATGGGTATTGGCGGGGATAAAACTTGCAAACAGCACTTCAGAGTCACACTACTAGCGATGGAACATTTATGTACATTTGGCAAATGAACGCATTCTGTACTGCACAGGAAGGCATGCAGAACACAATGCGTGAGTTCTCCCTCAGCCAATCAGGATGCAGACACAACAATGGGTTTTTATTTAGCCAATCAGGATGCAGAACACAATGCATGTTCATAAAAAAAAAAAAGCATAGAACAAAGAACAAAAGATTCCGCGAAAGGTGAACCGCGATGTTGAGAGGGAACACTGTATTTGAATTTTATGCAACTAAAATTAAAAATTTATTCCTCATAATATTGCGTATTTATTTATTTTTTTTAATTCTTGTTAAGATGGCAACTTTTTTCTCTTAGTATTTGAACTTTTTCCCCATTTTGCTATTGTGCTGATGTGCTGTTGTTTTTATTTAGAATGTGCAACAAGCCAATAAATAAATAAATAAACAGCTGCAGGATTCAAATGCCCCCCAGGCCACACGTTGGACATTCCTGTATACATACAGTGTATTACTTAACCACCAGAAGCAGAAAATAGAGAGACAGAGTATCTTTGTCCTCCAACCTTGTCCACACGGTCTTTCTCCACCCCAAACTTCCCTCCAAAGCCTCTAGCTGCATCTTTCTGGGAGCTGTGCTGCTCCACCTCAGCCACGTAGTCATGTCCCACGGCCACCTGGACGTCCACACTCCTGTAAGCCAACCCCTTTAACTGCAACAAGCGGGTCCATCCCTCCATCAAACCTTGTCCATGCGGTCCTTCTCCACACCAAACCTCCCCCCGTAGCCATAGGAACCTTTAGGGGTCTTCTCCTGATGCTTCACCTGCTCGTGCTCGGCGGCCACGGTGTTTCTCAGCTCTGCAACGCTGCACGGTAAATGAAATAACATGCAAGCGTCATCATAATGTCAGTTTCTGGGGTCATTTCATTCCTTGACACGTACTTTCTCTCCCTTTTCTTCCAACTTGCCAAACGTAATGTCCTTAACTCCCGACCCTCCCTGTCCTTTTTCCCAAAGAACAGGACCGCAGGGACTAACAGAGTGTACAGTACAAATACAGCACAGTCTATACACTGTACAGCGCTGCTGGGGGTTGCCAAACAACCTTAACCTGGCACCCGCATTTTCAAAAGGTCATTAGGTATTTATTATTACAAATTACTACTTTTATTTAAGTCATTTAAATTTGTTTTGGGTTTTTTTTTCTACAATTGTATTTAAGTCATTATTATTTTATCTATTTTTATTTAAGTCATTTTTATCTTATGCATAATTGTGTTTAAGTCATTTTTATTTTTATCTATTTTTATTTTCTACACTTTTATTTAAGTCATTTTTATTTGTATCTATTTTTATTTTCTACACTTTTATTTAAGTCATTTTTGTTTGTATCTATTTATATTTTTTACACTTTTAAGACATTTTACTTTATGTATAATTTTATTTAAGTCATTTTTATTTTTATCTACATTTTTTACACTTTTATTGAAGTCATTTTATCCATCCATCCATTTTCTATGCCGCTTATCCTCATTAGGGTCACGAGGATGCTGGAGCCTATCCCAGCAGACTTTGGGCGAGAGGCGGGGTACACCCTGGACTGGTCGCCGGTCAATCGCAGGGCACATATAGACAAACAACCATTCACACTCACATTCATACCGATGGACAATTTAGAGTCACCAATTAACCTAACATGCATGTTTTTGGAATGTGGGAGGAAACCGGAGTACCCGGAGAAAACCCACGCACGCACGGGGAGAACATGCAAACTCCACAAAGAGATGCCCATAGGAGATTTGAACCCAGGTCTTCCAGATCTCCTGACTGTGTGGCCAATGTGCTAACCACTCATCCACCGTGCGGCCCCGAAGTCATTTTATTTTATGTATAATTTTAACACTTACATAAAATTACACATATTTAAGACCATTTAAAAAGACTGTATACTTTTTACACTTTTATTGAAGTAATTTTTACTTTATGTATAATTTTATTTAAGACTTACATAAAAGTGTGTAAAAAAATATATAGTTAAAAATAAATATGACTTCAAATGTAAGTCTTTTTTTATCTATTCATCTAATTAAATATAAATAGGTATACATAAAAATGCCTTCAAATTTAAGTCATTTGATCTATTTTTATTTTTACACTTTTTATGTATTTTTTACAATTGTATTTGTATTTGTATTCATTCTATTCAACGAATGCATATACTAAGAGTAAATATGAAAAAGACGACAAACTCAGATACATCATCTAACATACTAAGGAGGAATATTTGCATGTCGCTGTTGATTTGCTGTCTGTGTGTCCTGTCATATCAAACACCAGCATCCATACTGGGAGGGAGGTTGCTCTCTTCTCGCTTCCTGTCGTTGCACAACACCTTGATGCCTGAATCATCAAGTGGCCCACTAACGTCTCACCTGATGTGCTCTTTGCGACCCGAGCCTTCAATAGTCTTGGCCCCCCACCTCTGCTCCTGCTCCGACACATCGTTCTGGAACAGGAAGAGGCTGCATGAGCTCTGCAGCAACACCGCAGGAAGTGCGCAGACTTGAAGAGTACGTACCTCAAAGTCCGGGTCGGTCTCCCAGTCGTCGCCTTCTGCAGCCACCTTCATGCTCACATTGTGGCCCACCACTGACTTCCACATCTGCAGGAATCACACAAATAGCACCATCACAGCGACTCATTCCTATTTCCATAGCTGCAAAATGTAGTCACTCCGACAAAAAATGGACAATATCAATTTAATAAGGACATTTAAAGAATGTATTTTACAAAATCAATCTGCTCCTTTGTGCTGTGCTGTTCCTATTACATGATTGACTGCTTAGCTAGAGATGTTGTCATAAAGTACATTCCTTTTCAAAGTTCCCTTTTTACGTCTTTACCGGTAACATGAGCGCTTTTCATTCACTCGCGCTGCTTTTACTTTTACACGCAATGCACCCGACTTTACATGTATTGCGCGTTCACAGGTTAAGGGAAATTCACATTACCTTTCAGTCGGTCTTTGCAAAACTGTTTCTATATTTCCGCGTCGAGGCGACGTGACGCCAAAAAACCCGCGTGAACGCGCACCCCAGAAGCGTGCGCGCGCGACGGTAACTACGCAAAAGATTGGATAAGCCAGAAGTATTTTTGAAGCAACAACCGGTGACCTGAAAGCAAATTCGACGGGGAAGTAATTAAAAAGGGGAAGGAAATTGGGCTCGGAATATGCTGCACTCACGTTCAGTCGGACATCGCAAAAGTCAAAGTCAAGGAAGGCAATTCCAGCAAAAGCATGCTTTGCTAACAATATGCTATTTTTGAGGCTATTTTTGAAGCACGGAAGAGCCATTCGTTCCGTTAACCGGGAAACCACGCAGCTATTTAGCTGCAATGCCCAGCTGCAACACTAGAGGGCAGCACATCATAGTGTGGCTATTTCAGCAGCGTCGCAGTCATGGTGGCGATACCACAGATTTCTGTTACAATTCCATACAGAAATCAAGCTGGCACAAGCTGGTATCGGCGATACCAATACCATACTGATACTAAATTCTGTGTCTGGTAAAATTAAAAAAGTTGTCTGTTTCACATCAAAGCCTAAAGAACACAAGACATCTAATTATTTTGATTAATGCATTAGTTTAAAAATAAGCTAAGCTAATATACATCAGCAGAAAAACAGGACGGAATCATATGTGAAAATTGTACTTTTAACCTTAAACAACAATATAACATGTATTAATAACTACTATGAGAGTGAAATGTCGTTCGCCATTCAAACATGGCTTCGGTTATGATTGGTCATCGTTTGGACACACACACCAAACACGACCTCGAAAGTATCAAAAGGATAGATGTTTTGATTTGAAAATCCATTTCCGAGCATGAAGACCTGGAGCCAATAACCTTCGATAAACGAGGACTTCCGTTTGAGGTGAAACAAATAGTCAGTCACACTTTAGTTCCCACTAAATGTAGCCGCAACGGGGCACAAGCCAGTGTCTTCTTGTGCCGGTCCCAAGCCCGGATAAATACAGAGGGTTGTGTCGGGAAGGGCATCCAACATAAAACTTTTGCCACACCAGAACATGCAAATCAAACATATGAACTTCATACCGGATCGGTGGTGGCCCGGGTTAACAACGCCCTCCACCGATGCTCAATGTTGTTAGTGGGTATGCTCCACAGGTAGGATGTAAGATGGAGGAGAAAGAGAAATTCTGGTCAGACCTGGATGAAGTGATGCAGAACATCCCAAGAAGTGAGAGAGTTGTCTTTGGTACGAACTTCAATGGGCACGTTGGTGCAGGAAACAGAGATGATGAGGAGGTGATGGGCAAGTTTGGTATCCAGGAGAGGAACGCTGAAGGACAGATGGTGGTCGACTTTGCAAAAAGGATGGAAATGGCTGTAGTGAATACTTTCTTCCAGAAGAGACAGGAACATAGGGTGACCTACAAGAGTGGAGGTAGGAGCACACAGGTAGACTACATCTTGTGTAGAAGGTGTAACCTGAAGGAGGTCAGTGACTGCAAAGCAGTGGTAGGTGAGAGTGTAGCCAGACAGCATAGGATGGTGGTGTGTAGGTTGACTCTAGTGGTGAGAAGGATGAAGAGGGTAAAGGCAGAGCAGAGGACAAAATGGTGGAAGCTGAAAAAGGAGGAGTGTTGCGTGACATTTAGGAAGGAGTTGAAAAAGGCTATGGGTGGCCAGGAAGTCCTTCCAGATGACTGGACAACTACAGCTACTGTGATCAGGGAGACAGGTAGGAGAGTACTTGGTGTGTCATCTGGAAGGAAAGTAGATAAGGAGACTTGGTGGTGGAATGAGGAGGTGCAGGAGTGTATACAGAGTAAGAGGTTAGCTAAGAAGAAGTGGGACACTGAGAGGACTGAAGAGAGTAGACAGGAGTACAGAGAGATGCAGCGTAAGGTGAAAGTAAAGGTGGCAAAGGCCAAACAAGGGGCTTATGATGACTTGTATGCTAGGTTGGACAGCAAGGAGGGAGAGAAAGATCTATACAGGTTGGCAAGGCAGAGGGACAGAGATGGGAAGGACGTGCAGCAGGTTAGGGTGATGAAGGATAGGGATGGAAGGGTATTGACAGGTGCCAGTAGTGTCATGGGAAGATGGAAAGAGTACTTTGAAGAGTTGATGAATGAGGAAAATGAAAGAGAACAAAGAGTAGAAGAGGTGACTGTTGTGGACCAGGAAGTAGCAAAGATTAGTAAGGAAGAAGTGAGGAGGGCATTGAAGAGGATGAAGAATGGAAAGGCACTCGGTCCTGATGATATACCTGTGGAGGTATGGAAGTGTCTAGGAGAGGTGGCAATAGAGTTCCTGACCGGGTTGTTTAACAAGATCTTAGATAATGAGAAGATGCCTGAGGAATGGAGGAGAAGTGTGCTGGTGCCCATTTTTAAGAACAAGGGAGATGTGCAGAGTTGTGGCAACTACAGAGGAATAAAGCTGATGAGCCATACAATGAAGTTATGGGAAAGAGTAGTTGAAGCTAGACTAAGGGCAAACGTGAGCATTTGTGAGCAGCAGTACGGTTTTATGCCAAAAAAGAGTACAACAGATGCAGTATTTGCTTTGAGGATGTTGATTGAGAAGTACAGGGAAGGTCAGAGGGAGCTGCATTGTGTTTTTGTAGATCTGGAGAAAGCTTATGACAGGGTGCCCAGAGAGGAACTGTGGTATTGTATGAGGAAGTCTGGAGTGGCAGAGAAGTATGTTAGAGCGGTGCAGGACATGTACGAGGACTGTAAGACAGTAGTGAGGTGTGCTGCAGGTGTGACAGAGGAGTTCCGAGTGAAGGTGGGACTCCATCAGGGATCAGCTCTGAGCCCCTTCTTGTTTGCTATGGTGATGGACAGGCTGACGGACGAGGTTAGACAGGAATCTCCATGGACTATGATGTTTGCAGATGACATTGTGATATGTAGTGAGAGCAGGGAACAGGTGGAGGAGAAGCTTGAGGGGTGGAGGTTTGCCCTGGAAAGGAGAGGAATGAAGGTCAGCCGCAGCAAGACGGAGTACATGTGTGTAAATGAGAGGGACCCAAGTGGAAGAGTGAGGTTACAGGGAGAAGAGATAAAGAAGGTGGAGGATTTTAAGTACTTAGGGTCAACAGTCCAGAGCAATGGAGAGTGTGGAAAAGAGGTGAAGAAGCGTGTGCAGGCAGGCTGGAATGGGTGGAGAAAAGTGTCGGGTGTGATGTGTGATAGAAGAGTTTCAGCTAAAATGAAAGGAAAGGTGTACAAAACTGTGGTGAGACCAGCGATGTTGTTTGGTTTAGAGACAGTGCCGCTAAGGAAAAGACAGGAGGCAGAGCTGGAAGTAGCAGAGATGAAGATGCTGAGGTTCTCTTTGGGTGAGACCAGGATGGACAGGATCAGGAATGAGCACATCAGAGGGACAGCACATGTTAGAGGTTTTGGAGATAAAGTCATAGAGGTCAGACTGAGATGGTCCGGACATGTCCAGAGGAGAGAGTGTGAATATATTGGTAGAAGGATGCTGAGTTTTCAAATTGCCATGCAGGCCTACAGGAAGGCCAAAGAAGAGGTTTATGGATGTAGTGAAAGAGGACATGAAGGTAGTTTGCGCAAGAGAAGAGGATACACAAGACATTAGACGGAGGCAATTGATTCGCTGTGGTGACTGCTGAAGGGATAAGCCGAAAGGAAAAGAAGACTTTAGTTCCCACTAAAAATATATTTTTATTAAAAACTCTTGAAGGTGACATTGGTTTAAATGTACTGTTTTACCCCCCAGATACTTTTGTAGTGAAGTAAAAGAGAAGCAATTATTGACTAGAAACCACTTGCACTTTCATTAGTGTTTTTTCTTTGCAGCCCTTTAGAATTACGTTACATACATGTGTGCTTTATGGTGCATTTAAAGCAGATTAGCAATAAATTAAGACTAAATTTACAGTACCATGTTTAGTTCATAATCAGATGGATATTACGTGGAATAGGCGTGAAGGAAGAAGCTCATGTGCACAAACATCATCCTAATGTGATTCATCGGGGGAATGTTGAAGGAATGAATTGCACCATACTGAGTAAACCTCTCACCGTTCCATACATAAATATTTGCTTTTTGTTTTAAGCACAAACCTTGTCCCTTGTGCACATGTCAAAGGTTAAAAGGTTAAAAAAAAACAGTAGCTCCCCCTGCACATCTACACCAGTTTATTAGGCACACTAAGTTGGTCTCTGGTGGGGGTTCCTAATAAACCGGCAAGTGTGTCATGCAAGCATAAGTCCCGTAAAGTGCAATGTTTGTGTGCGGAATTCTCATTTTGGCAAGGTTCTGTCCTCCATGTCCCTTCACAAGAAGCCGCCCATGCACAGCAGCAGCAGCACGTGCACGCTCAGCAGGTAGACGCTCAGCAGCAGCTGCGTGCGGCGACGCCAGCACACACCCACTCGCAGTGCACGGAGGACACCGGTGCCACCTCGACGCGTCTGTGGGGGGGTGGGAAAGAGTGGTTAAAAGTGTGGGAGCATCACGAGTGGGCAAATGGCGGCAGTGGCGGTGTACTTACCCGGGTGACGCTTCCCTCGGGCGGCTCGATGAAAACGGCCATCTCAGAGTGATCCTCTCGTTTAGCTTGGCTGTGAGCAAATAAAGACAAATGTGAGCAGACATCCTCAATTTTGATGCACAACACCTCCTCGTACCGCCTGAGTCGGTCCTGCGCCTCCATGAGCTGTTCCTCTGCGGCCAGCCTCTGTTGCGTCTCCTCCTCCAGCCTGATGATGCACATTTCAAATGAACAAGTCAACACCAGCTTGTTTGGACCATGCCAGCTTCTTCTATCGACCCGTATGGTACCTCTGCTGCAGTTCCGAGATGTCGGACATGGAGGCGTGCGCCTCCTGGCGGCTATTCTTCTCCTGAGGAGCTCCGGGAGCACTGTCTACTTCCTGTGAGGCCTTTTTACAGAGCAAAATGAAAGGTTGGAGTTATGATTAAATACGTAAAATAAGGTTTTCTTGTAATGGACGTCATATTTTGTAGTGCCTTTCTCTGGTAGTGTTCTTGCTGGAGTTTTGGCGTGTGTGCGCGGGCCTCCTCCAACATGCCGGCGAGCTGCCGCAGCTGCTGGTCACGTTCAGAGAGCGCGCTGAGCGTCTGCTGCTTGATCTGCTCTGCCTGAGCCATCCAGTCCACACGTTCCAGTCTGGAGGACCAAAGAACACATTCTCACCACCACACGGCAGACATTTCTGATGCCGTGTGTTGAATGTCTCACCTGAGCATCTCGAGTTCCTGCTTGTCCACCTCCACCATGTTCTCCAGCTGCCTTATGGCACCCACCATAGCTTGGTTCTTGTTTTTCTCCTCAAACAGCTCCTGGCTGACTTTGACCAGTTCTCCTGCTCCCAGACGAGCCAGCTCTGACTTGTGCGTCTTCAGCTCTGATGTTTGCGCTTGAAGCTGCTCCAGCTACCAGAGAACAGAAGATCATTATTCCTCTCAAGGTATATCGTATGGAATATTTTCCAGTGGAAACATTTCTAAATCCCAGGGAGGAGGAGTGACTCACCAGTCTCTCCCGGTCATTCTGCAGAGCTTGCAGGGCGTTCTTCAGGCTCCACACTTCTCCAATGGAGCTTCCCAGGCTTCCAGCTTTTCTCACCTCTTCCAGCTTGATCCTGAGCTCTTGGGCTTTGTTTTCCGCCTGGTCCCTGCTGTTCTGAAGCGATGCCATGGCCTTACCAAACGACTGGTTCTCCGCCCTTAGCTGATCCACAGCCTCCTTTTCCTCCAGAAGTTTCTGCTCCACGGCCAGCAGGTCGCGGGCCAGCTCGGCCACCCTCTCCTGAGCGCTCTCGGACTCGGTGCGCATCACGCCTCCTTCCCAGCGCAGTTCGGAGAGTTCTTTGGTCTTTGTTTCGTGCTCCTGGCGCTCCTCAAGAAACTTCTCCTGCAGAGCTTGTGCTTGTTTTCTGGCAGCCTCTAACTGCTCCCTTAGCTTCTCAACTTCAGCCCCCGAAGCATGGACCGCTTGTAACGGGGTCTCCTGCTCCACTTTGACAGCCCCCACTTCGGCAATGTTCTTCAACGTGCTCTCCAAGTCGTCACGCTCGTTTTCTAGGGATGCGATGCGCTCTCGCTGTGCTGCGAGAAGCTGCTTATGCTGGGAGTCCTTCAAGCTGAGAACTTGCTGGAGTTCGTCTCGATAGCCATGGAGCTGAGCAGACAGTTTGCCCCTTTCTGCGTAAAGGTCGTCTCTCTGGACCAGCAGAGAGCGCAGCTCCTCCTTGAGGCTGTTGCTCTCCCTTGCCGCCTCCTGGATCACATCATCCTTGTCCATCATGACCTGCAGATGTTTCTCCTCCAGCTGCTTGTACATGCTGAGGACACGATCTCGATCATCCTGCAAGGAGCCCATGGCCTTTGTGAAGGAGGCCAGTTTGGCCCTACAGGTGTCGCTCTCCTCCTTGGCCCTTCGCAATTCTTCCTCCGCATCGCGCAGTTCTCCTCGTCTCTGCTCCAGCTCCTCCTCAGCCTCCCGTGCCCTGTCGTCTGCCTCCTTGCGTGCCTCCTCTGCAGCCTACCAAGTCAAAGCGTTAGAAGGTGGACTCAGAGGGAGCAGATCTTCTGTTCTTACCTGTATGACAACTTGCTCCTTCTCATCCAGCATCTCCACTTCCCTCTTCTCCTTCTCGTGTAACTCATCTTGCAGACTCTCTGTCAAGGCCTTGGAGGCGTGCAGGTCAGCCTCCAGTTGCTCCAAGGTTAAACAGAGACGCCTCTCATCCGTCTCCCGCTCCCTCAGCTCAGCCCTGGCCCGGCCGACTTCCTCCTGGAGCTGTGCCACGGCCTCCTCCAGAGCGCGGGCCCTCAAGTTGTGGCTGGCCACCTCGTTCTTCAGCAGCTGGACTTGATTTTGGGCGGCCTGCAACTCAGCTGTCGTTTGGAGGAGTTTAACATGCCGCTTTTCCGCTTCCGCTCGGCTCTCGTTCAAATTCTTTTCTGTTTCTGCCTGTTTCAGCTGCGACTCCTCGTCTGCTTTCTGTAATCTGCAACGTGGAAGAACGTCAAGCATGCATGGAAAAAGCATAGTCCACACCAACGTGCAAAGATTACCTGTCAATCGAAAGCTGGAGTTCTTGCTTCAAAGAAGATTCTTTCCGGAGGTTCTCCAGCAGCTCCTTGGCCCTGCTTTCAGCCTCCCGAACCTCAGCCTCCTTGCCGTGCAGCGCATCATTAAAGCGAGTCTCCCACTGCCGGGCCTCATCCAGAACTCTGTCCCGGTCGTCCTGCAGTGATGACATGCAGCGCGAGAAGGCAGCCAGCCTCGCGAGAGACTCATCCAGACGGGCCTGCATTTCCTGGGCTCGTCTTTCAGCCGCCTCTGCCGTCTCCCTGGCCTCCAGCGTGGCTTGTTCTTCCTTGTCTCTGTCGTTGTACGCCTCCTCCAGCTTGAGCTCTATCTCTTTCAGCTCTGCACCTAGCCTGAATCTCACAGAGTCCAGGGTCTGCTCCGCCTCGGTTTTCAACACAGCTTCTTTCTGTTGGACACTGTGTTCCAGAGATGTTTTCTCAGCCATGACCTGGTTTATATGTTCCTTGGCCTCACCCAAGTCTGACATACAGCTCGCCAACTCTGTTTCCAATCTTCTGAGGTCATCCTTGGTTTTAGAAGTCTCCTCTTGGGAGTGTTGTAAGTTCTTGCTGAGCTCGCTGTGGCCCAGCTGCAGTGCCTTGACCTCCTTTCCCAGCTCGCTTATCCTTTCTTGGTACTGGATGGTGTCCTTCTGGAGCTGGCGAACCTCCATCTGCTTCTCCCTCAAGAGTTCCTCCAGCTGACGTGCTCGGCTCTGGCTGCCTTCTTTGACCCTCTGAGCGGACCTCAGCTGTTGTTCCAGCTCTCTCTGCTTCCCTGTTTCTGCTTCAGCTTCAGCTCTCTGCCTCTGGGCTTGCCTCATGTCTTCCTCCAGTCGGGCCGCTCGGTCCGTCTGGGCTCGGGCCTCTGCTTCAAGGTCGCCCCGCTCCTTCTCCAAGCGATCCACCTCCAGCTTAAGCTGAGCAAGAAGAGCCCGGTTGTCGGCCGCCTCCTGTTGGTAGCCAGCAATGCTACCATTGAGTTGGGCCAACTGGTTCATCAATCTCTCCTCCAGGTTGTCCTTCTCACTTTCAAGGCTTCTGAGGAGCTCCTTGAACTGTGCGTCTTGCTTGGAGGCCTCCTCCATCAGACACTTTTCTCTTTCTTTGCTCTCGTGCAGACGGTCTTCCAGGGAGGTTGTAAGGCCCGCCTTCTCGTTCCTCTTCTCCTGGAGATCTCGCTCAAGAGAGACCAGTCCAGCCTTGAGCTCAGCTTCTTGTTTTTGCCAAAGTTCTCTCTCTGAATGAAGAGCTGCCTCCAGCTCTCTAATTTTGGTCTCTAATAGAACTTTTTGTTCCCCTGTAGGTTCAACATTTGGTGTTGACTTTGAACTTACTCGGACATCTGGATTTTCCCCAAGGGTGCATGTTTCTTTGGCCTCAATGATCTCGGCATCTGGGTACTGAACCTCCTCAAGAACTTTGGCAGAGGGAGGAGGATGAATATGTGTTCTTTTCATTTGGCCAAGGCGTTCCTTCAGTTCTTCCATCTCTTGTGCTAAGGAGTCTCTTTCTGTCATTCTAGCATCTAACTCAGCTTTCAAAGTCTGCAGCTCAACCTGAAGTCTTTTAACGTCTTCAGCTTGAGCTTCACCTTCTGGCTTTACTGGTGTGTTTTCCTGCCCCTCACGAAGTCTTTCGGCCTCCTCCTCCAGCTCCAGGATCTTTTGCTGCTTCGCTTTGACAAACTTCCTCATTTTGTCTTTCACCGCCTCCACCTCCTTTTGAGCCTCCTCCGCCTGCTTTTCAGCTTCCTGTTTGGCGGCCTCGTTAGACCTCACCTTGGCCGCCAGCTCCTTTCTCTCCTGCCTGGCAGCCTCCAGGACTCTTCTCACACGCTCCGCCTCGTCACTCACATTCTCGTAGGAGCGGAGAAGGGTTTCGTACTCTTCCTTCATGCCGCGGACTTTCTCCTCCCATTCACTGCACATCCTGGATGCCTCCTCTTTGGCCAACTCGCGCTCTCTTTCACATGCGTCCTTTTCACTCGCTATGGCTTCCATGGCCATTTTGAGGCTCTCACAAGAAGAGCCCAAACTTTGGTTTTCTAGCAACATGCGGTCAACCTCATCAATCAGCTTTGTGCGTTCCTCTCTGAGTTTCTCCAGCTCATCTTCCGCCACCTGCATCTTCTGCTGCATTTCAGCAAGGAGGATTTCATTTGAGGCTAGCTGTTCCTTCTGGGTTTTGTTCCCTTTGAGCAACTCCTTGCGAGAGATCAACGCCGCCTGAAGCTTTCGCTGAAGCTGCTGGGTCTTGGTCTCACTGTCCTTGTCCTCCTCAACCTGTGCCTTTTTGCTTTTCTCCTGTTCAGCTTTTAGCTTCTCTTCTAAGGAGGCTATACGTCCATCTTTGTGGTCTACTGTGTCCTGCATCGAATGTATGAGAACATTCTGCTCACTGAGCTGCTGGCTGAGCTCCGTGATCTCAATGTTCTTGTCATCCAGGAATTTTTTAAAGTCTTCCACTTCCGCTTGAAGTGCTGCAATGGAGCTCGCAGACTGGGAAGATTCTGCAGCGGCAGCAGCTTCCATTTCTGCTTTCAAAGACTCAGCACAGTACTCTGCTTGCAGGTACTTCTCTCTGAGATCATTCATTTCTGCTGAGAAGACTTCAATCTGTCTTTCATTTTCACGTAGGGCTGTCAGCTGCTTGCTAACCTCCCATAATTCCGTCTCCTTTTGGGACAAAGTAGTCTGCGCTTCCTGAAGCTTACTCTCCAGCTTGGAGTTCTCCATTCGCAAACTCAGGATCTCTTCTCCAAGAGCTTTCAAGGTTTCCTCTGTTTGAAGGCACAAAACCTCGGGCTGCTCAGATGATTCATGTTGTTGATCACCAGATTGTGGTTGCACTGAATCTGCCTCCGCAAAATCCACCCAGTCCTCTTGGACCCAATCATTAGCTGTGGCCTTCTCTATGTTTGTAACCAGGTCCCTGCTCTCGGGAGGTGGCAGCTCCTCCTTTTGAAGACTCATTTTGTTTTCTAATTCCCAGAGTTTCAATAGAAGAACCTCCTGCTTGTCACTCTGCCCCTCAAAACGCTCCTTGAGCTCACCATATTCCTCCTTGTGCTGCTTCATCTGATCCCGATGGTGTCTGTCTTTCTCTTTGGCTTTGCGGATGCTCTCCCTACGAGATTCCTGGGCCTCCAGCACTTTCTTCTGCAGTGTTTCGCACTCTGCTTCCAGAGAGGCTACTTGGGATTGTAACAAGCTGTTGACGGATGGCGTGTCAGACTCACGAGGCTTTTCAGCTTGCTTGCTACATGTTTCGGCAAGAAGCTGTCTCTGTTGGCTAATCGTGCACTTCAGGCTCTCAATGACTTCGTCTTTGGAGCTCAGTGCTTGCTCCAGCTCCAACACTTTGGCCTCCACTGAAGAGTTCTCTACTTCTGGAATATGTGCAGCAGCTTCAGATGCATCTTCTTTTTCAGTTGTGTTCTTCACCTCCAGCTCCATATCAGCGACCTTCTTCATGAGCTCTTTACGTTGTATGAGCACAACCTGCAACTTCTTTCTTGTGCTTGCCAACTGAGTTTCCATCTCCCCTTTGGCCTGACGTAAACTCACCAGTTCTTCATCCTCTGGCAAAGATGTCTCGTCCCGCGACTTCTGAAGTTCTGCAACCTGCTCCTTCAGTATATTGACTTCACTGTCGAATAAAACTCGCTCTTTTTCTGCTTGGTGAAGTTTTGCCGACATGCTGCAGTGAAGCTCAGTCACCTGCTGTTCTTTCTGGCTGAGGCGAAGCTGCAGCTCACAAATCTCAGAATCTTTCTCTGACAAAGAGTTGTTGTCAAGCGCCGATATCTGCGACTGTTCCGACATGCTGCTCTCCATATCTTGAAGCTTCCGTTCCATCTCCAAAGATAGCAGCTCTTTGTCCTCCAGCTGTGAGGCGAGCATGCGGGCCTGGCTCTCCTGCTCGGAGAGGGATTGGCGAGCCACTTCCAAATCGGCCTGCAGAGCCTGGATCTTCTGCTCCTTGGCACTACTGTCAATGCTCAAAATGTGAATTTGTTCTTCTAGAAGGCAGACTTCAGCACTGTGCTTCTCGGCTGCTGAGCTGCTTTGCTGGGAAACACTTAGCAGTTCCTCTCTGGCACACCTGCGCTCCTCTGCAAAGTCACTTGCCTGAGACTCCACCTGTTCCTTATCAGCAGTGAGCCTTTGCATTTCTTCTTCAAGATTCTTAATTTTCTCCTGGGACTCTGCAGCCGCCTCTCTGAGGGTTTGCAATTCAGCTAAAAGTTCACTGTGTCTCTTCTGGAGCTCCTCAGTCAGGGCGTGAGCAAAGACCTGGCCTGAAGGAGCACCTAATGTAGAGGCACCCTCCTGAGTCTCGTGAACATCAACCGTCTCTCGGATAATGATGGAGGAGGATGTGACTAAAGTTGTGGAGGATTCCTGCTCCATGCTTGTGGTCTCCCACGACTGCATTTGGCCAAAGTCCTGCATGATGGACGGCCACTCCTGGCGTCCATCCTGGTTCCCAGCTTCCAGAAGGGTCCAGCTGCTGTTGCTGGTGACCATCTCATCAGAGGAAGTCCCTTTGGATTCATCAGGGGAGTCATGGTGTCCGATAAGTTCCGGGCTGCTCTCATTGTCAGCAGAGACGGAGAGGACGGACATGTCCCCCGCAACCAAGGTAGGCTCCTCTTCATGGGTGTCCTCAAGGGAGTCGGGAGGTGTTGCAGCGTTATCTTTTGTGTCGCCATCTTTGCTCTCATTGACATTTATGGCCGTTATGATGTCACTTGCGGAACGCCCTTGGACCAGTTGGAGTGATTCTCGCAAGGCGATGAGTTTGTTGTCTTTTTCTAAAAGCTGTTGCTCCATTTCCCAGATGGTCACTATGGAAAACAACAACGATCCAAACACCAAGTAAAAGTACCTGTCTACAATTGGAGTGCTTAATTTAAAAAAAACAACAACACACTGTACCTTTTTCAGCTTCAGAGGAAAGCTCTGCCTGTGTCTCCTGAGAAACCATTACAGGAGGCTGAACAAATGGAAGAAAAAATGGTCAGAAGGTAGAGAGCAGTAGTTCCCAGATTTTTTACAGTGGGATAGCCTTCAGACGTTTAACCTGAAGCCATGTACAGTGGGGGAAAAAGTATTTAGTCATCCACCAATTGTGCAAGTTCTCCCACTTAAAAAGATGAGAAAGGCCTGTAATTTTCATCAAAGGTACACTTCAATGATGAGAGACAGAATGAATCACACTGTCTGATTTTTAAAGAATTAATTGCTAATTATGGTGGAAAATAATGATTTGGTCAACTACAAAAAGCAAGATTTCTGGCTCTCACAGACTTGTAACTTCTTCTTTAAGAGGCTCCTCTGTCCTCCGCTCCTTTCCTGTATTAATGGCACCTGTTTGAACGAATTATCAGTATAAAAGACTCCTGTCCACAACCTCAAACAGTCAGACTCCAAACTCCACTATGGCCCAAGACCAAAGACCTGTCAAAGCACACCAGAAACAAAATTGTAGACCTGCACCAGACTGGGAAGACTGAATCTGCAATAGGTAATCTGCTTGGTGTGAAGAAACCAAGTGTGGGAGCAATTATTACAAAATGGAAGACATACAAGACCACTTGTATGGTCCCTCAACCTGGGGCTACACGCAAGATCTCACCCTGTGGGGTCAAAATGATCACGTGAACGGGGGCAAAAATCCCAGAACCACACGGGGGAACCTAGTGAATGACCTGCAGAGAGCTGGGACCAAATTAACAAAGGCTACCATCAGTAACACACTATGCCGCCAGGGACTCAAATACTGCAGTTTCAGACGTGTCTACCTGCTTAAGACAGTACATGTCCGGCCCGTCTGAAGTTTGCTAGAGAACATTTGGATGGTCCACAAGACGACTGAGAGAATGTCATATATGGTCAGAAAAAAACAAAATATAACTTCTTGGTAAAAACTCAAATTGTCGTGTTTGGAGGAGAAAGAATGTTGAGTTGCATCCAAAGAACACCATACCTAATGTGAAGCATGGTGGTGGAAACATCATGCTTTGAGGCTGTTTTTCTGCAAAGCGACCAGGACGACTGATCCGTGTAAAGCAAAGAATAAATGGGGCCATGTATTGTGAGATTTTGAGTAAAAACCTCCTTCCATCAGCAAGGACATTAAAGATAAAACGTGGCTGTGCTTTCAGCATGACAATGATCCCAAACACACCGCCCGGGCAACGAAGGAGTGGCTTCATAAGAAGCATTTCATGATCCTGGAGTGGCCTAGCCAGTCTCGAGATCTCAACCCCACAAAAACTCTTTGGAGAGAGTTGAAAATCCGTGATGCCCAGCGACGGCACCAAAACAACCCTGCTCTAGAGGAGATCTGCATGGAGGAATGGGCCAAACTACCAGCAGTGTGTAAAAACCTTGTGGAGACTTGCAGAAAAAGTTTGACCTCTGTCATCCTTATATAATCTTTGTTGGCAAAGTATTGAGATTGACTTTTGTTATTGACCAAATACTTATTTTCCACCATAGTTTGCAAATTAATTATTTAAAAATCAGCGATTTTCTGGATTTTTTCTTCACATTCTGTTTCTCATCGTTGAAGTGTACCTATTATGAAAATGACAGGCCTCTCTCATCTTTTTAAGTGGGAGAACTTGCACAATTGGTGGCTGACTAAATACGTTTTTGCCCCTCTATATCCCCTAACCCTGCACACTTTCATTCCATAGTAATTCCGCATCAAAAATGTGTATTTTGCATGGTAACATTTAGATAAAATTTGCCATTCGACACAATTTGACACGAGCAATCATCCTACATATATTTTATTCCAGTTTGATGTTGGAATATTTCCATTTGAATGGCTTGAATTTGAGCTTCACTTTTTTGTCCACTCATGATGGCTATTTTCATTCAATGCCAAATTGAAGGAGAACGTTTTAACAATCATGATAAAATTGCATCTGATACACTATTGGCGGAATCCCCACTGCGCCGTGTGGGGATTGGAACACCAATATAAGTCAAATCTTCTCATAATGTACAAAATAATCATCAAGCTGACTTACTGGTCCATATGATGCACACAGAGCAATGAACAACTTCACGCCCTGTCTTCTTTCCGCTCCATTCTCTTCACACTGTGAGGCATTCAGGTGCAATCATAATTGTGTTAGGCGCTAATAGTTTTTCATTTTTATTAACGTATCACAATTGTCAACAGCCTAAGGTCACAAAGTGGATTACGGCAACTGTCATGTGAGTACGTGAATAAAAATTAGAAACAATTAACGTCCGACACTCACAATTATGAGTGTGCCTGAATGCCTCACAGAGCCGAAAGGAAGGAGACAGAGCATTAAGTTGTTCATTGCTCTGTGTGACGTACATCAATAAGGAAGTTTGATGTTTACTTTGTCCATTAAAAGTCTTTAATCTTGAAGGTTTCACTTATATTGGCGTACCAATCCCTGCAGTGTGAAACACTGGGAATGGGAATTCCCTGCTTTAATTATCGCTGCTTGTATTTATTTTTGTACTTTGGATACTGCGTTATCATGTTTGTTAAACGTTCCCTTTCAATTTGTTATCAAATGAGTATGCATAGCGATTGCAAGTGGACAAAACCGGAGCTCATGTTCAAAACCATTCAAACAGAAGGATCTCAACATCCGGCTGAAATAACAGATACATGGTCCGAATACTTTCAATCAACATCCGGCTGAAATAACAGATACATGGTCCGAATACTTTCAATCAAAATTTCACCACGCAAAATACACGTTTGGACCAGAATGACTTACTTTAAAATTAATTAAACAATTAATCGTGTTCAATATTTCAAGTTCACGAATATTACGTCGTTTTTTGTTTTTTAAGATTGCAGGAGCATGGGGTCCATGGCTTCAAGACTGAAAAGGTTTGGGAACCACTGGTCTAGACATCTACATGCAGCATAAACATCAGTGTAGAGAGTTGAAGGTCAGATTAGTGTGGGTCAGTGTAGGATGGATTAGAGGGCTCACTTCCTCCTATGACCTGCTTGCTGTCACGTCTTGTCTGACTTTGTAGTTAATACCTGCTTTGTTTTCTTAGAAAGACACTCCAGGTCGTGCGGCAGCTCCAGCTGTTCAATCTTGGCTTCCCCCTCCTCACTGGTGTGCCTGTCCAGTTGTTCTGGAAGCAAATTAGTTTCAATGTTTGTATTTTAAGGCAAACGGACATTTGGAATGGAGACTTTTCTAAGAGGATTAAAGCTCTCACCCTGCAAAACCACCACGGTATTTGAGAGCTCAGTACAACGTTGCTCACTCTGGCCGCGTTGGTCCTTGAGCCTGGCGACTTGTGTCTCAATGGACAACACAGAGTCCAGAACTGCAGAAAGGTCCGTAATATTCTCTAATGGTTGTACTTCCGGAAAGGCGAGAGGTTGCAAGTGCTTCCAAACTTCTGCCAAGATCTCACTCTTTTTCTGGGCATCTTCCTGCTCCTCCTGGAGAGAAGCAAGCTCTCTCTCTAGTTTGTCTGTTTGAAATTTCCTCTCTTCCAGGCTGCTTTGCATGGCCTGAAAGACTTCTGACTCAGCCTCTCTTGAAGACGTAAGCTCTCTTTCAAGGCGAGCTATTTCTAACTTGTCTCTCTTCGAGGTTTCCTGGCATGCTTGGATAGCCTCTTTCATCAAAGCCATCTCTGTTACCAACTTGGCAACCTCCTCCTTTTCCTTCTCCAGGCTCATGTTAAATGCGTCTCTCACGGAGGTCAGCTCGCTCTCATGTCGTGCCTCGGCCTCAGCTCTCGCTCGCTGAGCATCCTGGAGGGCCGTTTCGGCTTCACTGCACCGCCCGGCCCATTCCTGCTTCTGCTCCTCCCTCAGCTTGACGGCCTCCGCAAGTTCCACCTCCATTTGTCGGAACTGAGCTGTCAGAATCTGAACGGATGAGCGAATTGTATTCAAGCCACTTTCTGCACAGGTTCAAATAATGCAGGGCTCCGGACCAACTTTTTTCAGTAGGAGCACAGTGGCCCTAACTTCAATTTTAGAAGCGCACACCAAAATCGCAATTAAATATTCACACTTCCTTCGTTTTCACTGTGATGCTGATAAACACTAATAACTCCGATACCGACCTCTTTTCACACATATCGACCCACGTTCTTTGTTGTCTCATTTCTTCCTGTTTAGGAGTTAGTGGGTTGACAAACTACTACATCTGGCTCATGTGTGGAGCAGAAGTTTGTTATTTGCCTCTAAATGTGTGAAACAAATTTGACACAACCCCGAAAACTACGCCTGTCACGCCTGTTTTAGAGTAATACTAATACATGGGAAAGGAACTGTTCAATAATACATATTGTTTTGTTAAAAATAACACAATTAAGAGAAGAAAGTAATGACTTAGATAGATAATTTATTAATCGTCAAGAAAATTTCAATTTTTTTTCCCCAATATCTTTCTTATAGAAATCTGTCCTGCTTAAACAGGACAGTATTAAAGACTATTAATTGAGTGTCCAGGTTTATGGTGGAATGGGTGTATCCAGGATGTGAAAAATGTACCCGCGACAACTCATATTGTAGTTGTAGTCTGGAGCCCTGAAATAAGAATGTGAGTTTAGGAATCTGCACCTGTTTTTGCTGATCTGCGCTGGTGACTTCCTGCTTCAGCATTTCTAGCACTTGCGAGCGTGATTTCAAAACCTCCTCCAGCTCTTCACAACGACGCTGTGCTACATGCAGAGCCTGTGAGGTGCCCCAGAGTAGATGGTTACCACTGGAAAGCAAAATACCGTCACAGCATGTTTAATAGCGGAAAGAAACAAGGGTTACATCTTGAACCTGCTGGATCTCCTCATCCTTAGACGACTGTGTCGTGGCCGCCAGCAACTCTTCTTCATGTTTCTGAATCTGCTCTTGGAAACGCACATCCTTCTCGCACACGACAGCCTGCAGGAGCTTTATTTGTTCGGCATGAGCGGCGTCCTTCTCCGCCAGCAGCTTCTCGGCGGCTTCAAGTCGTCCTAGCAGCTCGTTGCTGTTGGCCACCTCCTCGCTCAGCTTGCTCTGGAGCTCTTGCACATCACTGTCTCCAGCCACATCTCTTGTAAAAGAGATGTCAGGGCTCTGGTATACACAAAATTTGAAACAAATCTTACAAACTCTATGTTGGAGGACAGATACTTCTGATTAATACTCACCACTGCTCCTTCCTGTCCCTTCAAATCAGCTATCTGTTTATTAAGTGCAACCATCTTGGCTTTGGCTTGCAGTTTGAGTTTATTAAAGCGAGCATCACCCGCCTCCCTTTCGTTCTGTCAAATAAACAGAAACAAAACAATTAGTCGCCACCACAATGTAATTGTGTGGCATATCTGTACACACCTTAAGCAGAGCATCTTTGCTGGCGAGCTCAGTGTCCTTGTCACGGATGAGATCCTTCAGCTGCACCACCAACCGCTCCAGGTGCGCCAGGCGCTCCATTACCTCCTCGGTCACCTCGCACTCTGAAGGTGGTTGGACCCAGTCGGTGGGAGGCTGAGGCGTGAGCTCACCCTGCTGTGTGTTTCCATCTTGGCCCTCCTCTCCAGAGAGCTCCTGGAGGACCGTGGCCAGGCGGCTCAGCATTAGGATGACACTGCAAAGGGAGGGGGAGGCCATTTGAGGTTGGGGATAAGTAAAGATGAGAACGTCATATATGCATAGTGCAAACTTTAATCCACTCCCCCCAAAAAACTGAAAATTCAGCGCACCTATATGAAGTGTATAAACAGGACTCATACTAGTTTATTTGCATTAAAGTATTTTAATGTATCAATTCATCAGTTATTAGGGTAATTTCTCTAACAATGTCTGCCCGATTTTCACTTTTCCTGCCAGCTCACATTGACTGCGATCCCTAACCAAAAAATTCCGGAATAGGACGACAACTGCCGAAATTTCCCGATCCCGTCGTCCAGTCCATTGCGGCTGCGTCACCACACACATCAACACGATTCTTGGTATCGGTTACCAAATTCGACAGCAAACTCCCTCGCGCACATTAGTGTACATGCTGGACTATTCCAAGAAGGAGGGCCGAGCAGGGAGAAGACTATAAATCTTTTGTTTACAGTACCTTCCGTGTGAAGGCTACTTAGCTAGCTAACACTAATATGGTCCGATCCATTTAAATCCATCCTCGCCCGGTGAATGTCTAACCGGTCTAACGAAAAGTCGACGTTTTAAGAGAGATTCCATTTGACTCACCTCTACGAGCGCTTCTTGGTGGATGTTCGAGCTTTCTCTTTTCTGCTAATATTTCCTCGGATGGATTTCCAGACAGTAGAGCCACATCACCAAACTCTCCCGGAAACAAAACTTCCTCAGCGCTGATTGGACAAGAACGGTAAGGGACTGTGTGCAAAGTTCACTCCACGCAAGGGAACGTCAATTAAAACGCAAAGTTGAGTCACGCACACAAATATTTGTTTCCTTTCCGCCCACACAGGAGGAAGATAATTCAACAATGTCTAGGAACGACCTGAGAGTCGACTTGATTGTTAGCAATTGCAGGCAGCTGGGGAGGAGCCTGGCGCTGCTCGCCCATTACACCACCATCTTTGTGGCCTTTGTGGGTCGCACCGTGCAGTGGATGGTGAACGCAGCGAAGTGGATGACCTTGCTTTCACGCTGCACAGTGTCCACCTTGGACTCCATCCACAGACAGCTGCGCCGCTTCTTGAGGACCAGCGTGGACCAGCATCCACCGTGACGTCTCCAGATGTACTTTGGAGGATGGAGTAAGACAACAAGGTCTCAGTCTTACTTTAGTCCTGAAATGTAACCTATGAATCCATTTATGTTACACGTCTATGTGACATAGAAAAAACTTTTGAAATGACAGAATTACTGAAGATCATAGCCAGGGATGTCAGATAATATCGGCCCACCGATATTATGCGTCCGATATTGGCATAAAAACGTAACATCGGTAGATCTCAGTATGGGGTTTTTCCCAATAATGAACACCGATTTAAAAAAATGCTGTACATAGCACTATGGGCTCCTATATAATCCGGCGCACAAATGATGACCTCATTAAAACAGTGTTATGCGAACAACTAGTAACTAGCAGTTTTACGTTATGTCTGTGATGTCTCCTTCAGATATTACACTTTCCAGTTGCAATGACAATTCCAGTTCCAATTCCTAGGGGAAAAGCCATCAGTTGGAAAATAATGTCGTGTATCCCACTGGATAACCAGCCTTTCTATCGTGCAAGATGCCGGCCTGACCGCCGGATTGGACCCAGTCGCAAGTATTTCCCAGATGTTGTACAATGTTGTTTACAGTCAGGTGTGGAAGCAAATTGTATCCATTAGTTTCCCAACAGATATGTGATGTTACACATATGGGAATTGGAAATTGACAGTTGGATAGTATCGTTATATAGGATATGGGCAAAAAAGCCAATATCGGACATTCCTAATCATAGCACTTACTCAGAATCCACTCTGATTGGGCACTGCTACAATATGCAGTGATGTACAAACCAGCATGCTTTTCAAAGCATTTACATGCAATTTCTAAATTGCAGTTTGAAGGTTTTTTGTTTTTAAATGTATGAATGTACAATTGACACACTTTTGCAATGAAGGAGCTGCATGACAACCAAGTTCTTTTTTTTAAATAATACATTTGCATTCATATCTTCTACTTTTAACTTTCAACATATAGTGTGTATGTTTGGTTTTGTTCTATATTGTGCACTAACTCAACACAAACAACCAAAGCACATGTGAATGGAAAATGCCTCTTTTGATTTGAAGTGACATTACTTGCATTATGTTCATTTGTACCAGCGCTCTTTACTGTGGTTTCGAAATAAAGCGCATTCCAAATAATTGTGTCGTCTTTGCAGACGAACTTTGTACACGTGCTCTTGAAGCTGCACGTGCTGCAGTGTTATGCACCTCCACGTGATGTGATGAAGACATTATGATTTGCCAGCATATCTGCACAGGAAGCATGAACATCCATTGTCATGTGCAATGGAATTCTTAAGCCGCTCATCTGCCTGGCTTAAAGACGGGGATTAAATCCAAGGAGGACACCCTGGTGGGTGTGGCAGGCCCAGACAGAGTGGACTACAAAAGCTCTCTGTCAGCTCCTGCGCTTCTTCACCCTGAGACGTCCCACTGTTGTATGACCGTGAAGACGGACCCGCTCCGCTTCACAGTAGACCAGTCGGCGGCGGCATCATGGGTAACTCTACAGGCAGCGCGGTGGACGACATGCAGGCGGTGGAGATGCACCTCTGGTACAAGAAGTTCATGACAGAGTGCCCGTCGGGTCAGCTCACCCTGCACGAGTTCAAGCAGTTCTTTGGGCTGCGAGGGCTGGACCCCGAGGCCAACGACTACATCGAGCAAATGTTCCGCACCTTCGACATGAATAAGGTATTCCTAATGGGTCACGACTGTAGTGTGCAACATTTTAGTTGACTTCCTGTACTTTGTGGACATCATCGACATATTCTCTTATTTATGAAATATACTCTAGTTGCATTCATGCTGACACCAAGTAGACTTTGTGTCCACATCTAAGGCAAAAAGCTAAGTGATTTCATCTAAATGGATACCCTCAAGCATTTAATTAACTCTTAATAGACTTAGTAGCTTCGCTGGCGTCACCAAGGGTTTGCTCAGTGGCCCCGTTAACACGTTGGCCGCACTGTCAGGAGATCAATGGTTGGAAACTCAGTTTGTGGATCCCTTTGTGGGCTTCCTTGTACATTCCAAAAATATGAATTAAGGACTATTAATTGTCCAGAAGGTGCGGATATGAGCGTGAATGGTCATTTGTCTACGTGTTCCCTGTGATTAGCGACCAGTCCCAATCCCAGACCAGTAACTAATTAGGACTAGGGGAATGGAAAAAGAAGGGATGGCTTCACCAAACAAATACCTCGCTAGTATTGCTTTGTTTCCTCAGTTACTGTGGCTGTCCGACATCATACTACTGTATTTTGAACCCCCTTATCACCAAACCCCCCACCCCATCACAAATATTAAACACAGCTCTCAGTCCGATGCAAAAAAATAATGCCAAGTCAGCAACATTGTATAGGCGGTTTTTGTATTGGATCGCAGTAGATTGTGTATCTAATGTTGTGGCCCATATTGTCTCCACAAAAGATGACCTCTTATTTTGATAAAGGGTATGTCTGAGCCTGAGACAAGGTCATCACATGATGTGTCTGTCTGGTGGGGGCCGCCGGTTCTCGATTTAGACGCCCTGACAGCTTGTGCAGGACAACAGTAATCTTTACACATGATCAGAACTGTCAGATTATCTGATGCTCATATTGCTTGTCCTCGCTCTCCCGGCATGCCTCATCTTCAGCCTGAATGATTATGTCCCTTCAGAAAAACTAGACAGTACTATTACAGAACAGAAGGTGTGCAGATACTGAGACATGCCCCCTGCAGGATGGCTACATCGACTTCATGGAGTACGTGGCGGCACTCAGCCTGGTGATGCGCGGCAAGATGGAGCACAAGCTGCGCTGGTACTTCAAGCTGTACGACGTTGAAGGCAACGGCTGCATAGACCGATACGAGCTGCTCAACATCATAAAGGTCAGATGACCTCACACTCGGACATGCATATGCAGTGTTTCCTATTCATTTATTAACTATTCGCTGCCTGCCACGAATAAATTTTGCTACATTAAAAAAAAAAAAAAGATTTAGTGCTAAGGGTTCGTCCCTGCTCATAAACACATTAAAATGGGACTATCCGTGTAGCTTGTCATATAGTAGAAGGCCACACATGATTTGGTCACATAATCAGAACATGAATCATTCTGTTGTCCCCTCAGGCCATTCGCGCCATCAACGGCAATGACAACCAGGAAACGACGGCAGAGGACTTCACAAATAGAGTGTTTGACCGCATCGACATCAATGGCGATGGTGATTACTTGCAATTTTCAGCCTATTTTAGAGATGGTCGACTGTGTTTTAATGCAGACTAACGTGCGCTCCGACAGGCGAGCTCTCCCTGGAGGAGTTTGTGGCGGGCGCTCGCAATGACACCGACTTCATGGAAGTGATGATGAAAAGTCTGGACCTGTCCCACATCGTGGCCATGATCCACAACCGGAGGCACAGCGTTTAAAAGGACTGGGAGAGTGAGCGTTTCAGTGGATGGCATAGTAATTATTCCTGACCCATGACTTTACCCCCAGCCTGTTATGTTCCAAATGAATTCAGTCAGAAGCAGAGGAGTTCAAACGGGACACTGACAGAAACTTATTGCTATTGTTTTTTTATGTATATATTTGTGACATATTTCAATATCCCCCAGAGATGCAACACATCATACATACTTTCGTTTTATTGATTTGAAGTGCTTCTTTGTACAATAAAGGTGACAAGTGTCACATGATTACTGATTGGGTGTAATATTTCAACTGAAATGGAAATTATTACACAGATTCACGCGAGTAATGGGAATTCCTTTCCAAAACTAATAATGAATGCACACATACAAAGCCCTTAAAAATAATATTTTATTTACTTTAAGCTAGGAGTGTCCAAACTGTAACCTGGGGGCCCTTTTGGGCACGTAGCTGTATTTATTTATTTATTTTAAACATTTTATTGGCCTGCAGTAGCTAAAAATATAATTTAATAAGAGAATTTGGGAATAATCTGCAATAACTCATCATATTAAAAGAATAAAGTCAAAATATCAAGGAAAGAGTTGCAATTTCACAATATTATGAGGAAAACTCATTTTAGTAGCATAAAGTTGAAATATTAAAGACAAAATATATAAAAAGACGTAATATTATGACAAACACACAAAACAAAGAATAAAGTTGAACCGGGTTTATTGCAATAAGTTTTGATAGTGATCAGACCAAATGGCAAACAGATATTTTGCATATGACACTGGTGACGGCAACAATGCGAATGTAATATGTGTAAATATGTGCCAAAACGGTCAACAAAAATGACTGCTTTCCAGCTTTTCCGCTCCCCTATCAAGTGCGCACCACTTATGGCTTCTGTGTGCGTGAGCAAGATGAAATAGAGAACTTGCAGAACATGGACTTAAGCCTTACTACATGGAAAAAGAAGATTGCTTGCCTTCAAAAACACATAATGGTAAGTGTAAATGAATATCCTTAAATTACTCTTTTAAATGGGCGTAAAGGGATCCTTACAGCCTGTTTGATTGTAAATAAATGTCCCCACCGCACGCCAAGGTAAAAATCACTGTGAAAAGACGTTTATATAACATTTATGCAGCCTTGTCGCTATCGTGGAATAGTGTTTAGACGTCATTGCTTAACAAGAAATCACTTACACTTACTTCTGTGACCACTTTGATGCAGTGGCCGTTCTTACTTGTTTTGATGTTTTTCTGATGTAAAACATCCAGCAGCAACACAAAATTTTGGTTTGACTAGGGATGCTCCCATCAGGGTTTTATGTTGCAGATTCTGATACCGATCATCCAGGACTGAAATGGTCTGACACCGATAACATAGATTATTTGTACATTTGTACAAGAAGCACAGGAGGCTGCCATATGCAGGATTAATCGCGATATTTTTGTCATGAAAAAGGAAACAAGGTTGATGATTCACCTACTCTAGTCAGCCACAAGACCCAAAGATACATATTAATCAAGTTTCATTATTTCAGTCACAATATTAAATGGCTTTGATGTTGTATCCTTCTTGACCACAGGGCGGCAGCACAAAAAAATGACAGTTTTTTTTCTATATTAGTCCAATCAGAATGTTCATGAAGAGATGAAGTGTCTCATATGAAGTCATACAGATACTTGACAATGTCAAAGTTCACCGTCCTGGAAGAAGAGTGTTTACTTTGTGAGAGTTTGCATCAACGGGAGTCATTGTCGTGTTGCTTGTGTATCCCTGAGGACCCACACAAACGCAGACACACACTTACCTGGATATTGCACAGATGAACTCCATGGAGACGGCACATTTGTACTTGGGGTCGTCCAGCTGGTCGTCATGGCTGACCTGAGTCAACAGCTGTAAGGTCACCAGAGAAGAGATCTAAAAAATAAATAAATAAAAGTAAATATATACATACAAATATATACACACACACACATATACACATATACATATGACAATATATATATGTGTGTGTGTGTGTGTGTGTGTGTGTGTACAATTATATGTATATGTGTGTGTGTGTGTGTATATTTGTATGTATATTTGTGTATCTATATATATATACAGATATATATAGATACACATACAGTTTACATATATGTATATATACATAAATGACGAGGTAATGCTTGTTCTGGCTGAAACAAGCACCAAGACTGCGCTGACCTGAGAGAAGATGCTGGCGGTGGGTGCCACTCTGCTGTCCACCACGCTGTAGAAAATGGCGAGCAGCCGGTCCAGAGGGAACGGCTTGGGTCCCAGCAGGTGGTTGCTGGTCTTATGATGGAAGACAAAGTGAGGTTTGGTTTGGCTGACTCTGACAACGCACGTGTGTCACGAGTAAAACGACGTGATTATTGAGTTTCCATGTTCACCTTCTCATTCTTCTTTAGGAAGTTTTTAGCTTTTCTTATTTTGCCGTGGTGCTGTCGGGAAGGAAAAAGGGACACTCTGAGCACTGCATGAATGCTGAAAGGTGAATAAGTAGGAAAACAAATAAGTTGCTGCACTATTACCTCTGGTAATCAAAACTATTCAATTTTATAAACTGCAACCTTATTTAATTTTTTTGTTCATTTTATTACATTGTCTTGTTCTGGGAGTGGGACTGGTTATTGTTAGGAGTGAATTATTATATTTTCTTAATGGAACTGTGATTTTTATCTATTTAATTTTTTGATGACATTATTTCTCCTTTTGCGAAATACATCACGAATATGTATTTTCTATTTGTATTTATGTCAGTCTCATTTGAGACATGTGTGAATGTTTATTGCTGTAATTTGTCTATTACTGGATTCAAATGAAACAATTCTGATGAGTTCAACTTTGACCATGTCACTGTTTCTTCAGTCTTAGCATCATGAGGTCAGCTTTCAGGCTCTTCCAGGCAGACAAATCTGCAGGTACTTGCTGATTGCTACAATATGCTGTGATGCACAGCCTTACAGTCCAGTTTTTCTCATGAATTAATTTACTGTAATTTCCGGACTATAAAGTGCACTGGTATGTAAGCCACACCCACCAAAATTAAAGAGAAAAACATTGTACATATATAAGCCACGCTTGTCTACATGTCGCAAGTGTCTGCGTCATAAAATGGGATAACATGGGACTTTTGATTAGTACAGTAAATGCATTTTCCCCAAACAGTGCATTGTAACATGGCTAGTTAAACAGTGCCAAACAGTGTGTAAGATTCCTAGGTAAGCAGTAGCATATCAGAAATCTATTTCACCACCATTTTCCTCCTGGGAACTAAAACCACTCAGGTCGTTTTGACAACCAACGTCGACTGAACAGTCTCACAAGTTCTTCATCACACACTTTGTTAGTCTCACTCTCTAAATTAGCCATTTAGTTTGAGCTACCCTCTTCATTCAGTCCAGCTTTTCAAATTCAGTGGTAATAGTGGCAGCCCGAGTACTACAGAGAAGCTGTAGAAACATACACTCGCTCAAACTTACTTAAGACGTGTCAGAGATCACTGCATAAGACTAAATATGTCATGAGCTTCCACGTCACCACTTTCTAAAGCTGCACTCATAGAAAATGCATTTTTTAGCCGCACTGTACAATCAGCAGGGTAAAAAGCATGAGAAACAAGTAATCACTTCCACCTCTGTGCAGGGCTGCCCTACCTTGACGAAAAAGCGCTTGTCGGTGCGGGCGGGGTTGTAGGACGCTAGGTAGGCGGCAATCAGCAGGAACTTGGAGTAATAAGGCAGTTCCACGTGCGTGTGCGCCGACAAGCCTGGGAGGAGGACAGGCATAGAGATTAAGATTAAGTAATTGCTCGCAGCGTCCAGTCTTCAATTCAAAGCATAAATATGTGAGTGCCGTACCTCTCACAGGCCCGGCTTCGGTCTCCACCTGCATCTTCTCCCACTGGAGGCTACAAGAGACACATGAAGGTGAGCAGACATAAAAGGACACAGGAGCTAGTGCAAAGGCTCCACTCGCCTGGACACCTCACGCAGGTAGACCGTCTGCATGGCCTTCTTCAAGTGAGGCTCGATGTTTCGCCACAGCTTGTGTGTGTCGCTCTCTTTCACTGACAACACAACACAAATAAGACACACACAGACACACAAAGCATCTTTTAACTGTAATTGAGTAACAGTCAGTCACCTTTCCCTTCGTCCAGGGGCTCGCAGAACTTTGAAAAGTTGAGCGCAGCCTGGTTTCAAAAGAAAAGAAAGAAATGAGCTACATCCAGGACTGTTTCAATAACAAATTTTCCATCTGTTAGCATTGTTATTATTATTAAATTATTTCGGATAAACTATATTATCCGTTACAAACCATGGTTTCATGAATGTAATGACAATATATGTAAAAAAAATGACAGTACATTGGATTATACAAAACAAACTTTAACTTCAGGAGGACTTAACATAATTTGAATGTCAAAAGTTTTTAGCAAAAATTGCACATGAATAAAAATCAATCACAATATTTCTGATTTTGAATCAGTGTCACTTTTTTAATGGCCTGATTATTGACAACAAAAAAAGAGACATAAGGCTGAAACCTGTGAAGTTGCAGACGTCAGCTCATTTGTGTGGAATACACTGTATATGTTCAACGGGGTGTAACATTTTGTCAAAGTTTGTTGAAAGGACGAGTTTTGGATGCAGCAAAATGTGTTCGGAGGACAATGAGCTGTTACCACCGTTTTATATTATATTACTTATTTCAATGTATTTGTCACAAACTTTGTGTCACAAAATGATGACGCGCAAACGGGTTGAAATTGCCATTAAATCGCATTATACACACAACAGGCACGGAGAAAGTATTCAATTGTGTAGCACACAACACACACAGCTAGTGAGTAGTACACTCGCTAGTGCATAGAGTGCCTCTCCTCACTAGGACAAAGAAACCGAATGACTGACAGGAGGGTTCATTTACTCCATTCATCCCGCTATAAAACCAACACGCCCTGGTGTGGTGAGACAGGTGCAGAGAGTGAATTCTTCTGTCAGCCAGCCTGTTTGGTAAAGAGAGAGGATGAAACCAAACATGCGTGCACATCCATACAGACCTGATCAAAATCTTAAGACCACTTGAAAAATTGCTTTAGCACATTTGGATCTCCTGCGATTGACTTGCGACCAGTCCAGGGTGTACCCCGCCTCCCGCCCTAAGTCAGCTGGGTTAGGCTCCAGCATACCCGCCACCCTAATGAAGATAAGCGGCATAGAAAATGAATGAAATGAATGAATGACATTTGGATCCTAATGAGGTTTTAATTAGAGCTACATTATGCAGACGTCAGGGGTGCTTTTTCATTCAGTGGAAAACTGGAGCTTCAGGTCGTCAGACGGCGGCAGGTTATGTGCAGATGTTGCAGCGGGCATCCCTCATGACTGAGGGCCCTCGTCTGTGTGGTACCAGCTGGGTTGTTCAACAGGACAACGCTGGAGTTCACAATGCTCGCTTGACAAAGGACTTCGTCAAGGAGAAGAACATCAATCTTTTGGACCATCCTGCATGTTTCCCTGATTTAAATCCCATAGAGAACATTTGGGGACGAATGGGAAAGGAAGTTTATAAAAATGGCAATCAGTTCCAGATAGTCGATGCCCTTTGTGAAGTCATCTTCACCACTTGGAGCAATGTTCCCACTAGCTCCTGGAAACACTTGCATCAAGCATGCCCAAACCACTTTTTGAAGAGATTAACAAGAACGGTGGCGCTACTCATTACTGAGTCCTACTGAGAACATTTTTTGTTCTGGTTTGGAGAGGTTTTATTTTTTCATTTTTTGAGCGATGGTCATAAACTTTTGATCAGCTGATAAACAGCCTATTTCAGTTTAATTGTTGTTTTCAATAAATTACTTTTTCAAAGTGCTTTTTGTCACATTCCCCTTCTTGCTTTTGCATATTGTAGCTCTACATAAAACCTCATTAAAATCCAAATGTGCATAAGGTCAATTCTACCAATTTTCCAACTGGTCTTAAGATTTTTATCAGATCTGTATATCGAGGCCAGCAAAATTAGAGTTTGCTTTTATTTGTTGTGCAGTTAATTGACTTATAGATTATCATAAAAGGCTTGGCAACAGCAATTGGAGAGGTTTGAGTGACATTTGAGCGCTTCCTACCAGGTGGCGCAGCTCTCGGAGGTCCCGACAGACAGCGTAGAAGACGCCCAGCAGGATGTTAATGTAGGAGGAGTAGAACTCAACAGAATAGGATGGATGTCTGTCCTGGGACAAGATCTGGTGCAGTTCAGCTAAAAATAAAAAATAAAAAAAAGAAGAAGAGAAGAAAAGCAGAAGAGAGCAACAGATATTCACACCTTCACACATATTCACACCAAATCAGCAGCTGCATCGCATGATACACTCGTTACAAAGAAAAAATCTTGCACCATGGATGTGTCATCATCACGCAGTGTGATGAAAGGAGGGTAAAAATACCTTTGCTGTAGTCAGGGAAGTGGAGCAGAAGAGGCTCGAAGCAGCCTGTGCTCGGCCTGAAGGTGTCCCATGCAATCTCACTCAGCAGGATGACGCTCACGTTGTCCTCCACCTGCAGGGGGGACACATCGAGTGACCAAAACTGAACCGCCTCTACCCACCGTTAGAAATAACAGACCAACTCTGCTTCTGTTTCCAAATATGGTTTCCTGCATGAGATAACTTGTGCTCACCAGTTCCTGAAGACGCAGGAGAGCTGGGAGGAGATTAGCATCCATGTCTCGCAGCAGCTCAGCTTTTTCAATCACCTGAAAAAACACAAATATGCTACTGCTCATCACAAAACCAGCCAAATTGACTGATGCCATGTATGCACTCACAATGTATCGCGTCTCCGTGGCGACGGACCGGGAGCGATGCTGTTTGTAGATGCGGACAAAGTCGGATAACGATGGGCTGCGGGGGAGCGCGGCAGCAGCGTCCAGCCCAAAGAAGGTCAGCAGCACTTGTTCAAAGAGCAGGGAGATGGAAATGCATTCTACGCAGCTGAAGCTAGCGTGAGGCAACTACATGGATGAAAATGATGCATGGTCACATCTTGTACATGCTGCTCCCACACACAGTATTCCCTTTTACCTCCAGCTCCTTCAGTAGAATGTTGACAACATGACTTTTCCCTGAGGCCCGATGGCCGTAGATGAAAACTGAAGGGAAGTTGTAATGCTGTGGCTGTTGCAACACACATTAGAATACCATGACAATACTACACAAATGCACATGAATACTTCATTATAATGACTGGAAATGCAGTGACAATACACTCAACTGTGCAACTTCATAAATAACCGCCGCCTTCCGAGAAGTACATCAGTACAAACAATAGTGATGTCTGACCTCCCCCATCAGCGACAGCAGCATCCCGGCTTGGAGCTCCCTGCAGGGCATCTGCTCGGCCACCCTCTGCAGCCTCTCCTCCTCGTAGCCCGGCTGCTGCAGCAACGACGACATGGAGGTGTCCCCTTGCAGACGATCCAACCAAAACCTGTTTATCGCTTAGAAAGCCGCCTTGAACATGCTAGCTTGCTTTGGCTAGCCGTCGGCTGTCCTAGCAGTGACGAAAAAACTTTCCGGGAAGTTCAGTACAGAAGTGAAGAAAACAAGAAATGATACCGTAAATTAGTCCACTCGACAACGCAGACGCGGTGCCAACATGTCGCTGACTTAAAATAACACGGACGCCAACATATAAATAACAGGAAAATGTGAGAATCTACTAAGCTAGCTAATCAGTCAGTTACAAAAAAGACTTTCGCGGTTCTTCGTGATCCTCACGCACAACGTGGTAAAAACAGCCAATCACAATGAGGCACATTTTTTGAAGGCTCATGGGTAATGAAGTTTTCTTGGAAGTTTAGTATTCCTGAAATAGTGGAGGCATTCAAACGTTGCTGTTGTGTAAAAATATCCAGCCATTGTCTATGGCGCTTATCCTCATTAAAAATATATATATAAAATAAATAAAAAATATACATAAGAAAAAAAAACAAGAATATAAAATGTGTTTTGGGTTCATTCAAACATCATAATTATAGATAAGCCTTGTCCTTGAACTTGAATTAATTGTATGTATTGTGTATTGTTGTGTAAAACAATCGGCTGTTTATGAAATTTATACATACACATTTACATATTAATTTACTTTTTCCCCGCAGATGCAATTACGTGCTTGTGTGTACAACGAAGCCACACACGCACACACACGCGCGCGCAGTATATAATAGGCTACGTCAGACAGGGATTAAGGGATGTGGGTTAGCCCTGAATTATCCGCGCCTGTGTGCAGTGCGAGCGTCGAGCCCTCATCTATGGACTTTGCTTGAGGAGATATTTTTGCAGGCACACGCTGGTGCTTGCGTGGTTTATCTTGCACGGATTTGCACACACAGATGAGAGGACAGCGCCGTGACGCTTCCATGGAGGCGAGAGTGAAGTGATGCTGAGATTTGGACTAAGAGGAGGAGACGAGATTGTCAAATAGAGAAGGTGCGTTCAAGTGTTTTCCCGAGAAGGCTCCCCATCCGTCAAGTCCGGAGGAGGATGGTCCCGGGGGCTCCGAGCACCGGCACCTGCACCGGCAGCACCATGCTCCCCGCTTCGGAGGCAGCCAAGATTTACCAGACCAACTACGTGCGTAACTCCCGCGCCATCGGCGTGCTGTGGGCCATCTTCACCATCCTCTTCGCCATCGTCAACGTGGTGTGCTTCATCCAGCCCTACTGGATCGGCGACGGCGCCGACACCCCGCAGGCAGGCTACTTCGGCCTCTTCCACTACTGCATCGGCAGCGGCCTGTCCCGGGACCTGACCTGCCAGGGCAGCTTCACCGAGTTCGCCAGCATCCCCTCCGGTGCGTTCAAGGCCGCCTCCTTCTTCATCGGCATGTCCATGGCGTTGGTGCTCAGCTGCATCGGCTGCTTCGCCCTCTTCTTCTTCTGCAGCACCGGTACCGTCTACAAGATCTGTGGATGGATGCAGCTGGCTGCAGGTAAGGCATGTTTTCACCCCCAAATTACCAGGAAGGTCTACTCGCTGCGTGGGTGCAACTTTGATGACACTCCACACATTATAGGGTGAATGCTGCCAGATTGCACATTTGTAACTATTAAAATGGATGAAAAATATGTTTCATATGCTAAGAAGCATATCTCTCGCTCTCTACACATTGAAAAATCACAGAAAATGACAACACTTGCACTTGAAACACATACGATCGCACTGCCCAGCTCGTATTTGGCAATTTACGCAGAATAGTGGTGCGCTTTCAATCACATTTATTTGATTTATTTGCCGTAACTCGAAAAAAAAGTGTTAATATTCAATATCCTGTGCGGGCAGGGCACGGTAGTTCGCAAATCTTTGTTCCTGACCAAAAAAGAGGAGGCAAACAGCACAAATGAAAGCATCAGTGTTGTTTTTTTGGTGACCTTTGTTGTTTCCTAATCCAAGATAGTGGAAGAGGCAACCACTATCTCAGTCAGCTCACTCGTACAGTATATCACCCTCCATATAATGTATCTGATAGACACACCTGACCCAAACCAGTTGAAAAATGGTAAGAATTTGCATTTTGCACTGTTGGGTCTTACGGAGGTTCTAAGTAAAGCTTCAAAATGTTATAAGAAGAAACAGAAGTGAGAGAAAAGAAGCATGAAAGCGAAATAGGCTGCTCATCAAAAGTTGAAGAGCATGGCCTTTAAAATGCAAAATGTTGGTATTCACACTGTCAACATCTCTTGATGGCAAAGGCAAAAAAAAAAATTCTGCCTTTGAGGGCGGTGGGATTGTTGAGCTGCATAAGCGAGGCCTCTCGCAGCCTCAGCCATTGAAGGTTAGACCCAAAAAATTGCCATCCTCGCCACAAATGAAGTGTTGTTGGTGCAGAGTGCAGTCTGATAACCATCAGGCACCATCTACTAGACAAGGCTTTTAAGAAGAAAAACGTTTGGGACATTGAAAGGTGGAAGAAAGTGTTCTTCTCCCTTGACGGTCCTCATGGCTTCCAGCGTTACTGGCATGACAAGGAGATCCCACCTGTGATGCGTTCCATTCATCCTTCAATGGAACAATAGCGCTTAAGGTTGTGTAGGGGCGTCAAACGGCAGCCGGCTATGTGGAGATGCTGCAGGGGGCATCCCTCGCGACGAAGGCTCTTGTCTGTGTGGTAATGACTGGCTTTTTCCTCAGCTGGTGAACAGCCTATTTAACTTTCATGTGTCTTCCCATTTCTTCTTTTTGCATTTTGAAACTCTACTTAGAACCTCCGTAGCAGACCCAACAGTGCTCCCTTTTCCATACTGAACTTCTGAATTCAGAAGTTTAAACGCAGACTGCCACAAAGAGATAAAAAATGTCATTTCCTTTGCGTTGTCGTTGCCAGCGGCTCTCAAAGAGGAATGAAATGTCAGCAGCAATATTTACATGCGGAAGGAGATCGGGTCTGGTCTGTCCTTACAAAAAGACAGCTGACCATCATTAAGTGTGAGCCTCAAAGACCACAGAGATCACGTGTGCCTGAAAGCGAGCGTGTGTAGACTTACAAGCAGTTTTTCTGCGTAGATGAAAACTGGACAGCTGATGGGAGGCCTTAAAGAGCACTTATTTGGGACCAAGTATCAGGGGCTACTACTATAATATGACCCTTTTTTTGGATATTTAAAGTTGTACTTTGTAAGTTGATTCTTAACATTTTGAGTATATTTGACATCTTTTTTAAAATTAAAAACATTTTTTAAAATAGTGTATTTACCATTTTTTGTATTAAAAAATTATATGTATTAATAGTATGAGTATATGTAGCTTGTGTTTGTAAATGTTTTGTAATTCTTTTAATATTTTGAGTATATGAAACATGCTTTTAATATTTATTAATATTATTAGTACATTTAACTTATTTCTTAATTTTGTTGAATATGTATATTTAACTTATTTGTTGTTGTTTTTTAATATGTTGTAATATTTGGAGTATATTTGAAATATTTTTAAGGTGTTTAATATTTATTAATATTATGAGTATATTTAAAACGTTTTATTTTCAAAATATTTTTTAATATATTGAGTATCTTTAACATGTTTTTTATTTTTCTAAATAGTATATATTCATATTTTGAGTAGCGTTTCATATTTTTAGGTATATCTTTTAAATTTTCTTAGTCTATTTAACTTTTTTTATCTTTATTAATACACTGAGCATATTAAACATATATATATATTTTTATTTCTTTTTCTTTTTACCAAAAAAATGTTAAATTCATGGCGAAATAAACACTTTTTCAAGTAAAAAAATATAGCTATTTAAGGTATAGTTATTTAGTTGAAAAAATATTTGAGGAAAAGTTTTCATTTTATAAGAATACATCTGTATACTTTTTAAAAAGTTGTTTTTGTAAAAAAAAAAAGATACAGTTATGCAAATTATTTGTGATTTTTACCAGAATACAGTATAGCAGTCTTTTTTTTTAAAGCTAATTTTGTGGGGTTTTCAAAAATCCTATCAAAATAAAGTGTCTATTTTCTTTAAAGGTTTGATAAAATGTGCTATGAAAAAAACATGTAATTTTTGGAAAAATAAATAAAGTAAAAGTAAAAAAGGTATAATAGAAATACAGCAATAAATGTATTTATTCAAAAACCTTTTTTTGAGGAACAGTTGTAATCTTATCATCTTATCAGAATAAAAGTGCACATTTTTTAAAAAAGTATATAAAAATATATAGTTATTTTAATTTTAAAAATTTTACCAGAATTTAGTTTTTTTCTTTTTACCAAAATAAAACATTTTTGTCTCTTTTATCGCTTAAAAATTTGAAAAAACTTGGTGATTTTTCAATGAAAATAATCTGTGTTATGATGTTATGACAACAGTTTTTGTAAAAATAACCAACATTTGCAGAGGAAAATCTGTACGAAGGAGAACATCTTAGAGAAATAAAGTTGCATATTTTACCAAAACCTGTTTCAAAGTCTTGTTAGAATAAAGTGGTATTAAAAACAAATTGCAAATGGAGAAAAAAATGTAAGTAAAAAAAGTAACATTAAAGTAAAGCTTTGAATGTTACAACAAGAGTCACGTCTGGATAAGCAGTAAAACTATGGAGTCACAAAGTGAAGGTTGGGGGGGTTGGATCGGGACCACAGAGCAACAGTGAGGATTAAAGTGGATCACCTCCTTTGACTAATGAGGATTTTGAAGGCGCAGTAACTAATCTGTGACTTCCCCTTCGCGCTCCGTCACTGACAAAACTGAGCTGAAGTCAATCCAAGTGAATAAACATGGCTGCCCCGAGATGAAGAAAGAATGCAAAAGGCGTCCGTCGGCGGGACGCAGCTGAAGGTCATCGCCGCCGACTGTCAGCCGCCGCAAATCATGACATTAACGTGCGCCAACAATTTGACAGGAAACACACACAACCTCACTGCGAGGTCACGCATGGGCCACATGGGGGGAAAAAACTGAGATTTTGAGAAGAAAGTCGTACATTTACCGGGAAAAAAGTTGTACACCTTTGAGACAAAAGATATTATATAAGAATACATTCGTAAATGTGCAAGAAAAAAAGTCATGAGACAAATTTATGAGACAAATGTAGTAAATTTACGTGAATAAAGTTGTAAATGTACAAGGAAAAATGTCATAAATATACGAGTGGTACAGAAAAAATAGTAATTTGACTAATATTAAAAGAAAACAGCTGTACAGTTATGAGAAAAAATGTTGCATATTTACAAGAATAAAGTTGTAAATTTAGAAAAGAAAATTTGTGATATCAAAACAACACAGTCATAAATTTACAAGGATAAAGTTGTGATTCTTCAAGAAAACAAAACATACATACATTTAACAGAAAAAGTGGTAATTTGACAAGAAAAAAGTTGCAAACATTTTTTACAAAAAAGGTTTTATATGTACAAAAATAAACTCATACATTTATGAGTAAAATGGTAAATTTATAAAATTAGTCATAAAATTACAAGAAAAAAGTAATGATATTACGTGTCATGGCTTGTCCTTTTCATGGCTGTCTCAGACAATTTCATTCTAGTAATATTAAGAGTTTTATATGATGCTACCGTTTTTAAGCAATAAAGATAGTCAAAGATCCTCTATTTGCTGTTTTGTCTACTTACTTTTTGATAGAGATCCTCTATGTGACAGGAGCCCTCTCGTTTATAAGCACCTATTGTTGGTCAGGCCGTAGTGAGATGGGAGGAAAAAAATCCCCTTTTTTTTGTCACCCAAATATATTATATATATATATATATATATATATATATACATACACAATNTTATATATATATATATATATACACATACATAATCCAGAAATAAATGACATTCCACATACAAGATGCAGCAGGAATCTCACCACCATCTATGCTGGCTGCAGATTTGGAGTACTTATGGCCCTTATACTGATGCTTCAGGTTCTCCCATTTCTATTTTAAGAAATGGGTGATTTACATATATATATATATACATAAATATATATATATTTATATATATATACATACAGTATATGCTCATTTTAAGGACCCCCTACTAGTTAAAGATCTTCTTTACAGTATGACAGCCTTTAGCTAGGCAGACAAGTGTTTCTGTCGTACTGTATAGAAGATCTTTGACCAGCAGTAAGTCCCTTATATGTCTGATCCTCTATATGACAGGAACACCCAAGTATTTAGTACTGGTCAAAGATGATATATATATATGCTCTTTTGAAGGACCCCCTACTAGTCACAGATCCTCTATACAGTACAAGAGGAACACTTGACTGTCTTTAGGCACTTCCTGCTGGTCAAAGATCCTCTATGTCAGGAGCACTCTGCTGTTTTGAAGTACCTGCTGGTCAAAGAATGTCTATGTGTCTGCAGTTTTAAAGGCAAAGATCCTCTTTTATGTTTTTAAGTTTGCAGTGGCATACATAAGGGGGTATCTGTTGCCATCGCCATGGCAACCTCCTCCTACTCGCCATCTTCCCACAATGACAAGGAGGCCTCGTTAAAAAAGTTGAGACGAGGGAAGCATCAGCAGCCGTCAAAAGAGCGCAGACCTCCCACAAATGTCATTTTAAAATATTCTATCATAACATTTTGCTGAAAATAAAAAAAGGGGGGGGGCAAGAAACAGAAACCAATTCTGCCTTGCGGAGCAAAAGGGACACAACGTTTATGCAAATAAAGACTAAAAGTATAAGACTTTGTTGGTGACGTTGGGACTTGAGGCAGCGAACAAAACTAGAAATACAGTAGAACCCTAGAATACGAAAAATCCGGGATACAAAAATACCTTTCTGATTTTTTTTTTGTTTGCTTGGGCTTACAAAAATGTGTTCGCTTTACGAAAGTTTGTAGTTCTTGCCAAAACTTGTTTATTAAGACGCATGCTAAAACATACGGTCTACAAAAAAGGCAACGGAAGTGAGTTTAGTTGAACGTGATTCTACTATTTAAAAATACACTCACTGTATTTTTATCCCCTCTTCTCCCACAAACCCGGAGGTAAGTGTACGTAGTATACGTATTGCGTTGTGTTCTCTAAATGGTTTATCGCTGCCAGTGTACGTACTGTACTGCACTTCGCTGCGTATTTAAGGTAAGAAACTTTTAGAATGTTAACTCCATGTACATTCTATTTCAGGTTTTATTATTACATTACATTTGTATTACAATACTTTTTATTTATACAGTATTAAATGTGCAGAACAGTGTTTTTTATATATTATAAGAGGGGTCTTCCGAGTCAGTGGAACCAATTAGCCCATTTTCATGTTAAATGTTGTTCGGGTTATGAAAAAATTTGGCTTACAAAAATCCTTTCGGAATGAATTAATTTCGTATCCCGGGGTTCCACTGTACTGGTTCTCTAGACGACTGGGGGGCAGCAAAGATAAATAAAACAACATGAAATGAATGAAATCACACTTAAACGTGGTTGAATGTAATGTAATTATATTTCGATATGATATACTACCAATTTTGGCTTTATTAATGAAGAATGAAGGATTGAAATGCATATCTACATGTAGATTTGTTTTTTATAGTTACACCAAAATCCAAATAGAATTAGAAAGGAAATGAAAGGTATCTTTCCTTGGCACGCCACGCAGGCACGTGTCTCATCCTGGGCTGCATGATCTACCCTGACGGATGGGACAGCGACGAGGTCAAGCGGATGTGCGGCGAGCAGACGGACAAATACACGCTGGGCGCCTGCTCGGTGCGCTGGGCCTACATCCTGGCCATCATGGGCATCCTGGACGCCCTCATCCTATCCTTCCTGGCCTTCGTGCTGGGGAACCGCCAGGACAACCTCATGTCCGAGGAACTGCTGGGAGACAGTAAGATGCAAACTAGCTTAGCTCTGAGCCTCAGCAGCCACTTCCTGTGCTTAATTAGTAACCAGTTTGGGCACTTTTAATATCAAATATATAATTAATTATATGATGCCTTAACATGATTTTTTTTAATGGTGTCATGTCATATTTAAATAAAATAAAAAACAAAACTAATAAATTAAATCAGATTTAAACCTGCTCCATTTAATTTAGTTATAGTTACATATGAAGTGAGGTTCCTTAGACTGGAAAAATGTAATAAGATAATTGGAGAGGGAGATTTTATGATAATTCACTCAGACTTAGCAGTAACTGCTCTTTTTGTTGCCTATATGATACATTATCATTTATTAAAAAATTGAATTTAGACAAACATACACTGAAAGGCTCTTAAAGAACATATTGCATACTATTGTCATTATACAGCTGTTGCTACTAAATCCCACACAACACCGCTCTCTAGTGGTAAGTGGTGGTACTGACATGTTCCTCCTCATTATTTCCACCACTGAACTGTAATGTGTCCATTACTCCACAGAGATTGGGAACAATGCTATATAATGTGCAGGAAAGGAGCAGTTTTACATATGCAAAGGGTAAGCAGTGTATTTATATGGGAAATATGTTCAAAATATAGCTTTATTAAACAAATCGGTATTTTTGCAGGTCTACTTCCTGCATCATGATGTCACCTGAGGATGCTGCCTTCTTCTTCTGGTCAAAATGGATGCTCGGATGTTGGTGAAAAATCCCAGCCCACGTGGAAATATTCCATATGTAAAATACTGCCTTGGGACTGCTTCTTTTTTGGCACTTTGCTTGTGTTGTCCCCTAAATGAGAGATCTGCCTGTGTGGATGGGACACAGCTTAACATATGAACTGCTTTCAAGAATAATTTTAAAAAGAAGACCTGCTCTGGGACGCAAGCTGGACAAACAAAACCGCCTCATTTTCATTCCCTGCAGGTCCAAACTGAGTGGAGAGCTGCCAAAAATGTACTGTTTTGTTCAACTTAAATGTTTGGTGTATAACTGTAGAGGTGAAAATGTTCTTGCAACACATTTTGAGGAAACCAGTCCAACTACTATCTTAATTTCTCTTATCGATAGTGTGTGCCATACAGTTCCGTTCTGACAGTATTGAGTTCTAAAGCACCGCCTCCTCACCGCTTTCTGCTGCTTCGCGGAAAGGCATTGAGGGAAAGCCAGCAGAAAGTGCTCATGTTTTGCTTTTGCCCAATTGATACGTCATTGAAGCTAATTAGCATATGAATGAGTCAGTATTATCGCCCTCTGGTGGCCACAGGTAAAAATGCGAGTTAAAAAGCCAAACAGCAAAGCTAAACGGACATTTCTCTCATTAAAACACAACTTTTGACAATATTAACACATTTTGTTCCAGCTTTTTCTTTCTCAATGTTTTCGATCTTTCATTTTGACAAAAACATCTTCTGAACTTTAATATTATCTGACATGAGCAATTTGTGTTTATCAAAAATAAATACTTGAATGTTTGCTTGTCACCTTGACCTTCTCTTCACTCCTCATTTCTAGGCACGCTATCAATTCTAATAATCAAAAAATACACAGGCAAAAGTGTGATAATATCATGAGGTGATATTCATATTTATCCATCGTTCCATTTTCCACCACATTAGGATCGCTGGTATGCTGGAGCCTACCCCAGCTGTCTTCAGGCGAGAGGTGGACTGGATATTCATATTCATTCATATTGACAGTTACAAGTGGCGCGCTGAGGGCAGTCATAACTTTAATGTGACCCTCAACAAATACGAGTTTGACACCCCCGCCCTCTTCTTTTCCTTTCGGCGTATCCCTGCTTATCCCATCAGGGGTCGCCACAGCGAATCAATTTGTTCTGTTTTGATTTGGCAAAAGTTTTTCTTCGGATGCCCTTCCTGACTCAACCCTCTTTATGAGGGACATGATACGAATATTTATTTGGGTATGACCAGGATGGACAGGATTAAAAACATAATGTTGGTCCGTGAACACCAAGATGGCTTGTATTGTATTGTAAGAATAATACAGCGAATACTCAAGGGGGGAAAATAGCTCACAAGTCATTACATTGCTCTTGTGGCTACAGTGAGAAATGCAGGTTAAAAGCCTAAATAGCCAAGCTAAACAAGCTTTAAAACACAACTTTTGACTATTTCAAGTTGTTTTTGTGTTTTGAACTTCAGCTCTAATAATAATAATAAATAAATAACATAACTGACTGTATTCACCTAATAGCAAAATCTGTGTAAGTGTAAGGATGACATCATCTAAAAAACAAAACAAATCTCACCCGATTTAAATAATTAGATACTGTTGATTTTCTTTTTATTCCTTTTCCTGATTGGTCCAAAATGTTCACCTTGACTTACCTTAAACTGAGCGATGATCCGGTTTTTAAACGCCTCCAAGTGAGAAAAAGTCATTAAAACAAAGTGAAAGTCACCACAAGTCATATAAAACTATCATTACAGTGATTTATTATAATGAACCATGAAAATAGCCAACCAGTGCAGTGTCTGTGAGCTCCTCCCCTCGCCACAAACACACTCACACACACAAATAATAATAATAATTATTATAATAAAAAATAAAAGGACGAGAGTCCAGAGGTTGAAATAAAAAAAAATGCTACAGTCACAGAAACATTCAGCTTTTGCCAAGAAGAGCGTTCGTATGTACAACTATTATTTCCAAAAAAAAAAGAGGGTGATGGGGGGCATGGGAGCAAATTGTACAAGCGTAGAAAAGAAAAAAAAGAGCCAATATTTACGTTTCCTGGTGAAAGCTGGAGTAACCACCTATACATTAAATTACACTTTCTACAAGTCATGCCTGATATCCAAAAATAAACGTCCTAACTGTGGGCCAGTCCAGTCTCAGAAGACTACAACACACACGCACGCACACACACTGAAAGGCATCCCCCGAGATGGTGGGGCGGCCCCCCTCTCCATCGCTGCAGCGGTGAACTGATTTGTTGTTAAACAGCGGAATAAAAAAATAATAAGTTTTTTCTTCTTCTCTATAGAAAACAAAGCTTTCAGTTTGCCCTAACTTGACGCTAGATTCAACAAATGAAACAAAAAGGACGACAGATGAGCGATGAAGAGGAGGAAGAGGAGGGTATGGGCTGGAATGTCCCTTAAACAAACAAAGTGATGGGGTCGAACAACGGGAGCCCAAACAAGACACATGACAGTGAACCACTCCCGTACCCGAGACAGGAGGGAAGGCTGTATAAAAAGACGAGAGCGCTAAGAGCACCTGGGGGGGGGGGGTCCATCCATCCAACAAGGTTTGTGTTTAATGTCAGTCCTTCTTTATTTTATTTTTTTTTTTTAAATACCCTTTTTTCCAACAATCAGCTGTTTTTCAACTGGCCATAGAAAACATCTACACTTTAAGGTACACACCCCCGGCTACCACACATCCTCTCCAGGCTGAGTTCAATGCCAACCTGTGCTCAGGTAACCCGAACTGTGGAAGGGCGTAGAGGAGGTGGGGGCTCCGCGGGTGCCGGCGGGCATCTGAGAGGTGGCAGCTGGGACCGCGCCTTGCTGAGTCTGTTGCGGGGGAGGAGGGGGAGGCGGCGGCAGTCCGGCCTGTTGAAGGGAGGTTGGGTACGGGGACGAGGGCGCCGAGGTGTTGGCAGTGGCGGTGGGGTGAAGCAAAGTCGTCTGAAACCCACCCAAGTTCTGAAAGTGGTGGGTGCCGCTGGATGGGTTCGGGGGCGGCGGAGGTGGCGGTGGAGGAGGGGTGAGGGACTGTGGGGGCTGGCCTTGCTGCAGTGTCGGGGCGGTGGTCAGCAGGAGCTGGTGCTGCTGGATGGGTGGGGGCTGCAGGTTGACGTGCAGCAGGGTGGGGCTGGTCATGTGGTGGGGGGGCAGTGGCGGGGGAGGAGGAGGTGGGGCCACCGAGCTCTGGTAGTGCACGCTGTGAGGGAGAGTCTGCATCATAGGCTGAGAGCCAGAGGGATAAGGGGCTGAGACCCCTGGTTTGAACCCAGGGAAAGGGCCCGCAGGGGAGGAAGTCTGACTGGGAAAGTAGGCAGAAGAGGCCGGTGGTGCCGGTGGAGGAGGTGGGGGTGGCGGCGGGGTGTCCTGTGTGTTGTATTGGGGGTATGACAACGTCGGTGCCTGCGGCGTGGGTTGGTTTTGAGGCTGGGAGGAAAAAAGCGCCCTTTGGCTGCGGTAGGGCGAGCCCTGACACTGGGCGTGAAGAAGGGCGGGTCCTGGGTAGTGCACCGGCGAGGAGGGTAGGGTGGCCGGGTGTAGCTTGGTAGGGGTGACGGGGGCCGATTTGGGCTTGCTGGGTGGCTGCAGGGTCGAGTTGGTCAGTCGAGGCTGACCGTCGCTGTCTTCCTCTTTTGTGGGCCAGCTGGCGGGCAGCGCAGGACCAGGAGAGCTTGGCTGGAAGGACAGAAAATATCACACCCATGTCTCTCCAAACATGGGATCAAGATGTCCTTGGTGTGCTTAGATGATGACTTACTGCATGAGTTGGGGTCTTCTGGGGTCCTGGGGATGGACAGTCTCTGAGTGCAGGCGTCTCTCCACCTTCAGCTTCACCATCTTTAAGGAACGCACGAGTCAGGATGACGTCACAGTACCTGACAAGACGTCTTGACTGATTTTCTGTTTAATCCTCACCTGCGTCTTTGTCTTTGTTGAGTAACAAAGCTCTCTGGTAGCTTCGTTCCCGAACCTGCTCGACAGATGTGGATGACGTCCTGAAAAGGAGAAATATGATGAAGCTAGAGCATGCGACAAACATCAAGGCAACGTCTTTTAGAGGTCTCACCACTGTCCCTCTCCTCCCTCCCTCTCTTCTGTGCTTTCCACCTCCTCCGTCGTCATCTGAGGTTCCTTGACGCTGCAGACAGACGCAGGAGGGGGTGGTGGAGGTAAGGCAATCTCACTGGTGGCCTCCATGGCGACCGGGAACACGTCCATCGTCACAGGGGGCACGGTTGACACAGGAGAGCTGCACTCTGTCTTGGAGCCACTACGACGAGCTTCGCGCTGTCGCTTCCTGTATTCCAGCAGGGACACCTGGAAAAAGCACCATAAGTTGGAGCTCATAGCACTTTTGTATGGCTCCCAAACGGTGCAACCCACCTTCTTCTTCTGTGGTGGATTCTGCGCTGAACCAACCCCCTCACAAGTGCTGTCCCCATTGATAGAACGAGACAACCCGACAGAGCTTGCATCTTCGGAGTAGGGGTAGAATAGTGGTCCCTGCCCCTCGCTGAAGGGTGGCTGGGAGGCTGCCCCTGCCACAGTCCCCACCACAGCTTCTGGCCTGAAGGGCGCAGCCAAGGGCTCTAGAGTGTGAGAGGGGGTAAGGTCCCTAAGGTTGGAGTTGACGGGAGAAAAGTTAAGGCCAGCAGGGACGGTCAGGCCTCTCTCTGGACTCTTGATCCAGCCGGGGAAGGAGGAAGCACATGTTTCGCCAGAGGATGCCGCCTCACAACTGCCCTCAACGGCCCCCACGTCGGCCCGGTCCTCCACAAAGTCTACAGGGTCAACGGCTGAAGACTGCGGACTTTCAGGTATTGAAGTCCTAACTTCGGGCGGGCCAACATCACAACTTGGTGCCCGGATGGAAGGAGACAGGGTCAACAAATGGGGACACTCGGTCTACAAGAAAAACAAAGATCGTGGCGTAAACATCAACTTATCTTCTTTCTTAAGGTCTGGAATAGAAAATCTGCCTACTTCACCTCTAGCAAAGTTGGTTTCGTGCTAACATCCGGCGAGCTTTCCGTTGAAGAGTCACTCAGTGAGGAGCAGACACCATCATTTATTGAAGAACGCCGGAAAGCGGGTGGGGTGTTGGCGGCATTCACTGTTCCCCCCTGAGGCGTGTTAAGTGTTTGCGTTGGGGTGTTGGCTGAATGCTCCGTGCCAGTCTCCTCGTTCCTGGGACGTGGCGGTGTGGCCATTAATATAGGCGGGGCGGATGTCTCCAACTGATCACCTCTGGTGGGTGTGGCACAAGGGGAGTCGTAGGGGGTGGAGCTCTCAGACATGCAGGCATCTAATGGACTCAACCGTCGTTTTTTCAAAGGCGTGGGCAACTCTAAACAATGCAAAAAAAAAAAAAGCAACACATATCACTCATGCAACATTTTTTGTTTTTACTAATCAGGTTTTCCAGAATTTATTTTTTAAAAGACGTACCAGGCAGTGAACAAGAGCCATTGTAGGGAAGCGGGCTGTCTGAGTCTCCATTGATGGAGGGGCTGAGCGGACCTTCAGTGGGCATGAAGAGACTGGGTCTTCTGGCTGGGCTGGTAGACCCCTCCTCCTCTAGAGCTTGTTTTAACCATCGCTGTAAGAAAGCAGAATTGTTACTAATCCAGCCCAGTATATTCATTTAGTACTTCAAAGTATTTCAAGAAAAGTACTGTGGGACCTTCTTGCAAGAGCCAGTGGTGGTAGGCGTTTCCGGCAGTTCTCTGGAGCGTCGTCTCCCAGTGGGGACTCCAGGGATCGTGGGGCTGCGGTTGGCCAGGAAGGGGGACGAGAATCTGACATAGTGTTTGGGCGTGCTGTAGACCTGCGGCGAACAGGCCAGTCCCGGGAGGGCGTTGAGTTGGGTGGCGAGTACTTCGGGGTCACTGCTGATGCGAAGGGGTCGCTCAGGCACCGGCTCTGGGGTGCGTACAGCTGAACGATCCAGCTGTTTGTCTCCCACCCACTCACTGACAAAGTGCTGCAGCAACGACCAAATAATTACCAAGAGAGCACTTCATAACCTCATTCTGAAGCAAATAAAATGTACACCAACCTTTTTTGTTTTAAAGTTCTTGCTACCGGTGCGGTTTCGATCGGGCGCAGGAGAGTTGCTCTGTGGAGGACTGGTGTCAGGCACCTGGGCAGAGACAGCCTCGGGCTCCGGCACACTAGGCGGCTCTCCCTCAGGGGCTTCACTGCTCAGAGGCTCAATGGGTTCCACAGGACTGCCCGGGGGTAAGTCGGAGCAGGTGCTGATAGTGCGAGTTCGCCGCTTCTGCTGGCCGATGTGTGTGCGGTTCCTGGAGAAACTTTTCCTGTTACGGGATCCTTTGACTTTGGCTGGCTTCACTCCTGGTTCCTCTTTCACCTCCAGAAGAGGCTGCCCGAGGAGAGAAAGGAGCATTTAGAGCTATGACAATGGTGCAACATAGAACCAGTAACACAAAATAAAAATTATTTTTTTATAATAAAAAAAAGTAAAAAATAATGAAAAAATGCTATATTAAAAATAAATGTTATTTTTATTTAAATAAATAAAAATACAATAACCTGTACAGTTCTTCCTATAATATAATAAAAATAAATAAATAAAATAAAGAAAAATAAAGAAAACAAAAATAAAACAATCCTTCATGTTTCTACCTGCATAACAGAAGGAGAGTCTGCAATCTCAGGAGTGGCTGGTGGCTCTTCCTTGATGTCACTACGTCCGCCGACCTCAGTCTTGACACTCCCGATCCGCTCTAGCGCTTGCTCCCGCCGCTTCTCCCTCTTCTCCATGCGAGCAAAGGCTTGCAGGATGGCCTCCATCTTCCTCTCCTCTCGTGTCTGTAGGGAGTTTACATGGGGGAGTGACAGATGAAGAGGGAGCGGACGCCATTAGTTTATGGCATGCCCGTGTCACACGAGCCGGGAATGGGTTAACTTTGGCTAAATAGAAAGCTGCTGAGTGCAGCTCAGAGGGAGGATTGGACAAAGGTGGACCACAGATGGAGAACGGCGGTCATGAGTGTGTCAAAAGTGACGAGACATCATCACAAACCGGACATCCACCAAGTAAGAAAGCCTCTTTGGGAAGACATCAAACACAAAAGCAAGTCACACAAAGTATGCATTGTTGCATGGGCTAGGATGACCCCCTTCCCACCTCACGGTAGATAGTGGGAGAGCCATCTTTTCCTCGCTGAATGATTTGCGAGACCGCTGGCTTACGATGAGTCAGCACTTCATGCCCCAGCTCCACCATGGGAAATGAAGCTGACTAAGCGGTAATTTAGACCGTCTGTAATATCTCAACATTTAGTGGACTCCATGCTGGTTTGTGCGTGCAATTGTTTGATCACATCTCTCAGGAACATACGAGAGATAAGTGGCCATTTTAAAGTGGCTTCAGTCTACTGAAAATGACGATCCAAGCACCAGGGATAGCATCAAACCCAAACAATGCATGACCACAGAGCTTCAGACGCTGTGAAAGCAAAGAAAAGGGAAGGCAAAGCAGCAGGAGTTTATAAAAAGCCAGCGACGTTGGGGGGAGGAGGGTATCGGCAGAGGTGCAGGCTGTTGCAGTGATGATGAAGAGGAGGGTAGTTTTGAAGGACAAGACAGCTGCACCTGAGCCAATTATCAGACCACACCCAGAGACACAGGAGCTGTGGTTGCTTGTCAGCGTCATTGTGTGCTTGGCAGCTGCGTGGTGGCAGCAAAGCTACTGAAAGCTGAACAGCCCCTTCGCTTGGCACACTTACCATCTTCCTCCTCCTCTCTGCAATCTGCTCCTCTGACTCCATCTCTACTTCATTGCTAACCGACGTTTTGTCTTCTAGATCCTCAAATAAGTCGGGATCCTGTAAAAGGGAGGAGAGGGGGAAGAGGGGAGGTATGGCACTTCATCACCATTCAAGTCTGGCTACAGACTAGATAGAGAACTGGGTTGGGGTACGGGGGTGTTTAAGTGGGCACCTGCACAAACACGGGCTTCATGTGCAACTAACTGCAGCAAAGTATTGGCATGTTACCTCCTAGAAAGCTTAGCCTAACACACTGAAGTAGTGAGTCAAATCAAATGTAAATCAAAGTAACCACTGAGAGGAAAACGGTGAACAGTTATGGGGATGAAGGGAGAGGGTGTAGTAACTAAATTGGAAAACACATGCATAAACATTCAACTACCAAAATGACATGCATCAAACCGTGGAGATAAAAAAACAAAAACAACTGATGTGTGAGAAAAAGAATCTTAAAAAAAAGCCTGCCTGGTTGTTTGAGATCGAGAGACGCAGAGGAGAGAGTTTTCTCTGCTTGCAGTCGCCCACACTCTTGCCCTTCCCTTCGCCATCCACACCCATGTTCTGGTTCTGACCCTGGTCATCCCGCCCAGTGTCCTTGTCCTTGCGACTGCCCCGGCGCCGACCTCCAGAGCCCAGGTTTTCGGTTGGCTCAAGGTTGTGCTTAAGCACGGGGCACTCCGGGTTGCCCTTCACGCAGGCACAGTCCACCTTGTATTTGCTGCACACAGGACGGCGTCACAACTGAATGTCCAAATGTGCGGTAAACCTGCAGACTTCAACTCTTCAACTCACCAGTTGCCGTAGTCAAAATCAAAACCAATGGTGATCTCCGTGCCTTTGGAGATGGGCCTCAGCGAGTAGATGTATAAGTGCAACATGCCGTCCTCGATGACGTGCCGCACCTGGAGCAGAACAACGCCATTTAGCGGACATTCACAATTGAATGTTTTGCTTTTGGGGACGTCTCCTCACTTCAGAATTGGGGATGCAGGAGCGGCGGATGAAGCGCGCCTCGTTGCCAAAGCTGCGAGCGTCCACGCACATCTCCAACCCATCAAATTTGGAGTAAAATAACACAAAGGGGTATGGTCTGAGAATGAAGCAAAATGTCGCGAGTGAGCAACATACAGTATCTAAATACTACGCAGTGCCACTATTCTGTTACTGACCTCTTGAAGAAGTACCCATTGGCTTCAAACTGCTGTCGAAGCATAAACTTGCCCCTGTACTCAATGATGAGGGAATCTGGGGCCAAGTCCCTCACGGCCTTAAGGATTTTCTTATTCTTCTGAACTTGACTCTGGAAGGCAAACACGCAGGCAAACGTTAAATTACTACACATGATAGCTTGAGCACTGACAGACTGAACAAAGGGTGGTACCTCCACCGGGGGTTTGAAGGAGGCCGGGTGTGTGTTGTAGGCCAGGCTCTTTCCGTCGCCTTGCTCCTTGACGCGGAGCAGCACCTGGACGTCCTCGCTGTACTGGTTGCTGCTGGCCTCCTCGTAGCGCTCCATCCATGCCTTAATCTTATTTTCCCACAGAGATGGGTGCTCCGTCGGGTCCTGCTCTGGAGCTGCACCCTGAACACGGAAGTTAATTTGAGACTCTAGTCTTGAGCAAAAGCAGCGTCATGTTGTGTCTTTACCTTTACTCTCGAGGACTTCCTGGAGCCCTCTCGGAACGCCTGTGCGGAGCAATTAAAAAGTAAATGCTGTATGTCTAGTACGTTCATGCAGGCGTACACAGATTTCATTCAAAATAATGCAAACCTTCTTAGCTCGGCCAGATGATGCCGGAGACTCCTTTTCACCGCTCTTTTTGCGCTTCTTGTCTGCCTGCTTATTTCCAAGACGCGCAGTGGTGAGGGTGATAGTGGTAGGTGTGTGTTGGAAGGTGGAGTAGAGCTCCAGAGGCACCTCATCCCCACTCTCAGTGGCACTGGTGTCCCCGTCTACTTGGGTAAAAGACATTCAAAGCGTACAGGTTACAGTGTGTTCCTTATTGCTCCAGCAGGTGTCCCTGTTGATGCCAACAGAGCCTAGAGCCCTGTTGTAACCTACAATCTGTGCACACCATTGCTATCAAAAACACAACTGTGTGAAACTCTATTGTGTCAATAACGACGTACAAATTAAATGTAAATGTATATCTATTGCGTGGTTATTTGACTTTACTCACCTTGTGTAAGATTGGATTGTGGGCCTAAAGACTCAGTACCCATCATTCAGGCTCACAACTGCAAAGTCCATTCATTCATTCATTCATTTATTTTCTGTACCGCTTATCCTCATTAGGGTCACGGGGATGCTGGAGCCTATCCCAGCTGGCTTTGGGCGAGAGGCGGGGTACACCCTGGACTGGTCGCCAGTCAATCGCAGGGCACATATAGACAAACAAACATTCACACTCACATTCATACCTATGGACAATTTAGAGTCACCAATTAACCTAACATGCATGTTTTTGGAATGTGGGAGGAAACCGGAGTACCCGGAGAAAACCCACACACGCACGGGGAGAACATGCAAACTCCACACAGAGATGCCCAACGGAGATTTGAACCCAGGTTTTCCAAGATCTCCTGACTGTGTGGCCAATGTGCTAACCACTCAGCCACCGTGCGGCCTGCAAAGTCCATTTTGTACAATTTTTTCATTTGCTAGTTTGCCTTTTTGTTTTATACAGAACGACATGACAATAGCATGAGAGTACTACGAGGTCTGGCGCACACTCTACGGGGTTCAAAAAGATTGATGGTGAGGAGTGGAGTGCCTGTCTCACCAAACACCTACACCTATTGGCCACCGTAGAATACTGTACTACGTTCACAATTACAATGCGTCTTCTTCCTTGTATTTGTATTTTACTTCATTTAGTTAGCTCATTAAGCCATTTTATGATTGAAAATGCTTTATTTGGGCCAGGAATAAGTACAATTTGCTTAAATATGAATTTTTAGCATGCAACCATGGAACAGTGATCTATTATTCATAAATTTTTGAAAAACGACAAAAAAAAACCCCAAACAAACAAGGGAGCAATAATGGAACCGCAATATTTTGAGGTATTAATGTATATAACAATCTATATTGTAACAATGTAGAAATTAAATTTAAATGTAAGTCAACTTTGGAAATAATGCGGGTATTTGACTAGTACGTCACCTGTGAGAGAGATGCCATGCGGAAAAGGTAAGTTTATGGCTTAAGTTCAGAAGAATTTGAGGCTAACTGGTTAGCTTGTTAACTTGCTAGGTAGCAGTCGTCTCACATCCCTGCAACATAAAAGTTAAGCTGTGTGTTGTAAACAAAGAATAAGAATGTGAAGGTGACTATAGGCGTGTTATTTCATGTCTACAGGGCTTTAATAATGTTAAATACCGTATTTTTAAACGTCAAACAGATTTCTATGTTCCAACTACAAAAATATTCCACTTATTAACATTGCGGAAATGTATTTATCACGGTCAGGTCTGCAACCAAATTAATTGCTACAAACAAGGGCCGACTGCATACATATGAGTTCATTTGGCACCCTTCCCACTTGGCTTTTTCCTTACCTGACAAACATTCTCTTTTTCTTGTCTGCAGCAAGATGGCCCTCTCTCGGTCCAGGTGTCGCGGCTGGCAGCGTTCGCACAGGTACGTCTCGGGAATGTTCTGCCTGTCAATGCCCATGCAGTCTATGTGCTGCCAGGCACTGGAGAGAATCGTGCCAGAGAGTTAAGAAATGGAAAGGCAAGAGAGGGAGTCATGTCATCAAAAAGGCCCGTGAAAGCGAACAAGGTTCAACCTGCACTTGTCACAGCAGATCATGTAGCCGTCGTCGTGGGTGAAGCCGCAGATGCAGCGGGTGATGTCAGCCCCGTAGCTGCCATCCTCGGAGGTGCTGAGCGTGGTGCCTGTAGATGCTTCGTCCTGGCCCCCCGGAACAAACAACCCCCCATCTCCTTGCCGGATCAACATGGAGGGAGGAGGGGAGGCCGGCGGTGTGGGCGGGGGCCGCGCCCCATAGTTATGGTCCTGACAGGTGAACAGGAAGGGCAGAGGTACTGTGACTTGTGACTAGCAACAACCAACAGCAGCAGTGCAGTTTACTTGTTGGTCAGTGGAAGTACTCACAGCATAAGGCAGGCCGATGTAACTGTGTGAATGGTGAGAACTGCTGCTATAGATCTGATGTGGGTAGATGGACTTTTCTACCACCACAGGGCTGGCCTCCACCGACTCTGGTCTACAAACACACATACAACACAATATTACACAGAGCAGCGCATTGTTTAGTATTTGCAGCAGGATAAAGGCGTGCTGGCACAGGTACAGTAGCAAAGATGCACACGACCGGAAACACTTTTGTTGTAAACTAATTGTTTACTTATTTGTAAACTAAACCCAACCAACTTGAAGCAGATCATGACAAACGTGTGTCATGTGCCACTCAGGCAGAACAACAAACACGCAATCACTTGTCAGCTTTGCTCACACCAAACCTGTAGATCTGCTTTCAGCGAGATCTGATGTGGAGAGCCTGTTTGGCCGTTTGTGACCCACCCACCCACACGGTGGCTTGACGGATGCGTTAGAGGTGGGAAATAGCGCTGTCCGACAGAGAAGTGGACAGAAAAGTCAAACAAGTATGTCGGGTTAGAGGAGGAATGTGTGGTAAAGGAGACACTTGTATGACTCGCACTGTGTGGAAACAGCACTTTTTTAACAAACTCCTAGGTTTAAAAAAAAAAACGTAGTGGCATTACACAGTAAAATAAATCCAATCTGCTTCATTCAGCAGAAGTGTATGAAAGGCAAAATACTGACATGATAACAGAGCTCATTGTGCAGGTAAATTTCCAAACACACACACACAGTGCAGAGTGAAACAAGCCATGCAGCATTTCTGCCAATGCGGCACCCATGTTTCTTTATCCCCTACTAGTTATACATTTTGAAAGCGCAAATACAAAAGAAAGAAAACGTGTTTCCTCCTTTCTAAATGCCTCCATTTGCTTATCTTGAAGTGGTGGTACAGTACCTACCTTCAGCCCTCGTGGAACATGCTGTGAAAAAGGCCTTCGACACTTCCTGCACTCTGCACTGCTGCTCAAGTCTTCCCCGTCAAAGTGAAAATATAAGTGCATGCATGAGGTTGGGAGGCGGAACCACTCTAAGGTGTGTGTTGTGTGTCTACACTACTGATTAACTGCCACACAGGCCAGTCACTCCAAACCGTCACGGGCATGAAAGACGCGAGGAGAAGGGAGAGTTGAGAAAGAAAGAAAGGGAACAAAGGTTTGGCTAGTTTAGTTACTGGTTGAAAGGATAACCTCACACTAAACGTAGCAGCTTTCTTGTTATAGATTGCGGCATCACTGTCATGTGAAGACATACAGCACTCAGCAAATACAGAATGACTTTAGGGCAACAATAAGATTTGCAGTTCTGGTAAAAACCAGTAATGCCGTACCGTATTGACCTCAATCACATTTCGTTATACGCCGGCTAGTTTTATTCTCTGCTGTGTTTACCAGCTCTGATTTCACAAAAGCTTATAAAATATATTTTTAAAAAGCGCTGTTGCTGCTGTTCTGCAAAGCATCGAGAAGGAATGAACCAGTGTTCAAACTACACCTAAAAGAAGAAATTACAAACAATTGATTTGCATGTATGAACCTCTGAATACATTAGCGCATGGGTGACCATTACGTCGATTGCAAAGATAGCGTTGGTTGATCGCATAAATGTCACTTTGTGGTCATCTATCAGTCAGCTGACATCAAGCTCCCTTCCTGATTCGCTGGTGCTCCCTCATGGCAATGTGATAAAAAATGCAACTTTCATTTTTCTTATTCTGATTACAGCTAACCTAAGTCAGCGGTAAGATGCCTATATCTATAACAAAAGTGATGTGCCCCTCAGTAAATCACCACCTTATCGTGGTGGAGGGGTTTGAGTGCCCGAGTGATCCTAGGAGCTATGTTGTCGGGGGCTTTATGCCCCTGGTAGGGTCTCCCAACGAAAACAAGGTCTAGGTGACGGGCCGGACTAAGAGTGATTCAGAAGACCCGAAAGAAGAATATCAAGAGGAGTGACCGCACCTCACCCAGACGTGGGACACCGGGGCCTCACCCTGGAGCCAGGGCTGAGGGAGGGGCTCGCAGGCGAGCGCCTGGTGGCCAGGCCTTCACCCGTGGGGCCTGGCCGGGCCTAGCCTGAATCAGGAACACGGGAACTCCCCCCGCAGACCCACCACCTGCAGGGGCAAGCATAAGGGTCCGGTGCAATGCGATTTGGGCAGGGGTTGAGGGCGGGTGTCCGGGTGACCTGGTCTTTGGCGGCCAAATCTGATTCTTGGGACATAGAATGTCACTTCTCTGGTGGGGAAGGAGCCTTAGCTTGTGGAAGAGGCGGAGACATTCCGACTAGATATAGTCGGACTCACCTCAACCCACAGTTTGGGCTCTGGAAACAAATTCCTTGAGAGGGGACCTTGTTCTTCTCTAGAGTAGCTGCAGGGGAGAGGCGCAGGCTGGTGTGGGCTTATTAATAGCCCCCCGGCTTGGTGCCTCTGTGCTGGAGTCATCCCCGGTGAACGAGAGGGTTATTTCCCTACGCTTTTGGGCTGGGGAAAGGGTCCTGACTGTGGTTTGTGCATACGCGCAGAACGGCAGTTCAGAGTACCCTGCCTTCCTGGAGTCTATCAGAGGGGTTCTGGAGAGCACCCCAGCTGGTGACTGTATAGTTCTGCTGGAAGACTTCAATGCCCATGTGGGCAATGACAGTGTGACTTGGAGGGGCGTGGTTGGAAGGAACGGCCTCCCTGATCTGAACCAGTGTGGTGTGTTGTTGCTGGACTTCTGTGCGAACCACAGTTTGTCCTTAACAAACACCATGTTCGAACATAAGGATGTCCGTAAGTGCACTTGGCACCAGGACACACTAGGTCGCAGGTCTATGATTGACTTTGTGGTCGTATCATCAGACCTGTGTCCGCATGTTCTGGACACGCGGGTGAAAAGAGGGGCTGAGCTGTAAACTGACCATCACCTGGTGAGGAGTTAAATTAGATGGCAGGGAAGGATGCCGGACAGACCTGGTAGACCCCAATGCGTAGTAAGGGTGTGCTGGGAACGTCTGGCAGAGTCTCCCGTTTGTCGAGTCTTCAACTCTCATCTCCGGCTGAGCTTCGCCTGCATCCCGAGGGAGGACCGGGATATTGAGTCTAAATGGGCCGTATTCCGTGCCGCCACAGCTGAGGTAGCCATTCGTAGTTGCGGCCGCAAGGTGGTCGGTGCCAGTCGTGGCGGAGAGCCCCAAACCCGATGGTGGACACCAGGGGTTAGGGCTGCTGTCAAGCTGAAGAAGGAGTCCTATCAAGCATGGATGGCTTGCGGGACTCCCGAAGCAGCTCACATGTACCGGCAGGCCAAGCGGTATGTGGCTTTGGCGGTGGTCAAGGCAAAAAACTCGGGTGTGGGAGGAGTTCGGTGAGGCTATGGAGCACGACTTTCAGTCGGCCTCGAAGAGGTTCTGGCAAACCATCCGACACCTCAGAAAGGGGAAGCAGCCCCCGGTTCACACTGTTTACAGTGCGGACGGGGGCTTGCTGACCTCGAAGGAATACTTTAAGGCCCTTCTCAATCCCACTGACATACCTTCTGTAGAGGAAGCAGTGTCTGAGGATACGTACGTGGAACGTTCTATCACCATGGCTGAGGTAATTGGGGTAGGTAAAACACTCCCCAATGGCAAAGCTCTGGGGGTAGACGGGTTTTGCCCTCAATTCCTCAAGGCTCTAGATGTTGGGGGACTGAAAGGGCAACCGCAGGGTGTGTTCCAACTATAGGGGGATCACACTCCTCAGCCTCCCTGGGAAGGTATACTCCAGGGTGCTGGAGAGAAGGGTACGACCGTTAGTCGAACCTCAGTTACAGGAGTTGCAATGTGGTTTTCGTCCCGGTCGCGGAACACTGGACCAGCTCTATACCCTTGCAAGGGTACTGGAGGGTATGTGGGAGTTTGCCCAAGTAGTCTACATGTGCTTTGTAGACTTGGAAAAGGCATTTGACCGTGTCCCTTGTGGTGTCCTGTGGTGGGTGCTCCGGGAGTACGGGATTGGTGGCCCGCTACTACGTGCCATTCGGTCCCTGTACAATCGAAGCAGGAGCCTGGTTCGCATTGCCAGCGGTAAGTCGAGCTTGTTTTCGGCGAGCGTTGGCCTCCGCCAAGGCCGCCCCAAGGCGTTGAGGGAGTCCAGCTTGGTGACCTTAGGATCTCATCTCTGCTATTTGCAGACGATGTGGTCCTTATGGCCTCATCATGCTGTGACCTTCAGCGTTTACTGGAACACTTTGCAGCTGAGTGTGAAGCTTCTGGGATGAGACTCAGCACTCCAAATCCGAGGCCATGGTTCTTAGTCGGAAACGGGTGGACTGTACCCTCCGGGTTGGGAGTGAGGTCTTGCCTCAGGTGGAGGAGTTCAAGTATCTCGTGGTCTTGTTCACGAGTGAGGGATGGTTGGAGCGTGAGGTCGACAGACTGATCAGTGCAGCGTCAGCAGTAATGCGGTCACTGTACCGGGTCGTCGTGGTGAAGAGAGAGCTGAGCTGCAATGAGAAGCTCTCTGTTTCGTTCCCACCCTCACCTATGGTCATGACTGAAAGAACGAGATCGCGGATACAAGCGCCGGAAATGTGTTTCTTCCGTAGGGTGGCTGGACTCACCCTAAGAGATTGGGTGAGGAGCTCGGCCATCCGGGAGGAGCTTAGAGTAGAGCCGCTGCTCCTTCACATCGAGAGGAGCCAGTTGAGGTGGCTCTGGCATCTAGTCCAGATGACTCCCGGGCGCCTCCCTGGTGAGGTGTTTCGGGCATGCCCAGCCGGGAGAAGTCGCCGGGGAAAACCTAGGACACGCTGGAGGGACTATGTCTCACAGCTGGCGTGAGAACGCCTTGTTGTCCTGCCGGTGGAGCTGGAAGAGGTCGCCAGAGACAGGGAAGTCTGGACTTCCCTACTGAGACTGCTACCCCTGCGACCCAGACCCCGGACAAGCGGAAGAAAATGGAATGGAAACTTATGTGTTTATTTGCAGCGGCTGGTTATGTAGAAAACCTGTAAATTGTTTGATGTCTTTGCTTCGCATCTTGAAGTCCACTATAGAAATGTGTGTTTTCTACACTTCTTATACTATTATTTTTAACTATTATCTGTAATGCTACCTGGACATAATACATGAAGTCTGTGTCTAATGATTGATTGTTCGCTACTGACAGGTTATGTATACAACTATTGAGTAGTGTTCAAAACTACAGCAGTGCAATGCAACTAACCAGATGAATCACTGTTATTAGTATATTCTTATTGCTACATGGCAAACAAGTTACCAGTAGGTGCAGTAGATTCTCAGGAAAACAAACAAGACCCAGCATTCATGATGTGCATGCTCTCAAGGCTCTGCAATTGGGCAGTTACTTAAAAGGGGTGTATTAAAAAAAGTGTGTGCAGTTGACTTTACAAACACAAAACTATTTTGTACAACATTTTTTGTTTCTAGAATTTGGAAATCCTGTGAATCACTAAACAAATATTTAGTTGTTTCTTTATAACTGCTTCACCAGTGTGTGGCATGGAGTCAACCCAGTTATGGCACCCTTCAGCAGCAACATTCCAAAATTCCTTATAATTTCTTGGTTTTGCTTCGGAAACAGCATTTTTGATGTCACCCTTCTTTGGCAAATTGTACCCTTTTTACACATGCCTTTTTGCCGCCAGAGGGACTTTGCGGGGGATTCTTGCAAATAGATTAGCTTCACACAGACGTCTTCCAACTGTCACAGTACTTTGAGGTAACTCCAGACTGTTTTTGAGCATCCTCGAGCTGATCAATGGCTGAGCCTTTGCCATTCAGTTTATTCTTTCATCCATTTTGATAATTGTCTTTCATTTTCTGACACATGTCTCTGGTTTTGCTTTCTATATTAAGGCATTGGAGATCATTTTAGCTGGACAGCCAACATTTTATTGCACCTCTTCATAAGTTCCCCCTCTCCAATCAACTTTTTAATTGAAGTATGCTGTTCTTCTGAACAATGTCTTGAATGACCCATTTTCTCAGGTTTTCAAAGAGAAATGCATGTTCAACAAGTGCTGGTTTCATCCTTAAACAGGGGCCACCTGTATCACACCGTTTTTCAGAAAATTGATCACTGATAACTGATTGAATGTCACATTGCTATTGCTAACACCTCCCTTTCAACTAAATGCCCAATTATACAGCCTTAAAAGCATGCATATCCTGAATGCTGGGTCTTGTTTGTTTTCTGAGAATCCACTGCACCTACTGGTAACTTTTTAGTCATGTAGCAATAAGAATACACCAATAAAACAGTTATTAATCTGGTTAGTCACATTGCGCAGCTATTATTTTGAATATTACTGTATATTATGTTTTATAGCAGTGCTTCTCAAATAGTGGGTGGCAGGCCTCCCTGGGAAGGACACAACGAACATTCGGAGGGCTGGGGCGAGAGGCAGTTTCAATGTTGTGCAGACCTGCCAATATAAAAATGTAAGTAAGAGATACAGTAAGGGAAAAAACTATTTGAACCCCAGCTGATTTTGTAAGTTTGCCCACTAACAAAGAAATGATCCGTCTATAATTTCAATGGTAGGTTTATTTAAACATTGAGAGACAACAATGACAAAAAAAAATCCAGAAAAATGCGTTTCAAAAAAAGTTATAAATTATTTTCATTTCCATGAAGGAAATATTTATGTGATCCCCTATCCGTCAGCAAGATCTCTAGCTCCCAGGTGGATCCTATACAAATAAGGAGCTGACATTGGCAGCCCTCTCAGCTTGTTACCTGTATAAAAGAGACCTCTCCACAGAAGCAATCAATCAATCCAGATGCCATACTCTACACCATGGCCAAGACCAAAGAGCATTCCAAGGATGACAGGGACAAGATTGTGGATCTACACAAGGCTGGAATGGGCTACAAGACCATCGCCAAGCAGCTGGGTGAGAAGGTGACAACAGTTGGTGCAATTATTCGCAAATGGAAGAAACAAATTAACTGCCAATCTCCCTCGGTCTGGAGCTCCATGCAAGATCTCACCTCATGGAGTTTCAATGATAATGAGAACTGTGAGGAATCAGCCCAGAACTACTCGGGAGGAAACTTGTTAATGATCTCAAGGCAGCTGGGACCATAGTCACCACAAAAACAGTTGGTAACACACTACGCCGTGAAGGACTGAAATCCTGCTGTGCCCGCAAGATCCCCCTGCTCAAGAAAGTCCATCTACAGGCCAGAAGTTTACCACTGAACATCTGACTGATTCTGAGGAAGACTGGGTGAAAATGTTGTGGTCCGATGAGACCAAAATTGAGCTTTTTGGCATCAACTCAACTCGCGTGTTTGGAGGAGGAGGAATGATGCCTATGACTCCAAAAACACCATCCCCACCGTCAAATATGGAGGTGGAAACATTATGCTTTGGGGGTGTTTTTCTGCCAACGGGACAAGACAATTGCACCGCATCAAAGGGAGGATGGATGGGGCCATGTTCCGTCAAGTTTTGGGTGAGAACTTCCTTCCCTCAGTCAGGGCATTGAAAATGGGTCGTGGTTGGGTATTCCAGCATGACAATGATCCAAAACACACGGCCAAGGCAACAAACGATTGGCTCAAGAAGTAACATATAAATGTCATGGAGTGGCCTAGTCAGTCTCTAGACCTTAATCCCATAGAAAATCTGTGGAGGAAGCTGAAGGTTCGAGTTGCCAAACATCAGCCACAAAACATTAATGACCTGGAGAGGATCTGCAAAGAGGAGTGGGCCAAAATCCCCCGAGATGTGTGCAAACCTTGTGGCCAACTAGAAAACAACTAACCTCTGTGATTGCCAACAAAGGTTTTGCCACCAAGTACTGAAGCACGTTTTTCAAAGGGATCAACTACTTATTTTCTTCGTGGAAATGCAAATTAATTTATAACTCTTTTTGAAACTCATTTTTCTGTATTTTTTTGGGTCATTGTTGTCTCTCACTGTTCAACTAAACCCACCATTGAAATTATAGACTGATCATTTCTTTGTTAGTGGGCAAACTATAAATAGTTTTTTTCCTCACTGTAGATCATGCCGAAAAGTGTGTGCAACCGTGATATAGATGTAAATATCATTTATAAATCTAGTAAATACTTTACACATTTATATATTTATAAATACGTCTCCTATGTTATTAGTTGGAGGTAGATGTGCACCCCTGCTTTCAAAGGTCAATACATGATTTAGTAGACTTGAGCAAATTAAATGGAATGAAACCCTTTGCAATGAAACGCTTTAACATTTCCCCATGTAAAAACAACTAGAAGGTCAGTAAAAATAAATAATTTGCAGGTGCTTTTTCTTTTACTTGTTATGAAACTGTAGTGCGAATAAGTGAGCCAAGTTGTGCAGCGAGGAGGGAGGGATATTTGAAAATGTGTAGCAGCACGACCTGAAGGTTTGTATCATTCATCCTCGGGAAGTCTGTGTGAAGGAGGCAGGAAAAGAAGTGCAGCCAGTCATACGTAGTAGTTGGAAATAATTGCTCAGCACTATTTATTAGCAAGCAGGTGAGAATGTATAAATGCAACCAAGGCTGATGTAGGGAGAAAGACCAAATGGGACAAATGAAGAACAGCAGCCAGAGGCAACGCCTTCACTCCAAAGAGCTGCCACCTGCTGCCATGGCAACACTACATACTCCTGTGTGCATGCGCATGTGTACCGTGGAAATGCGCGCACACGCACACAAACGCACACACATGCTGCATTAGCCAACAGCTGGTCACTCTGGTGCAGACTAGAGGGGATGTGGAAAGGACATGACGCTGTTTTCTTTTCCCAACACTCCAAAGAGCTGCTTTGTCCTTTTTCTCAGCATGGAACCTTTTTCCAACACATCTTCATTTAAAGGAAGGCAGTGGACGGACAAAGAGCAAAGCGGAGTCAAGAGGGGGTGTCTGGTGGACTGGAGGGGGCATTTAAGACGCCCTAGCTTTGTGAGGGCCAGCTGTCACTCAGGCCTGCTGCCATAGAAACAGGCCTTACGCAGTGCAGAGGGGAGAATTGGGGGTGGGGGCAATGGGTAGATACCATGGCAACACAAGCTGTCACTGCAACAGCTCTGATGAAAGCAAAATGGGGCGGGCTCTCCCTTATTTAAAGAGACAGGCGCCAGCCTTCCACCCCCCCACATGAGTGGATGACGTGTGTTACTCTTTAGTCATGCGAGAGCATCTTGCTTCATTTATCCGCCAGAGAAAGCCACGGCGGTGTCCTTGATGGGGAAACAAGAGGGAGGGGGCGAGACGTGAGGCTTGTTGCCATGACGGCGTGCACCTTTCTGCCTCAGTGGCTGAACACAGCGCACACATCAGGCTGGAAAAGGACGAAGGGATGGTGATGGGGAGAATCATGTGTTGTAGTGTGGCGTTAGAGACATAGGCAGCATAAAATGCTTGGTCTGGGCGGACTGCCATTTTGACACAGGCGGATGTAGTTCAGTGCAAGAATAATCAATGGTGGGGCTCTACTGTCCATTATAGCGAACGGACACATTGCAAGTTCCTTTCCTAATTGATTAATACAGTTTCAAGTTGGCATTAACATTAACGATAAATAATGTTTATTCACAGAGCACAAACAGCGGATGTGGATGGTGAAACAAACTACGTTTGGTGTTACTTACTCCGAGCCTGCGGCCATGTCCAGGTACGAGGCGTCTCCTGTGTCCACCCCTAGTGGGATGACTATGCTCATGACGTTCTCTGCTGATCAGTTCTTGTCCTACTGAGTCCAGAAAATGGGAGTCCGAAACACTGAGGCATGCCAGCCACAGCAGTCATTGCAGACATCTAAGTGCATCCACAAGGCCTGAGGACACAGTTGGGACAATTGTTTACAGGAGTCATTTATGGGATACATTCAAACACAATTCCTTGTTCCTTATGCGGTAATCAAACTAATAACTCAATTACCGTATTTTTTTTTACCTGACCGAGAGGTTGTCATTTCTGTCCTTTTTTTGTCTGTTTGTTTACAACTCACACACAGCAGGAGGAGTAATTACGTTATTTATTTATTTAAGCGAGTGCCGTAGGTTTTGACTTTATGGATTACGCGCATCAAACATGACATCAGACCGTAAAAGTGCAATAAACTGCACTCAAGTTGCACTGTGAGTGAGGGCCCACAGAGGGGAGCAAGAGAACACACAGCAGTCAGCCTCCATGAAAGGGAAGGAAAGGCACAACCCCCCAACCCTCTGTTTGTCTCATCTGCTCAAAAATACACAGCGCTCACTTTTAAATCCACATGCCGTAGTTGCTGGGGAAGTTTACTTTAGTGATGTGGGCATCCATGATTACTTCCAGAAGGGGCGGGGTAAAGAATGACATCTTGAGTTGGCTGCCCAGCTGTTAGATGGGGTAGATTGACATTAATGGCAATTGTGAGATTTGTGTGTGTGCGGCGTGTCGTGAATATCCAGACAGAAGCATGTGAGTCAGTGTGGCCGGCCCTGATACAGAGCTCTGTTGATAAGCAGGATTAGTGGGAGGGGACAGATGCCAGGACAAAATAGGCTGCAGGTCACACCTCATGCAGGTCATGCACACTGGGTGGCCAGACAAAGGGTGTGAATGGCAAATATTGGACATATTAGTAACAGGAGAGTCCAGTGTGGACTGGTTAGACACACACTTCAGGATTGTACCAATTTCCACAACTTTGTCCAGTCCCAGCAACTTCTCTGCACCAATCAAACGTGTCTCTGCATTGACCACCCACATTCTCACTTTAGGGCCTTATGACTTCCAAGTTAAGGGAATCACGGAATTTGCAGATTAAAAACTGAACTTGACAAAATGTGAATGAAAAGCTGTCATCATGAGCAGAAGGAAAATTCGTGTGGGGAAGTATTTACACAGTGGACCACTCAATCACTGTGGCTGTGTGACTCAGGCTGGGTAGTTGGATTTTCACTGTGTTTTACCAACACAACGTAAGGAACGTTTTACGAAGCCCACATGTTCCGAGTGGGAAAAAAAGACATTTTTTATGGCACCCAGCTTGTCTTAACCGTACACAGACATTCTCAACACACACACAACAGACTTCCGGCCTTTAAAATAAGTGCGCAGTTTGCCACGTCTCGTCAAACTGTGTAAACAAAATCAGGGTGTCATTCAAAATATTTACCTTAAATAACACAAGCACGACATTAGTTTGATGGGGATTTAATAGCAATGTGTGCAGAGCCCAACATCCCATTAGAAAAGTTAGCCAAGCTACATCCATTTTGCAAATACTGGGCAAAACTGGCCATTGATGTATTGAATCAATAAATGCAAAGATTTTTGCAGTTTTTTATTTACTTGGTTAAAGCAGTGATGAACATATAAAGTGCTAATTTACATACGCAAGGTTTTATACACGGACATGTAACAATTTTGTACAAGAGGAAAGAAGGATTGTGCGACGTTGGGGTTGACTAAATGACTCATTATATGACAAGTGGACTCCGCTGGCAAAAAAACTGATTAAATGTGAAGGAATTATAGTAATCATGTGGTGCTGTGTTAGAGAAAGAGGAAAGAAAAAAATATACATAAATACACTTAAATACCTATATGCATACAATTTCACTAAATAAACAAAATAATTAAATTAAAAATGGAAAGGGACAAGTAACATTGTATACAATTAGAAAAAAATTAAATACATATTTCAGAAAAGCACACAATGACTCACAGTGTAAAATGTAAACAACAAATCTTGAAAATAAAAAGAGCAAAAACAGATTTTGGAAAAAAAAGAAGACACTTTCTTGTTTACACTAGCAAAGATGTGTGATGATACTCAAGTCTCTCACCAACAAAAAACACCGATATGGATCATGCTGCTCCATAGGGGAGCTGACCAAAACTGGGGACCCTAGTGGCATCAGTACCGAAGTAGACCAAAAATGAGATCTAGTTAACGGCGTTAACTGTCATATTGGTGTTACAACGGATGTTAGTTTTACACCTGCACAGACAACAGTAAGCTTCTAGTTAAAATACTCGGGCTGTTTGGTTCTACCTAGGGATGCTCTGACAGATCTGCCACCGATAAGTATCGTCCGACTTCCATAAAAGTTCTGAGTTAAAAAATGATAACACATTTATTTTTGCACCTGCTTGTTAGCCATAAAGAAACTCAGAAAATCCTTCTGGCCTTCAAAATAAGAGCGCCGTTTGACCCACATCTAACTGTAACAACAACAAATTTCATAGGGCCCTAGAAATTCCAGAAGTCATGTTGCCAGCTTGTATGTTAAAAGTTTATATAAACACTATCTGGCGGGCCGCACTCAAATGCCTGGTGGGCCAGATGTGGCCCAAGGGCCGTAGTTTGCCCACCCCTGCCCTAGACATTAACAGTCTCAGCGAACTATCTGGTTAGTTAGAATTATCTGCTTAGCTTCTCGTCTGAATTTCTCTTGGAGATCAATAAAGCATCTATCAAATGTGACTTTTTAGCACAGTTATATTAAAACAAGCAAGCAATGTGGTTAGTTTTTTCTCACACTGCAAAGTGGATAATACGTCCCTGGTGTATGTACTAACTTATTCAAGTTATTATTGTTGTCATTATACAAGTGTCAACATTTGTCTGTTGTTGTTTCATGAACATTACCAATTTGCCTAGCGGCCTTGGCCAATAGCACTCAACATAAATACATTGAAAATTGTACGGTAAGCCCATCTGATTGCATGGGCCAATCTCACACAGTGACATAGCATCGAGTGGCGCTGGTATGGCCGCGTTGTTGTCAGTCGCCAAATTACTCATGTGGAGGTTCACCAAATGTGGACATGTGATTGAGAAGGAGACAGGCGTGGAGGACGAAGTAGTATAAAGCATTTATTCTCCACCCAACGAGAAACCACCACTAATGTCTCAGTGGCTATCAATCACACGAGTTTCCACAATTTGTGGAAAAGTGTGACTTCTACAATACAGTGAAACCGTCAAACAGTGATATTTTCATGCAAGGTTATCACACGATCAGAATCTCATGCCTTGACTAGCACTTTTTGAACTCCGTTTTTCCATCCATCCATCCATCCATTTTCCTCCGCTTATCCGGATCCGGGTCGTGGGGGTAGTAGCTTCAGTAGGGAAGTCCAGACTTCCCGGTCCCTAGCGACCTCTTCCAGCTCCATCGGGAGGACACCAAGGCGTTCCCAGGCCAGCTGTGAGACATAGTCCCTCCAGCGTGTCCTAGGTCTTCCCGGGGGCCTTCTCCCGACTGGGCAGGCCCGAAACGCCCGGAGGCATCCGGACTAGATGCCCGAGCCACCTCAACTGGCTCCTCTCGATGTGAAGGAGCTGCGGCTCTACTCTGAGCTCCTCCCGGATGGCCGAGCTCCTCACCCTATCTCTTAGGGTGAGTCCAGCCACCCTACGAAGGAAACTCATTTCCGCCGCTTGTATCTGCGATCTCATTCTTTCGGTCATGACCCATAACTCATGACCATAGGTGAGGGTGGGAACGTAGATCGATCGGTAAACAGAGAGCTTTGCCTTCCGGCTCAGCTCTCTCTTCACCACGACGGTCCGGTACAGCGACCGCATTACTGCAGATGCTGCACCGATCCGTCTGTCGATCTCACGCTCCAACCTTCCCTCACTCGTGAACAAGAACCCGAGATACTTGAACTCCTCCACCTGAGGCAAGACCTCACTCCCAACCCGGAGGGTACAGTCCACCCGTTTCCGACTGAGAACCATGGCCTCGGATTTGGAGGTGCTGAGTCTCATCCCAGAAGCTTCACACTCAGCTGCAAACCGCTCCAGTAAACGCTGAAGGTCACAGCCTGATGAGGCCATAAGGACCACATCGTCTGCAAATAGCAGAGACGAGATCCTAAGGTCACCAAGCTGGACTCCCTCAACACCTTGACTGCGCCTAGAAATTCTGTCCATGAAGATTATGAACAGAATCGGTGACAAAGGGCAGCCTTGGCGGAGGCCAACGTTCACCGGAAACAAGCTCGACTTACTGCTGGCAATGCGAACCAGGCTCCTGCTTCGATTGTACAAGGACCGAATGGCACGTAGAAGCGGACCATCAATCCCGTACTCCCGGAGCACCCCCCACAGGACACCACGAGGGACACGGTCGAATGCCTTTTCCAGGTCCACAAAGCACATGTAGACTGGTTGGGCAAACTCCCACATACCCTCGAGTACCCTTGCAAGGGTGTAGAGCTGGTCCAGTGTTCCGCGACCGGGACGAAAACCACATTGCAGCTCCTCTAACCGAGGTTCGACTAACGGTCGTACCCTTCTCTCCAGCACCCTGGAGTAGACTTTCCCAGGAAGGCTGAGGAGTGTGATCCCCCTATAGTTGGAACACACCCTCCGGTCACCCTTTTTAAAAATGGGGACCACCACCCCGGTCTGCCAGTCCAGAGGTACTGTTCCTGACTTCCATGCAATGTTGTAGAGGCGTGTCAACCAACACAGTCCTCCAACATCCAGAGCCTTGAGAAATTCTGAGCGGAACTCGTCTACCCCCGGAGCCTTGCCACTGGGGAGTGATTTGACTACCCCAATTACCTCAGCCACGGTGATAGAACTGTCCACGTACGTATCCTCAGACTCTGCTTCCTCTATGGAAGGCATGTCAGTGGGATTGAGAAGGGCCTCGAAGTATTCCTTCCACCGACCAACTATATCCACAGTCGTGGTCAGCAAGCCCCCGTCCGCACTGTAAACAGTGTGAACTGGGGGCTGCTTCCCCTTTCTGAGGTGTCGGACGGTTTGCCAGAACCTCTTCGAGGCCGACCGAAAGTCGTGCTCCATAGCCTCACCGAACTCCTCCCACACCCGAGTTTTTGCCTCGACCACCGCCGAAGCCGCGTGCCGCTTGGCCTGCCGGTACCTGTCAGCTGCTTCGGGAGTCCCGCAAGCCATCCATGCTCGATAGGACTCCTTTTTCAGCTTGACGGCAGCCCTAACCCCCGGTGTCCACCATCGGGTTCGGGGCTTGCCACCACGACTGGCACCGACCACCTTGCGGCCGCAACCACAACTGGCTGCCTCAGCAATAGAGGCACGGAATACGGCCCATTCGGACTCAATATCCCGGTCCTCCCTCGAAATGCAGGCGAAGCTCTGCCGGAGATGAGAGTTGAAGACTCGACGAACGGGAGATTCTGCCAGACGTTCCCAGCACACCCTCACTACGCGTTTGGGTCTGCCAGGTCTGTCCGGCATCCTTCCCCGCCATCTAATCCAACTCATCACCAGGTGGTGGTCAGTTGACAGCTCAGCCCCTCTCTTCACCCGCGTGTCCAGAACATACGGACGCAGGTCTGATGATACGACCACAAAGTCGATCATAGACCTGCGACCTAGGGTGTCCTGGTGCCAAGTGCACTTATGGACATCCTTATGTTCGAACATGGTGTTCGTTATGGACAAACTGTAATTCGCACAGAAGTCCAGCAACAACACACCGCACGGGTTCAGGTCAGGGAGGCCGTTCCTCCCAACCACGCCCCTCCAAGTCACACTGTCATTGCCCACATGGGCGTTGAAGTCTCCCAGTAGAACTATGGAGTCACCAGCTGGGGTGCTCTCCAGCACCCCTCTGATAGACTCCAAGAAGGCTGGGTACTCTGAACTGCCGTTCGGCGCATAGGCACAAACCACAGTCAGGACCCTTTCCCCAGCCCTAAGGCGTAGGGAAGTAACCCTCTCGTTTACTGGGGATGACTCCAACACAGAGGCACCAAGCCGGGGGGCTAACAATAAGCCCACACCAGCTCGCCGCCTCTCCCCTGCGGCAACTCCAGAGAAGAACAAGGTCCAGCCCCTCTCAAGGAATTTGGTTCCAGAGCCCAAACTGTGGGTTGAGGTGAGTCCGACTATATCTAATCGGAATCTCTCCGCCTCTTCCACAAGCTCGGGCTCCTTCCCCACCAGAGAAGTGACATTCCATGTCCCAAGAACCAGATTTGGCCGCCGAAGACTAGGGAAACCCGCCCTCGACCTCTGCCCAAATCACACTCAGTTTTTATAAACACTATTTTAGCAAACTGAATTTTTGAACTGTATTTTAATGAGCTGAATTTTTTTCACACACATTTTGCTTTTCTTCAATTAAATTTCTCGCACAATATCATGTAAGCTCACAAAATTCAGTTACTTAAAATTCATTGTCTAAAAAAATCACCACAAATTTTTTTTCTGATTTTACATGACTTACGAATACGCCTGTTTGCCGCCCATCTCTTTGAGGGAGGACCGTCACAACTGGATGTGAAGTCACATGAAACCCAGCAATATTACGAAAAAATTTAAAATTATTTCTCAGTTCAACTTGTCTGAAAATTCCATAAAAATAATTAGTTTTTGGACCAAATATGTCTCTTCTTTTGTGCTTCTTGTCTTTCCCCAGCACTGTTTCCAAAGGAACCAATTAGGAAACTGTATCAAATAATATGTAAATGATACTGGTAAGAGGGTGTCAGCTGTCAACTCCAGGCCTAAATAAGGAGCTATCAACACAGAAAGTTTTTCAGGTCAAAACGGCAAAGTATTTTATTGTTCTAGCCTCTCATTAACACAGGAACGCCGCTTGGGGTGACCTAAAATCTGAAAGCGCCAGCTTGTCGTTGCTGTGTATACAGGCAATATGAAAACCATCGCCACCTCGCCACATGACCAGAAGAACTTTGACGACAATCCAACATACTGTAATATCTCAATATTTAGATGGACGTGACTCACCCAATTCCCCATTCTCCTCATATTTTCTTGTTTTATATTCCATAATGACTCGCAAAAGTTATTCTACTTCTCCTAAGTCTTGAAAAGCGGAAGATGACAGACTTATACATGTGTTTTCTTCGTCTTCTATGGTTTGGTGTGTCCCACGGTTTCACTCAGTGAATCGTTTCGGTCTGGATGCAACTATTCAGTAATTATGGACGCTTCCATTTTTCAACCCGCCAAATACAAAGCTTTGGAACGTTCCCATGTTTGAGCGCAGCAAAAGAACAAACACATCAAACTATGGCGTTTTTTTTACAGTACATATGTTGGTGTATGTTTAGTGATCAATACACCGTGCACCCCCTTGTACTCCACGTCATCCCGAGTTGTCTTCCCGTGTCAGGAATGTACAAGACGCTTCAAACACCACCTCATAGGGGTCAAACTTACACAAACACTCTCTACTCTAAGAGGTGGTCCATATTGTTGGGACTGACAAAAGGAAAAACAAGTACAGTACAGCTGCATTCCTGACTAAATCTGAGCTCAGACTGCCTCGCATTGCTCCTCCTCTTCCCACTTACTTAACAGAAACTGTCCGTCATGAAAAGCCGCCAAGAAAAAAAAAAAGGGGGGGGGGGGGAGAAAAAACACCACTCTTCCTCTGCCTGGTGACCCCACCCAGCCGGATTTCTTTCCTTCCTCTGTGCACTTCCTAAATAAACCTGACACAGTGACGCAGGGCAGAGGCAGAACGGGAAGGGGTCTCTCTCCCTCTCTCTGTCTCACACACACACCGACGCATGCACACACACAAGCAGACACACACTCCTAATTCCACAGTTCCTAATTACAAGCACGAGAAAAGGGGGGGGGGGGTGCTAAGACAAGGAAAAAATGAGTCGAGTCCATCTGTGATGTTCACCTTTAGAATTCCTGGCCCAACATGGAGCTTTGGGTTGAAGGGCAGGGAGGTGGGGAAGATGTGCGGGGGTGGAAGTGGGGTGGGGGTATGGGGGTTCTGCCTGACAGTGACGCTTCACAGCCTTACCGCGTGTGGACTGTGGTTGGCAGCCTTGAGCGCGCTCTCCCTCACACTCGTAGTGTAACCCAGTCTGAAAGTGCGTGGACACAGTGGCTTCATTGTAGGTGGGGGTAACTGTCCTTTTAAGACCGGGCCGAAAGGTCGTAAGGGAAAACCCAAAAACAGCTTCCTACCTTCTAGTGTGTTGCTATACTGTTTTTTATAAGGGGTTTTATAAGTGGGGAGAGAGGGCAACAATTAGGTATTACACCACCCAAACCCCCTCCAGTCCAATTCCTCCCTATCAAAGAGCAAACAGATGTGCCTTGACACCATTCTGGTAGGCGGCTGCAGTGACTCAGCCCGGCCGAAGATGAATCAAATACATCCATATATACACAAAGTATGACCCAGATGGAATGTAGGCCCGCTCTGCTTTCTGCACGCTACCCACAACAGGACACGGGCCTTCGTCTAACTACTCCACCGATGGCTGCAAGTAGAGATCCATGCATCGAGACAAACAGGGAAGTGGGTGCGTAGAAGCTCCACAGCGACAACAGGAACTGTGCAATAAACAAGAGACCGCCTACCGGACTCTAAAGACAATTTAGCAGTTAAGGATGACAATGTGTCGCAGTGTTGTGCGTGCCCCCGCCCAATCCTCCCCACATAGCAACTAGTGGGCATGAAAGGCCGAGGAGGTTAGCAGCACTCCTGCAGGCTGGCAGACAGAAAAATGCAGAAAACAAAGAAGGTCTAAGGCGGGGGGGGGGCCACTGGTCTAAAGGACCACATTTACAAAAAAAATTGCTTTACATGGCTACTGAGGAACAGGTAAAGCATTGTCCCCTTTGAAAACCAGAAGAGGCGTTGCCATGGATAAAACAAATAGACTGGACAGGCTTGTACTAGTCCCGTAGCACAAGTGATGATGATTGTCATTCTTGCATCACATCGACGGTACCACATGCTTTAAACAAGAGTCGTTTAAAAACATGGCCGTCTACAAAGGTGTCGTCTACAAGGGATACGTTACAGGCCAAAAACAGGTCACCTGAGCCGCCGGCTCCTCCACCCAGCTGGGAGGTCACATGACTGCACCAAGCTAAACAGCATTTATCTGACGGGTCTCTCGGGGTCTAGGTACCACAGGAGTGAGATCGCTGCTGCGGCTAGCTAGCCCTTAGATGGCGAGCTCTGCTTAGAACACCAAAACAAACGTGCAACCATTTTGGCTGTTGTTAGGAGCCGAGTCGATTCAGGAAAACAAGACTCCAGTCATCATATTTGGGTTTTCTGTTCATGGAGAAGGGCCGCACGGTGGAGACTGGGTACCACGGTGGCCTCACAGTCAGGAGGTTTAGGGTTCGAATCTCCGGTGGGCACTTTTGTGTGAACTTTGCATGTTCTCCTTACTTTGGTCCTCCCACATTCCAAAAACATGCATGTTAGGTTATTTGGCAACTCTAAATTGTCCATAGGTGTGAATGTGAGTGTGACTGTTTGTCTGCCCTGTGATTGACTGGCGACCAGTCCAGGGTGTACCTCGCCTGCCGCCCAAAGTCAGCTGTGATAGGCTCCAGCATACCCGCGACCCTAATGAGGATAAGCGGTATAGAAAATGAATGGATGAATGTTCCTGGAGAAGTCACACCAACATGTTTGACATCACCTACAAAAGACCAGTTCTTGTTATAAGAGGAACACACAGTCCTCTGTTTTACTGAGTAAGTCAGTAAATCAAAAGAAGTATTTATGCCCGCTATTACTACACTTCTAAAGTAAAGTCATGCAACAAGTAACGTACTCAAGGAGCCCAGTTTATAATTTCATTGATTGTATTTGTAAGCACTCTTGCCTGTTTTGAGGCGAGTGCCACTACCAAATGCAGAAAAACTTGTTCGTGCTTCTGTGACCTTCAGGTTGGATTATTGTAAATCTCTGTTAATAGGCTGACCTAAGAAATATTTAAAGACCCTTCAGTTAGTCTAAAATTCTGCTTGACAAGCCTTAACTGGAACCAGAAAAAGAGATAATTTCCCACCTGTACTACCATAATTTATTATTGTCCCAGGCCTAGTGCCCATGAGACATTCTAATGTAACATTTTAATCTTGCGAGATATTGTGACACCCCTAGTGTTCATTAATTACATGATGAGATGTGACTTCACGTCAGTTTGAGGCCTGTATGTGTTAATATTGGTAATGCAGTGCTGGACTATACCGGGTGGGCCAAAAGTAGGGTTACAGTTAACACTTAAGACATTTATTTACATACAAGATACTTAGATATTAGTGCCTAAATAAATGTAAATAAATGTCTAATAAATGTAAAATCTCTAAGTGTTAACTGTAACCCTGCTTTTGGCCCACCCTGTATTAGTATATGCAATAGCAATAACAAAGCCAATATTATCCAGCTTTGTCATGTCTGTCTCTATCTAATGGCAAACAACACATTTTCAAAGCATTTATTCAAACACAGAATCATGTAAGTCAGAACCACTAAAATATGAATTATTTACATAAACATGCTTTTGCAGCACTTTCAATGTAATAAAATATTCCTATTAGTGGCATCATGCAAGGGAATAGTGCAAACTGGTCTACTGTGTGCCCACCCTTATTTGCAGGTTTCAACATCTATCGCTTTCTTTTTTGCATTGTGATGCTCTCCTTACAAGATGGTTATACACCACAAGTGAGTTTGTGTATTAAATTAATATTGTGTATTTTGCATATGCGGAAAGACGGTCGTATCTGAGCACCAGCATGACAAGCAGCAGCAGCATACGTCACGCTCTTCTATTGACCTATTATGACTGCCACTGTGACAATTACATCAATTGCACACTTTAAAGAGTAAAGTTAAAAAAAATGCATGTAATATTGTGCAGTTGCTTCCCGGGGAGTGTGTCGGCGCTGCAGTGAGCGCTGCCGATAGGGGTGTGGAGGCGACAACGTTGCTACTATATTCCCACAACGGGTTGGCCGCGGACGCCATTTTCCTAGTGCTTTTTTCCTGGGGACGGTCGCTGTAAACCCGACGTAGGAGGAAAATCCTCCTCCACCCCCACCGCTAGAGAATGCAGTCAATGACCTCTCTCCTCACACGTTCGATCCTAAGTATGAGCCGCTCGGCGCAGTCTCCCAGCCTTGTTGCTTTTTTGTGTTGTCGAAAGCGACGCGAGCAAGCTAATCGGCTAGCGATTATGTGAGCCACCCGACGGCGCACAGGCTTTGGATATAAACACTTGGAGTGCACCAGGACGAGCCAAACACGACACGTCTTCGCCATTCATCCACAATGTTACGTTAAAGAGTCGCGATACATTGATGGTTCCACGTCGAGTCGCCACTGAAGGTCAAAACGGCAGCTAGCATCGCCGCTAATGGAATAATACGCAATGGGTGCTTGCTAGCTGGGAGAAGCTAGCGGTGACAATGAAAAGTGGGCTGTTTGCATCATTATCAACAGGAAGGGCCGATTGCGTTGGTGTTAGCCGATTAATACTCGCACTTCAAACGAGCGGGTGCTTTTTAAACAAGTGTTTTCATTAACAGGCGGGATCGAGAAGACATTACGAAGTATGTGACATGGGCGTCCCCTCCCCCATGCTTGCAGCATTCTCTCAATCTACATTCAAGTACAGTTTACGTGTGCCCTTTAAGACTGTACACGGGGAAGATTCGCATTTTTAAGCTACCCGAATCTTTAAATCTACTTTATCATACATTATATTGCCACAAAAAGCCCAACGCGTTAGACCACTGCGCAATTATAGCCAAGCATTCAAGCTATCCCAGCAGCTGCCACTTGCTTTGTAACTTGGGACGCCACATAGTTTGTTTACATGAACGTACGATGAGCTTATTGTTATGTGGCATTTCATCTTGAACGGAAATCCGTCGCTGCGAACAGGATGAGACTCTCACGTCGACTAATTGCAAGTTTGCAACGCATTGTCCGCTTATTGTTGCATGATAACGCAGACACACTGTTGACCTAAACCCGTTTTTTGCACGCTTAAACATTTGAAATTATAAATATCCCGGTGCAAATAGCGCGCAATGTTTTGATGGAAGATTTAGAACGAAAACAGGGAAAACTGCGCGCACTGTGGCCAGCAGCGATTACAGTGTCAAACGACGACTGTTGTCACATTTCTGTAGCCCGTAACGATATCGACATCAGCGTTGATTGCATTTTGACATTAACCGCAATTATAAAAACTCATTTCTATTATAGGCGTTCCTCCTTAATATGAAGTTCAATCAGTGTTTTTTTGTTGCGATCGCTGCGGCATGTACATTAAACACTATAGCTTTGTATGACGTTTAATGTTTAGCCACTCTTAACTTTGCCATTACGTTTGTGTCAAGCTAATTCAAGCTACATTAGCATGTGCTAGCCAGCTAGCAAGCGTTCTTTTGCCTTACCAACTTGACACATTAGAAGAAACTTACGTCACCTACATATGCCCCCCCAAAAAAAGGCCTCCTTAATGCGAATTAGACTGAGGAGACGACCACACAGAGACTCGGATAAAAACGGGTGTTGTGATGAGCTAGCCTGTAAGCTAACCCTCAGCTGATACAACTAGCCAGCATCAGCATGATGTGCCAGCTAAAGTAAAGCCAACAATAGCTTTCCAACGCCGGTGTGTGCCAGCCCTCACAAAAACAACACAGTGCACTTTACCTACCGGTTTATGTCCACGTCGTGGGATAGCGAATAAGGGTCCAGGGCAAGACCCTCGCCGCTCTCCGCACAGCCTCCACAACCAAAACAATACTTGTGTCCACACACTGCGGATCACTACTAGCAAACCTCTACTAAAAGGTTTGGATTTGCCTGGTCCTCTGAGATAGTCCTTTTCCCCCTTGCAAAACACCCGCTTCTGGTGCTGCACAGGATCGGTGCAGAGATCGAGAGGGGAACCGTTTTAAAACAAACTGTACGCTGATCAAGAGCGACTTTTGGAAATTAGATCCCCTCAAAAGCAGTCTCTTTTCCCTGTGCAAAAATGGCGGCCCTGCCAGGTCTGCCGAGACTCCGCCTCCCCCTTTCTGCCCCCCTCTCCTCCCCTCCCCTCCCATCAGTTACACCGGGGTTCCGCCTCCATCAGCTGCGGGGCTCCACGGTCCATTTCACAGGGGCGCCGTGCCCGATGCGCGGTCACGAACGTGTTTCCTGTCCTGGGCAGCCATTACGGTTTTGTTTTGTCTATTGACAATTAATTAAACTAGTTCTGCCCCACGTGCACTTTGATATTTTATAGATTTTTTTTTATTTTGTAAAAAGGCTTATAAACGTTCAAGTATATTTAAAGACTGACTGTCTTATTATTAGTTATTAGTATCAACATTGTTCTCTTTACATTGTGCCTTTTTGCTCTTAACCATTGCGTGTTTTTTGCTCAACAAAAAACTAATTTCAGAGAAAAAAGTTTGGTCATCCCTGGTTCACTGCTAAAACACGGATATCCTGTATAAATGTCCTGTATATGTCAGGACCTGTTTTTAAGAACCTGCTGCAAAAACGAACTCTCTGGCTTTGACCTGAGGGCCATCCCCTGCGTTATATTGTATACTTAGTGTCAAAATACGGATGTTTTATTCTGGATCATGGGGCCTGGATGAAGAGCAGCACTGTGTAACAAAGTCCTTAGCCCAATAGAGGGGGACAACTAAGCTGTTATGTAACCCTTTACACAAGAGCAGATTGTTTATATTAGATGGGTCTTTTACATATAAAGCCTCTAATTAAAATATTATTGAATATATATATATAAGCTACAGACAAGTGTAATACGGCGAGTCAACATACTGTCTTCATACTGTGTAAATTACTCTTGGAGATGAATAAAGTATCTGTCTCATTAGGTTACATTGCTGTGATGTTTGATTTGTTTAAGATATAAACTGGCTTTAATATGGGTAAATCACTCTCAATGTGTGTACGATTTTGCTACACACCTTTCTTTCCTTGCACCATGTGTAGAATTCCCTTTGACATCATCTGTTAGGAGAGGATGTCCTCATCTTGTCCATGCAGTCCTCCTCCACGCCTCCCCCCTCCCCCGACACTGGGTGCAGCTCCTAGCGCATGCGCACTGATGCCCAGCCGCCGCAGAGGTTCGCTGCTGAGTGTGCAGCAGCAAACGAGCAGTCGTCTTGCACAAAGTTGGCCGAGGAGCGCCTTAAAATTCGGCTATTGTTTTCCATACGACACCACCTGCACGGAGGACACAGCAAGGCATCTTTATTTGACCAGAGAGGACAACACTTGTGAATGAGCCGCGTGTTTTTGTTTGTTTTTTGGTGTGAAGACACGATCCGCCTTTGTGTGAACGTTTATGGCGTACCAATGACGGTCATCCAACACAAATCAAAGTGAAAACACTATTTTTGTGTTATTTGTGAAGCTGTTTCTGATTACATCACCCGGCTAGTATTCAGTGGGCGGGCTCAGAGCTGTGAGGGGAGAGGGGCGCAGCCGGAGAGCAGCCATTACCCACAAATGTCGCAGCGACAGACATTACAAAAAATTTCCTTCATTGTTAAGTTGATTTGAGGTAGTGATTCGACCCCAGTATTCAGTCTTGCTGGGTTAGTTACATATGCCTGTCTTCAAATGATATTCCCCCTTGTTTTCAATGCGATTTCCAGCGTCGACTATAGAAACAAGATGGCGCCCATGTCCTCTTTGAGTGCCGAGCAGGAGCGCGAGCGTTCGCGCTCTCGACTTTGTTACTACCGGTGTGTTTCTTCTAGGCGCCACCAAAATGTGTCATTCACATTATGGCAGTTTTTGATGCATTTTTGCTGAATGAATGAGAACTTTTAACATCCAATCGTTGCCTTTCACACTACCATTGTGCTGCATACACTTTACACTATCACTGCGATTGACTGGCGACCATCATCAGCATTATTAACGATTGAAGCTCAAATACAGCGTACTCTATATACAATCCATTTTGCGCTGGACATAAGCAGAAAGTCCCTAAAGCATTGTTTGCCCCATGACCCCATCTAGTGGATGCTACTAAAATACCCACGTATTGACGTTTTCCCTTTTTCATAATTAATCACACATAATGAACATCATCGTTGGTTACTGTGGCACGGAAAAGGAGCACATACCATAATGGGAAACTTGCGAATATATATCTAATGCCAAAAAGTTAGATTTGCTGGAATCATATAATCCTCGCTATAAAGAAAACGGTACAACACCAGCGTTGCCGAATACACGAGTAAAAATTTATTTCAACAATCTTTCACAAACACTGCAGAGTAGTGTCTTATGCAAAGTAAGCGCTGCCAGAGGACACTGTGTCGAAACAATGATAATGCAATGCAGCCAATCAGCGCACGGGTACAACCACAAAGGTCACTGTCCTTGTCCAATCAGGGATGTCTATGTTGAAGTACCCGTCAGTTGCCGTAGAGAAGGTGACTCTTCAGCTAGTTCAGTTGGATCGTACAACATTTAGCCTAAATGTTCTAAAAACGTTGTTTTGGATTGGTGAACGACCATGTCTTCTTTTGGAAGGATGTTCGGTGTCCTTCGGGGCGGCACAGAGCTCCTTAGAGGCGGCTCACAAAGAATAATGTCCAGAAAGTAAGCGACATCACCACGACTAGCCTCTATGCTAACATGTCAGCCATCTTGCTAACACGACAATAAACAAATCAAGCTAAATCTTTCAGTAAAACCTCTGTAATGCAACTGTGCTTTCGGGATTGTTTCATATTTCGACCTGTACGGTTGTTGCAGGGCAAGCGGCGGGCCACATATCGAGGCTCAGTACAGGCAATATCCTCAGATCACCAAGAAACAGAAGTTCGAGTCAGAACTCATCAGCGGTGTGATGTGGTTCTGGATCCTGTGGCACATGTGGCACGATCCAGATGCTGTACTGGTAAGCATTAAAAATCACACCCATATCACATTTGTAAATTTACTACCAAGCTAGGTGTAATACATCACAACATAGCTGAGCAAGTAGTCCACCTGGCGACTTCCTGCATGGGATTAATGTGCTATTGTTGCCCTTGAAGGGCCACTTTCCTTGGCCTGATGCTTCTGCATGGACAGATGAGGAGCTAGGAATCCCAGCAGATGACGAGGAATAAGGTGATCGCTGCACTGCTTTCTAAATAGCCACCTTAACTTCCTTTCCACCAACATTTCCAGAAACTTTGTTCCATTGCACGTCAAGTAGGGGCTCGGGACAAGGCTATTTACCTCGTCTAAAAGTCTTTGTGGAAATGGTACAGTTGACTGTAAACGAATATTTTGTGTTTTTGTTTTAGGTCATCAGAAGTGAAGCGGTATAAGTCATGGTTGTACATAAATAAAATATCTAAGTATATGCTGCTGTTGTTTTTTGTGCAAAGTCAACACATTGAAATTTAAAGTGATGTTATAGCCTTCTGTCATTTTTTTCATTTTATTTACACGCAATTTTTGAAATGCAGAAACAAAATTCATTAACAGTGTCTGTTTGCCAGTGTTTTATCATTTTTTCCCAACTCAATTAAAATGATGAAATGACCCATGAACACAAAATGCCAAAAAGAGAGCTGTAAAGCAAACGATGGCAAAGAAGGGTAGAACAAAAACTGCCTGCGGGCCAGCTCGTTGCTTTTTTGTTGGTTTTAAAACAACTTGGAACATGCAAAGAAGTTAAGTGTTCAGAAAAGAGGCCTCCAAACGGAGGACACGAAAGTCACCTGCAGATCACGTGCACTTCAACCTGAGCAAAGGTTCCAGAGAGAGAGAGTGGTGTTAAAGCTACTTGGCATCACTAGTCATGTTGTATCAACTCATTTTTAGGATTTCACAAACAACACTGAGCAGGAAGTGTGATCAAATATTGGACAGAAGATGCAAAATAACTAGGAAGTTGACCTGTCTGTAGTCGTGATGTGGCTGGTGCTTTATGAAAAGGTTCTGTTCGTGGCATCATTCCCTGAGAGTGAACAACTGCAAAACACACATCAGCACTAAAAACAAGAGCACTAAACATTGACGTTCCTTTGCCACCTCCGGATGCATCGACCAGTGGCTCAGAATGCTAAGTGGCACAAGCTGCAAATGCTCAGGTGTGCATTGAGGAAGATGACGCTTCTGTTGTAAAAAATGTTATGAAAAAAAAAGACCCGTTCTAGTCGCATATCACTGGCTAAAGAGCAGAGAACTAAGAAAAAGATTTGCTACACAACAGATGACCAGCACACCAATGCAAAACACTATCACATTTACCAAAAAATTTAAGAGCAAAAAAAACAAACATCAGGAAAAGACGCCTCAGAGTAGCTGAGGTTTGGAGTCAAAATATAATAAAATTGTATCTCTTCATTAATAAATACATCGGGATCCATAAAAATAACATTACAAAAAACAGATACAACAAATAAATTAAAATCCATGAGTCGTTGGGTTGTCCCCCCCAGCAACGTTGCACTCAAGTGTACAAAAAGGACTAGTGAAGTGAAAAGGGATGGGGGGGTGGTCATTATTGCTGGTGTGATCAAGTCTTTTTGGAGAGGGAAGGAGGGGTTGGTTAAAGTACAAACAATGAGCACCATTTTGAAATCTCAGTTCCACCTCCGCTAGGTGGCCTCGTCGAAGTTCTGGCGGCAGCGTCCTCAAAGATGGCCAAATGGGGAACAAGTGTGTGACGCAGGCGACTTGGTGTCATAAGCAGTAGGGATCTTGTTTGGTAAACATCCACTTCTCACAATGCCCACAGGAGCTTCTGATAATGCTCCCTGATGAAGAACCTCTGTCTTCCTCCGTTATTTTTGTCGTAACTGGTGTGCTTGTAGTAAAGTCGTGCATTTGCTTTTGTGGAATCCATTACCCTGTCTCCTAAGCATGCACGGTCAACATGATGAGCCCCCGGCGTCGGGAGAAATTAAAATAAAAACAGTCTCACTAATTAGCGTCTGTTGTTTTTGGAGTGTTTAGACAAAAACGCGACTGTGTCTGTTGAGTTTCAAAATCTTGCCCAGTCTCTGCTTGGCCGTGGCCATGCCTTTCTTAGGACGCTTGCCTGAAAAAGAAAAAGAAAATGCAGCCAAATTACATCAAGGGCTCCCTAACATCTGTCAACAAGGGATCATGTGGAAATAATGTAAACGTATATCCATTTTGGAAATAATGTGCTGTCTTTTATTGAATGATAGTATAAAATCTGACGTAACTTTGGCCTGAAAAGCTTACCAGGCCAGTGAGGATAATGGGAAACAAGATTGAAAGCAAAACTTAACCCAAATTATGATAGCAGCGACCTAAAAGTTAATTGTTCTGTCATTGTGGATTAAAGTGGCTTTGCCATTTCCACCCAGTGAATTCAAACCGCGTTTGAAACACGTTTTTATAATTTTTTTACCATTTTATCTCTATGCAGCACTAATTTGTTTGATATTTTGCGTTTCTTGGTTTTTAATCGCTAAACGATGCTGAAAAGGTTGGGCGCCACTGAATTCCACAATCTCCTTGGTGGAGGAGGAGGCCATCCGCAGTTGCCCACGTCCGCAAACCAAAAAGGAGGTGAGGTCCTTCCTGGGACTGGCAGGCTGGTACAGTTGCAGCACCACTCACAGCACTGACAGCAAAGGACCAAAGAAACCCTGTCGTCTGGAGCGAGGCCTGTGAAAGTGCGTTTAGGACGTTGCAGACGGCCCTGTGCTCATCCCCTGTACTGAAGACATCTGACTTCAGAAGGAGGTTCCTGGTGCAGACAGACGCTTTCGCTGTAGGACTGGGGGCAGTCCTGGCTTAAGGTAGTCCGGGGGAGGAACACCCGGTTATGTACCTGAGCTGTAAGCTTTTGCCTCGAGAAACAAGGTACTCCACAGTGGAGAAAGAGGGCCTCGCAATCAAGTGGGCCCTAGGAGTCCTTACGTTACTACCTTCTGGAGAATGAGTTTGATCTTGAGACAGACCATCGTGCACTCACCTGGATAAACACATTAAAGGACCACAACAGTCGCTTAACCCGCTGGTACCACTCCCTACAGCCGTTCCAATTTAGGATACAACATGGAGCAGGCAAGACAAACATTGTGGCAGACTACCTTTCAAGGTTGCCGCACATCGGCAACCTCTGTGAGGGAGGGGATACTGTGACGGAGTAAAAGGCACCCCCTCTGTCCCTTTAAGAACCAGCTCTGCTCTCTTTCTCTCACCCGCCCCAAGGGGAGTGTGCGTGCTAGAAGCGAATGGGCTATACCTTTCACGGACTATTCATTGCATCACTGTTGAGTGCCAGACATCCAAGGTTGCACATTCAATGCCCCCATGCCACACTTACGCCCACGTTACACCTTACACGCATTAAAGGTCTTACCTGTTGAAACGCAAGGCTGGAATCACGCTCACTCACCACACACGCCAAACGAGGCACTTCCGCAGGGCCTCATTAAGAAGCATAAATTGGCGCGCTTGTGGTGGTCAGGTGACTGTGGACTAAACGAAGTGCTGGGTTTAAATTAAAATGTGTTTGTGAGTCCATGGTTGTTATGCCATAGGAGGGGCATGGGTATTGTTGGTTATTATGCCATTTCTGCCATACATAATTGCATTGAGTAACCCATTGTTGGATGTAAACGGGTTTGCTGCATACCGCTGTTAAAGTGTGGTGGTATGCCCGAGGGAGGGGTTGGGTGGGGTATTTAAAGGGAAGGTTTCATCCCTATCAGAGGAGGGAATTAGGTTGGAAGTGTCAAGGTGAACTGTAACAGTGTTGGGAGGTTTTCCTTCTTGTAAATATTTTTTGGAGTTTCTTTTGGCTTTCACGTGGGAATAAAAAAAAAATCACCAACAGCAGTTCTACGACTGTGACATCATTTCTTCAGTCATTTTGTTTAGTTTTTTTCGGAACCCGTGACAGGGTAATAAAAATAATCAAAGTGCAAACCTTTAGTGGCTTGATTGCTGATGGGTGGCGGATTGGAGGCATGTCTCTTGGAGGGGTGCATGGGAGGCGACATGGAGGGGTCACAGTACTGGTAGTTGGGCTCGGGGCTGGGGAGCCCCTGATTGTCCCAGGCTTCGCTGCTGTTCCCCTGGCTGTCTATGGGGCTGGCATCCCCCTGGTGCGCCATCCCCCTGTGCTGCCCCTCCCGGCCGGGCCTGGACCACCAGGGCTCCTGGGAGACGGCCACCTTCCCCGACTCAGTGGAGCAGAGCAGGCCGGCCATGGTCAACATCCCCTGGATGGCTTCTTCTGTGCTGGGTGAGGTAGGATGTTCTCTGTGGACAACACACACGAGATGCTTGACTACCCTGGACGCCCTAACATGGTCATCTTCCTCCGTCACGCCCTTCTACCGTTTGAGTGGTTTGTGGGGAGACCGGTCCAGCTCAATGGTGTGCCTTGAGGCTTTCAGCCGCTCCTCTTCTTCCTCCTGGGAACTCTCAGAATCCTCATCAGAGGAGGATGACAAGGGAAACACTTTGCGCTTAAGCCACGCAAAACATTTTGTATTAGCCAGAAAAACAACGCAGCTGACGTGCTTTCATTTGCATATGCACATACCCGAGTGGGAGCATCGCTGTCTGAATCCACGTCTGAAACACACCGGTGTCCTGATGCTTCTTCCCTGAGTTCAGTCTTCACCCTCTCCAGACCCACTGGAGCACACAGAGAGCAGCATGAGAAGATGATTGTTGATCATGCCTTTAAGAGATCGGTACAACACTCACACAGGACGCTGGCTTTGTGGGCCTCGCTGTGTGGCCCTCGATTGATCTGCGTCCTCTCTGACTTGACATCTGCGCTCTTGGGTGGGCTGCCAGCTTGTCTGTCAGCCTCTGTCTTCACCGGGCTGGTGCCGGGCCGCCTCATGTCTCTGCACGCAAAAACACCCCGGTTCAGTAATGATTGGCAGAGCAGCTTGCTACGCGCTTTTCAACTTTGTGCTTACTTGATGATCCTGCCGTTGACCAGCATGAGTCGGAGGTGGTTTTCCTCCAGAGACTCAGCGGCGGCGGCAGCTGAGGCCGTTGACACTTTGTTGAGCTTCCCGTGAACCTTTGCACAGAACGCCACGTCCTGTGGAGAGGCAGTCCTGAGTCCCAAAAGCAGAGATGGGCGCACACAATCGCTACTGTCCAGGACGGTCAGGTCTCAAAAACTAAAAACTGTTTGGTGTGACCCGCCAGGCTCAGCCAGCCTGAAATAGGGCCCGCACAATGAGAGTCAAGAGCGCTAGCCATCGAGCCAAAAGCCTGGAGAGTGCAACACTTTTGATGTTGACACATGAGTCAATATTAGTTTTGTGTATGTTCTACTGGGTGGTGCTCACCTCCTCCAGCGGTCCCACCTCCAGCCTCCTCAGCACCTCCCTGGTGTGTTGCTCCAGGATGTCCAGGTTGGAGGGTGCCTTGGGTGCGTGCCCCTGCTGCTCCCTCAGACGCCTGGCGGCTCGCCTGGCCTGCCGGGCCTGGCACAGTTGCTCCAGCGTGGCTCGAGTGGACGAGCATCCGCTGGATGTGGCGGGAACTCCACAGACACTTCCCTGAGTTTTGACGGGCTTGGCGACACTGCTGCTGTTGCTGGATCCACCGCCGCCACTAACACCAACGACACCACCTCCGTTGCTCGGTTCCTCCTTAAGACACGAGACCTATTTTTTCAGAGGGGACGTCATCTCCGGCATTGACCTCAAAGGTCACGCTTGTTCACCTCCAGGTGGCGTATCTCCTTGGTTAGCTCTTTGATGAGATGGGTGGGCCTGATGTTGTCTGGGACCTCGCTGTTGGGCTGAGTCACCTCTCTTTTCAACCAGGTCTTCAATGCACAAATTAAAGCCTTCACTCCCTCCATGAGATAAGTAGGTGGTGGACACGTGTCTTCTCGGAGCTCTGATGGAAGCCATGGTAAATCCATCACAAACAAGTGGAAAGCTCGTCCTAACTTCTTGGTTAAGATGACAACCGGACATTACTCTTTTCATCATCTTGAACCTTTCTTTACCTTTAAGAGTCTCCAAGAGGTTCTTGGCCACATACCAACAGATGGCCTCAAAGTACGGGAACTTAAAGAGATCTGGCGTTTTCAGACGACGCTCCATTTCATAACACCTGCCAAACAACAAACGTTTCTGTCAGTATTCTGTCAGAAAGTCAGCGCTTTCATCAATGGCGTGCGGTCAGTCAGGGACGCAGGTGAGGAAAATACTCAAATAAATGTCAATATTTGATCACTGATACGTGTGATAAATTCCATTTCTGTATGATCCCAATCATACAATTTTCCTTAGTCAAAACTGCTGTATTTGCACATTTTCTAATCAAATGGTTTTTTGTCAACATGTCGCCAAAACAATAATCCATCGTTTAACAAGGATTCAATATAAATAAATGGAATGTTTTTAATGTTATGGCATAGAAAACTTGTTTATAATCTTCTAAATACATTTTTTAACATTATTAAAAAGAGAGCGTAGAGATACTTTATTAATCTCCAAGAGAAATTCATATATTCATATTTCCAGCAGCAAAAATATATTTTTATAATTTCACATTTATTAGACATTTGTTTACATTTACATATTAGACATTTTACATTGTATATTTAATCTGTCAAGTGTTCAAATAAATGTAAATAAATGTCTAAATGTCCAATAAACATCAAATGTCTAAGTGTTAACTGTAACCCTACTTTTGGCCCACCCTGTATACAGTATTATATTATAGAGCTCTCATAGCAAAAGGAAAAGAAAAAGGTGACATGACATAATACCCCTATAATAGGGGTTGGCAACCTTTACCATAAAAAGAGCCATTTTGTCTGTTCTTCCAAAAAAAAATGCAGTAAAAAAACACGTTCGGGAGCCGCAAAACATTACAGCACTTCTAAACTTTTAAGAATTGTAATCTTTTGTATTGTGTTACCCGTTAGAACCACTAAATATAACAAATCAAAATGCAGATACTCATGTAGACCTACTCTGAGCTAATTTAAACACTCAATTGATTTGTGTAATTAAAAAAACAAAAAAAAGAGCCAACTTGAAGATAAAAAAGCCAACCATATCAGTGATTTTGTCATCAATAACCATTCTATTGATCCTGTTCTTGACTGTCTTTGGAAAGAGAGACATTATTTTATTTTCGGAATCATTTCCTGTTTATGTTTTTAATTAAGAGCATATATACTGTGATATTTTTATGAACAATTATTTCATGTATTCTCAAACCATGAATGGTTTCCCACCTCCTGTACAGCTCAAACTTGGCGATTTTCTCGCTAAATTTGGAGAGTTTCCAAACCTTATTTTCTTAAAACGACTAGAGACAAATGTAAAGACTTTTCCTGACGTTGTTGGGAATGTGAGATTTTTCTAGTATATGAATTTTTCTTCACCGAAATAGTAATTTATTGACGGTCCCTAGAAAAACAGCCAGTGAATAGAGTGGCACTTCCCGTGCGAGCTCGCTGCACCATGAGAGAGCAGTCCAGGGACGGTGTGGGAGGACTGGGTAGGCCTCCCACACCGTGCCGCTACGGAGCTATGTAGCAGCTACGGAGCCAAATATCCAAGGTCCAACTTTACCTCGGTGTATTTGCAGACATAAAAGTGACAGCACATATTGTTCTGAGCTGTGAGTGCACAGTCTGCTGCACGTAACCTGCCTCTCCTGGAGTCAAAATCTCGGTGATTAGCGTGTCACGGGCTGTGAGCACATAGCTACAGCGCACTTCTCGTTATGAAGCATACTGCTATGGTCCCGTTATGACATTTTCTTATTTTACTGCGCAGTAACTTGTTTCAGACTCAATTCAAAAGTTCACCTTTTTTTCTCTCCCACGCAGTGAGACTCACTGCTACACTAGCATACCTCTCCCTCCCTTGCTCATCCAATCAGCAGTTAGAAGACAGTTAAGATGCATTCATGGACTAGGCGACGAGTCAAGATAGTTCATATTCTTTTAAAAAACACACATTTCCCCTACTTCGGTTTTCAAAAAAATCACAGCGCTTAGCGAAAGGAGCCACAACAAGGAGGCTAAAGAGCCACATGTGGATCTAGAGCTGCGGGTTGCCAACACCTGCCCTATAATCACCATTAAACCCTTATTAACCAATGTAGTAGATATAATCTGAGAAAGTTAGACATATTAGACCTAAAAATGACAACAGACTTGCAGTTCCTTGTTGTTTTTTTGCTCGACTGCATACTTCCAGTGTTAATTCCTTGTGGCTTTGAATAGCTTAACACCCGTACTCCCCAATAGAGTAGACAAAGTAAGAGTATTAGCTATGCAGGACGTATTTCAAAAACTCTTGTGTACCTGAGCTGCATGCCGATGTTGAGGTTGTGCAGGAAATTTCCCCCAAAGGCCATGCAATCCTGAGAGGTGAGAACGCCATGAATCCAGCCTGCAGGGGGCGCCACACATTGACATTTACACGACATGAGGAAGATGATCTTCTCCAAACAAATTGCACTTTAGATTAGGTCTAATACAACAATTATTACCCCACCCCCCACCCCAACACAGAGATAAATATTTTTTTCTAGCAACTCAAGGTGAAAGAAAGCAGATTCTAGTGGGGGAAGGGAGGGTCTGTGTGATAGACAGACCTGATACTAAACACTGCTTGACCGACCCTACGGAGCTCTCTGACCCCTGCTTAATTCCAACCTCTCCACACGCTCTCGGCTTACTGGGGACAAAGCCCCCTGACGGCTGAAAGAGCAATGCAGGACATCCAGGAGGTGACAGGCTGGAATGAAGCTGACAAACCCAGAGAGCTTATTGACACTTTAGCATCCTGGTGGGTGTGCAACCATGCAGGAGCTTATCGTCTTACCTGTGGGGATGAGCAGGGTGGTCCCTTGGGGCACGACACACTTGTAACACTTGTCCACTTTGTCCCCGAAAAAGACTTCGCTCTGATTGGGTGAGGAGCTCCATGCCTCGTATAGTGCAAGGTTGGCGAGCGTGGGCTTGATCAAGTAGAAGATTTTCTCACCCTGTAGAGCATGTAGAGACGATCAACAAGACATTTCCATTTTCACTTCCCGTAACCACCATCCGTGCAAATACACGTACCCAGAGAACGTGGTACCAGACGGATGTGCCACCAAAGTCGATGTGGAAATCCGTGTAGCTGTCCTTGACGCCCATGAGACAGTACTTTTGGACAAACGGCTTGGGGAAGAAGGAGTCGTCCGGCCAGTAGTTCTCCACCCACGACATCTTTTGGGCCACATCGGGGACCTCCACCAGCTTGGACATCCTTCAGAGAAATGACAATGTTACAAATAATTTTTTTCATGGGCTGACAGACAAGAGGGGGTGCCGGTATTGAGGGGGCTCACTTGGTGTCCGAGAACTCCAGGCTGATAAGGTTGAGGACTTTGGGACGGTGGGGGTTTGTGAAATACTTGACAAACTGGCTGAGTTTCATCTTGCTGTCGGCCTGCCGCGCTACGTCAATCACGTCGATCACTTTGTCACCACCTGGACGGAACCAATCATGTTCAAATTCATTGAATGTTCAAGACACTGTTAATGCAGGGGTCACATGGGTGTTGCTTTTAAACACTGAGCCCTAAGGAGGCACCGATATGGCAGTCCGTGGGGGGAGGGAAGACTTGACTATCAAGTGTGTCCAGAGGGTCCTAGAGGAGGTGTGGGTGGCGGTGTGGAAGGAAATACAGATGTGGAGGGGGTGGGGGAATGGGTGGCCAACTTTTTATACCCGTGAGGCATAACAAATAGTGATGTGTCGGTCGCCATCAAATCTAATGAGGCCAACTTAATATGAAGTAGTAACTGCTTTACTCAGCATTAGGTAATTTATTTACTTATCGTCATGTTATTTTTACTTCTAGCTTTATTATTACAATTATTATTATTGCTAATATTAATTATTCTTATTATATAATTATTTTCATAGTTTGTATCCTTGAATATGTACAAGGTGTGGCGGTTTGTATTTGTTATATATAAAGATTGCCTAAAATGACAATACAAATATTTTGGGAAAAAACAAAAACAATCTGAGCACCTCCTGGGGTTCCAAAAGAGCTGTGGCTGTTTTTAGTGAGCCAAGCCAGTTTCCTTCACAAATAATAAATGCTGAAAAAGCACCGGATGGAGATAACATCTGTGAAGCTACGAGAGAGTGGGCCACCCATGCTCTTCTCTTTCTGCAGCCCCACAGCTGCCTGTTCCACTTTCCTACAAACACACCTTTTATTGTCCCCCTTTTTCTACACCATGCCTCCCCAATATTTTAACAACAAATACACATGCATACTTGCAGATCTGTGTGTGTGATTAGACTTGTGCTAGCACATCAGCGCTGTTAGATATGTCATCTGACACCGAGTGGCTGCCCACAGCACCTGTGCCTTGGCTTAGAGTGCAATACATGAGGGTGGTTGTGTTTAGTTGTGTAATCTGAACTTAATGATCAGAAGAGTGGCGCGCTTGGTAAATGGGCTTGTAACAGGAGCTGGCAAGCGGCAGCAGAGAAAGCTTAGCAGAGCGTCTTATCAGCTGCGGCCTGATGATTGACACGTGGGTTTAGAAGCTCGGCCAGCTTGGAAATGTGCTCTTTTTGACACACAGATGACCACTTAGTTGGCTGCTGTTTAGTGTTTGTTTTTCGCATCCCGGCCAATCCGGACAAAAAAACAAAACACTAGAGCGCCTCTGGGCATTTGATACACAACATCTGGCGGTGTCTTTGAGAAACGTTCCTTACCCACGTACTGCTCCACGTCTGTGACATTGAAGGTCAGGGGCGGAAGCTTGAGGCCCAGGCCCTCCATCTCCGTGACGACAATGGGGTAGTTGAAGCCGTGGCGCTCCAGGTACTTGGGGGTCACCTGCTCGCCCTTCATCCTCATCAGAATCTCCCCGCCACTGAAAAGTATGATGTCATATAGCTGGGTCAAAGACAGAAATACCCGATTTTTTACACACTGAAGCACGAAAACCCTCTGGGGTGCCTAAGGATTTTTTTTGTCTTTGCAGGTAAATGTTTGCTTGTTTTTTTAGCATACGTTTGGTTGGTTGTGTTACTCCTTATGGCAGAATTTTCCCCAAGATGTTTTTTCATGAAAAGTCCTAACATTTGTTCCTAGGTCAACCGGACCCCTGGCCAAATTTCTGTACTTTGTGGGTCCCTAGAGGACAAAAAAAATCTACTCCCCAAAACTGCTATAAAAACAAAACAGAATAATATTTTGTTGTACTTTTTTGTTAGATTCCTCAATCAACTGGGGTTTCTAATAAAAAAAACTTTGAAATGTTTTTTTATTATTATTATTTTAACCGGGAACCTTTTTGGCTAAGAGAACCATGAAAGCCTCATATTTTAAGATGTATTTCGGTGAGCGCCACATATTTTTTTACCAGTGAAAACAACTAAATGTGTCCATTTTTTTTAGCAAAACCAACTGAATTTATTTCGTATATCGTGGTTACACTGAAGCTAAATAATATTAAATAAAATACTGCTTACAACGAATGTGGCTTCTGATGCTGCACTGTACTCTAATATTTAAAACTGTAATTGTAACTGTACTGTTTAGAACTGTAAGTTCATAACCTCATAACCTCACTGTAACCTCATAAGTAGGTTTTTTATTCAAACTACAAAAATGTTTGATTCATAAATAAGGTATCCTATTTCACGGAATTGGATTTATCGCGGTTGGCTCTGGAACAAATTAGCCTGAGATAAACAAGGGGTTACTGCACAGCAGAGTACATGTCCCTGTGACTACGCCCTGAGCATTTTAAACATCAACTGTCCTGTCTACCTCGGGAATGTCCGGCTCTGCAGCTCCTTGACGAAGACGGGGGTGCCGGCTTGCACCGGCTTGGCTCCGTCGTTGGGCTCGGTGTAATCATGGCGGTGCCAGTTATGGCGCCTTTTCACTGTAGGCGGCAAATATAGGAGAGAACAACGGACACTTTGGACTCTCTGCCACATCGCACTTGCGACACGCACGAGGTGAGGAGTGGTACTCACTCAGGGAGGGTCCGTGTACAACATCACAGTTGGGACAGTGGTAGACGTCGATGTCCACAGCATGGTGCTCTTCCACCTGCACGCAGCTGTATAGGGCAGAGAGAGGAGTCGGACCCAGATGATTAGGATAGGATGCCTGATCAGCTGTAGGATATAATATTCAAAGGCAAATAGTAAACCCATAATGAAATGCCTGACACACAAATAAACTTTGGTGCTATCATTCCCACAGACTTCTGATGCCATCATTATAATGGGGAGGGAAAAGGTTGTCCTGGCTTGACCTAAAACAGCCTGGAGGCTAGAGTTGAAAATAGTTAGCTTGCTGCAAGGCATTTCAAAATATTAGGACTAAAGTGTCAAACTTGTCCAAGATGTGTCGGGATGTCGGGGGTTGTCAGCTTCTATCTACTTGGAATGGCAGGAAACTGTAAAAAGGAAATAAAAGTCAGGGGCCGCTAAGTCCACAGGAAGTGGAGGGTTCCTGTGAATTCTTCTTTGCATACGTGCATGCGTGTGTGCAAGCAGCTGCTATTGGAACAAACACCCCTACTGAGGGCGAAACATGTCCTAAGTGACTTTTTGCATGACTTACTAATGAATATATTCTAATCAAGACCATGCTGCCTTTTATTGATGTTTTATGACAGCTTTGAGGGGCTATGAAACACACCCCACTCCCCCAATCTGCATGTGAGGAAGCAGATGACTTAGAACAGCCAAGTGCTGATTGGCTGTAGAAGTCGGCCCGGCTCATGTTTCAGGCCTTACAACGTGTGCTTCTTTGCTGGGGGAAAAGCGTGACTCACTGCCCTTCTGCGGAGGCGACCTCGCCACACTTTTCTTTACATAAGGACGCACCGGGGGGAAAAGGAGGGCACCGAGCCACATGAGTGGGCACGGCTCAGATGATGACTCACAGGCAGCGATCTTACTTTAGATAACGGCTGGGAGCCGCTGTGGCGTGTAGAGGCAATTCGGTAAGAAACTGAGCTGAAGGCGTGACGGGGGAGACCAAGTACTTCCTGCCTCTCTTGCTTGCTCTCAAGATGACAATGTGTTGCATCAGACCTCAGTAGACCATGTGACAATGTCGTGACATAATCTCCATGTGTGATTACAGCATCATCTTTCTTGTTAGAGAACCCGCCAAGCACAAAAATGGGTTGTTTTGACGACAATCTGCTTGCACTTGGGGGCAGATGGGACAGTGGTCCGCCACATCCAGCACTTGACCACCACATTAATATCATGAAACATTGTATAAAAGCAACACCCAAAATGAGTAGTTGACCCCCATTGGGCTGGAATTTATAAGAGATGATGGCATAGCTTGATGTGTTTTTACGGCATATTTTGAGTTCAGTCTTACAAAAGTAATTGGATGAGAATGCAACAGCGTCGTCATTATGATGCAACCAAGTTTCCAAGGCTCATCTAGACTTATGACGACAAATAATTACATCTACGGGTCATTTTGGAGCCTCAGCCTGTCATCCACACAAAAATTTCTGGCTGCGCTCAAATGCTACTTTTTGAAACCGAACTCCACAGAGGGAAAATCTGAAAAGGTCGACTCATTGTTTCCACATAGACAGCAAGCAAGCTACTTCGTCAGCTACTACGCTACTACTTAAGCCACTTGTTGCCATCAGGTGACCAGAAATTAGCTTTGGCGACAAGCCAGCATGATATCTGAATATTTCGAGAGTTGTGACTCATCGCAGTCGACGTGCTCCTGGTATTTTCTTGTCTTGCACTCTCACGAAGACGGACAACTAACTCCAATTTGTCAAAAGACAGACCTGTGCGTTCTTCTTCTATAAATAGGCGTGTCATGTGGTTTTGTCTGCGTGTCTGTCCACAGCGCGACACGTAGGTGTGCCTTGTGTATTACATCCTTTTCACTCACTGATCCGTTCCCATCTGGATGCATCTATTTACCCCGGACAGTGTGAACGCAAATTTTCTTCCACTCACCAAAAAGAAAAATCTCAGGAGCATTCCCTTGTGGACAGGGCCCTGGTTTGACAGTTTTGAGAGCCGAACTTTCCTTCCTCGGGGGAAAATTTGGCTCAAGGCCGAGAGTCAGGCGGCCCTTTCCTTTCACTTCCTCTCATCAAGGCCTCCTTCCTGTGTGGCTGAGTGGGCTTATTCATTAGCCAATTGCACCGTGAGAAGGGAGTTCATTGTCCTCAGTGATCAGCGCAGCAACACCAAAGACTGGAGGCGGACATGGCCATTATTTTAGGCACTAAGTAAACACGCGGCATAGCCCACATGAGGGACCCCGGTGTACAATGTCGAGGAGACGAGGATAAGCTAGCTTTATCTAACCTAAAGTCCCCCTCGCCCCTACTGCGAAAGTCACCGCCTACACAAACAGCACAACTAGAGACGTTGATCCGTGTCACATGGGATTGGAATCTGTGGTTTGAGCCGCACACCGGTGACATCACAGCACGCAGGCCGTTAAAAACAACAAAAGCGGAAGGCTTTGTTGTTTACAAAGCACTGGAGAGTCTTAACGGCTTCATTGTTTTTACTGCAGGTTGAGTTACGTCCAAGCCTGGAGCGCTTTCACAAGTCTTCAACGTGGTCGTCTCAAGGTCTCCAGTGCCTGAAAAAAAATATGTCGTCCATGTGACTGTCAACAAGCTCACTCGCTTCAGGAAACGGCACTCGGCAGTTATGGCGAGCTTTGCAACACAATCTTTAATTGCTAAAAACTCCAACAATTGAACTTATATACACTGCTTTGCTCACATACAGCAGTATATGGACTTGGGTAATGATAGGCATTTCATTGCCAGGAAGGGAACAACTAAGCTGAAGTCATTCATGTGATGACCCTTGACAGGAAAAAGCTTAAAATGGGGAAAAAAACAAAAGAAATATATCTACACATGTCAGACGGTGAGGTAGGAAGGGATGCTGACCCCAGAGCAACATCCATCAACCAAATAAGTGATGCTGCTGCCCTGCTAATGAAGGTAAACACAGCTTTTAACAGGAGCGTACGCACCCGACACCCAAATGGGTGGACCGGCGCTGGTGGTCAGCAGAGAGAAGGCTTCCTCTCATCCACTTAGCGTAAACACTAAAAAAGGCACTCTGCACTGCCCATCCATCTCTCTTTACTGCGCGACGTTGACGGATCACACAATGAACTTGGCTCAGTGTTGCCCCCATCAATCAGCTCCCCTGTCCCGTTGTCAACCCCAGTGGACGACACCTAAATCAAGATGGCCTGCTGATGATTCCCAGAACATGCAGATGGACTGGGAACAATCCTGTTAAGTCTTGTGATAAAACAAGCGTGATAACCAATATCAACACAGCCACAAGCTTACAAACTTCCTTATATCCTTATATGGGTAAAGGATTTAAATGTGGTGTGTATGTTAGAAATTAAGGGTCGATTAGTTTCACCATTTTGAAAATCAAAGGTGCCACAATGGTGTATCGAGAGTGTTTTGTTTAAAGTATAGCCTCAATGCTGGCATTTAGACAGTTTAAAACATATGCAATAAATCCGGCTAAACCCTTTTTACCAAAGTGGTACAAGACCATGCTTCTTCTGTTTCAAGCGCGTGGACATCCCTACTCCGTTCAAAGGGTTAGTTAGATCTCTCCAGTTTGAGGACAGGACCTCTAAGCCAGGGGCGAGGGGTGTAGAGACAGCCCTATTAGTACCCGAGTTATACTGACAACGCCTTTGTACAACGCTGAATTCTCTACTTTAAAGCTGCTCCCCCTCAGCTTTGGTTTGTTGCGCTTGCCAAGGACCTGGGATAATTTACTCATGTTATCCATCAGAACGACCTGTTAGATTTTAATGTAATTGGAAGAACCTGAAAAGAACTGTCTTGAACAATCTGTGTACTCTTTTATTTCACAAGGATACGGGTGAAGCTCCTTTTAAAGGTTTTTTAAAACCTTTAAAACTTTTTTATAAAATAGTGGGTGAGTGCACAAAAGCAGTAACAAAATAAAAATAAAAACTTGCATAACACCACCTTACGAATGACAAATGAGCTCCAAATCACATCATATAAAGTATGATCCGCTAGACCAGCATGTTAGTCCCATGTGCTCGGATAAAGAGATAAAATGCTCCGATCCAAACTCTCAACTTTGTTATATGTTTGGAGGGGTAAAGGCTAAAAGTGCCGCAAGCATAAACTTACTCCTTGAGCAGCACGGGTTTGGTGTTGCTTTAATGCTTAAGATGTGTAGGGAAGCCTGTGTGTGTGTTATTTTCAAAGCTGTCTTCCCTGAAGTGGTGGGAACATGTACGGCAGGGGTGTCAAATTTGTGCCATGGAGGGGCGAGACCCTGAAGGCTTTCCTTCCAGCCGGTTATTATAGCAGGTGATTTTAATGATCTCCTTCAATTTGATGGCATCAATTAAAAAAAATTAATACATGCTGGAGAAACCAGTTGAAGAGAAAACCTGCAGTGCCTTTTACGAGTTTGACACCCCTGATGTAAGGGGATCAGGCTAAACTAACTAGGTGCACAAAACAACAGTGAATGCTGCATGTGTGACCTTTGTGGACCTGTGGCTCTTCTTTCAGGTCATGGCGAATTGCTTGCAATGACACACACAGCGGCACTTTCTACTTCTCTTCTTATCAGAGCACATGTACTGCATGTACTTTAAACATGAACGCCACAACCAAACCTGATTACTCAATTACATGTGACGCAAGCTTCACACCAGTTGTGACCTCAAAGCCTGGTGTGTGTACACCAGTGAAATTAATTCAATGCACACGCACACACACAATAATGTTGTGTAACCACACAAGCAATGAGTCACGGATGGGAGGGCTGATAACAGCACGATCAGGCTCACTCAACATGACTAACAAGCCGAGAAGTTGGCTCTGAAATTCGGAGACATGCCATATGGCCCTAAAATGCTGCGCAAGTATATCATGGCTGCTAGATGATGAGTGAGTGTTGTGATAGTCTGGCAATATGTTGAAGTCACTTTTGATTTTTGAGCAATTTGACATAAGATTATCTGTTATTTTGAGAATTGAGCACAATTATGCTACAAAAATGATAAGATTTAAATAAAATGTTTTTCACAGCTAAAAAACCCAAAAGAACAAAAAGTCCAATGCGCAGTTCCCACTCTCACCAGTAGGGGCCTCCTCGGCCATGTGCATGGCGAGGAGGGGGAATTTAAATGTCTATAGCTGTCAATCAAAAGGACGACCATAACAAGGTCCTTGTTCTCAAATGTCGCCTTTCACGTCAAAGAAAACAACATAATAAAGTTATTGTTTACAAGTTAGACAAATTGTCCACAAATGAACACAGTTTAACAGAATATTACCGAGCCACGCTTAACAATGTGTCAGAACAAGGCGAAGTTGCTTGAAGAGTGTAAATATTGTGTTTGAAGTCCAGCGACATCACCGTAAACAAACCCTGTGACAGAACGTGGCGCACGTTTAAAGTCGATGAAGATACTGAAACATCATAGAGGAGTGGAGTGATTTTTGGGTGTTAAACACGCCGCCTTTGTAGATGACGATCACAAACACTGACAACCCGTCGACGGTAAGGATTTAGCTCATTAAAGTTCTTCTTTTGTCACTTCTCTTATCTGCGGGGAAATATACACTGGGCCCGTATTGCTGTTGCATTAGAAACGCATCCAGACCAAAATCCGAGCTGCTTTCTAGGAAAAGAAGCCCCACTGTGGTGGGTAAACTGGCGTCAATAGACGATTTAAAGACCCCATCGCCAGTTGCTAGCCAAGCTAACTTAGCCACCGGTCCACAGCCAGGAGAACCGTCGTCTTTCTTAAAGGAAACCACGAGTGTTTATCGTTTCGAATGGCCTTCACAGCCGAGGAAACACCCTACCCTACATACCTGCCGTGGAACCAGTCCTTGCAGATGTCACACTCGATCATAAACCGGCTCACGTCGTAGGGCTGCCGGCAGACACAGTACAGCGGGGCCGCCGCCATCTTGCTACTGTCCCCAAACAACGCAGGGACGACGAGGGGCGGAGATTTTGGCCCAGTAGCCGGAAATAGCCGAAATGGGAACCGAGCATTTACGAAAATCCCCTGGCCATTCGAGGCAATCCCTCCTTTGACGTCACTTTCCAAATGTCAGTATTGCAAAACAGGGACTTTGTTTTTTCCGACGTAGGAATGACGCAGTGATTTATGCACGCGCGTGAGAAAAGTTTTTGAAAACTACGCATTAAAAACATTTTTAAGTGCTTGATAAAACGGCTTTATTTGCTGAATACTGTATAACAAACTCTTTTATTCCAACTATTTGTTTATTTTCTTTTGTCTCTCACCGCTTCTCACTTTATTACAATCTATTGTGCTACAAGCAAGGAAAAGATATCAACCCCCCTGCTACGTCACCATGGAGCGTGTCTGTCATGCTCTACTTATGGGGTGAATAGCAATGGGGACCCACAGCTTGATCTGGAAACTGACAGCACCCATCCCCCCATACACCCATCTGTGGTGATTCAGCCTTACGTCTTTAAGTCTTTGACACGCTGGTGCAACTTTTTATGTGTACACAACCACATGGCTTCAAACGCTTTTTTGTAGCGTCGTTATTTGGCAAACTTTTCCGTACTGTTGCGTACACGATTTCTCTTTTATTATAGTGTATTCTTGCTACTATATTTCTTTAAAAACAACCTGCCACTGCTTTAAAGGGCAAAAAAACCCCAAAACCAAACCCCACAATTGGACACGCATCGCATTCCTGTTAATTGCACCGTCGGGATAATTCAGATGTAGCAGCGCCACCTTGGGGCCGAGCTGCGTAACGCCTGCACGTTCTACGTAAATACAATGACGTCATGACGCAGCCACAACAACACAGGCTAGCTCTGACCCTACTAGCTAAAAAGTGGCGCAATTGAGTGACATTTGAATGAAATCAATAACCTGCCGAATACTAACGTAAGAACAAATGCTAGCCGAGGTACGTTTTGTTTTTAAAATAAGACTTTTCATGACATACGGTAAACATACAATAAATATATTGCGTGGATATCAGTCAGAAAATCAACGACGATGTAGCATTTCTTATATGGCAAAACGTGACGCTTTATACAATGATACGCTCCAACTATTAATTTAATCACTAGACAAAATTTGTATATTTAATTAAACAATACTTACATGCTTAGGCTCGTTGATGGTGCGGTATTGAATATAGTTATCAGTACTAATCACGCATCAATGAATCATTACTTTATTACAATATTTAATACAATACGGTGGTCGTATTGTAGGGTAGCACATTGGCCTCACAATCAGGAGGTTCTGGGTTCGAAACTACATCTCTGTGTGGCGTTTGCATGTCTCCCCGTGCGCGTGTTTTCTGCGGGTAGTCCGGTTTCCTCCCACATTCCAAAAACATGCATGTTAGGTTGATTGGCGACTCTTAAATTGTCCACGGGTGTGAAAGTTTGTCTATGTCTATATGTGCCCTGCGATTGACTGGCGACCAGTCCAGGGTGTACCCAAAGCCAGCTGGGATAGGCTCCAGTAAAAAATGAATGAATATTTTGTGTGTGGATTTTTTTGGACTTTCCCTGAATCCTGTCCTGGGTCTTGTGTCAGGTGTGTCAGATAGGACACACCTACAGAGCTTCGCTTTTTTACATTTTCTTATGTTACATCCTTATTCCAAAATGGAATAAATTCATGTTTTTTCTACATACAAAAGCCTGTAACCGTTACTCTAAAAAAAAAAGACCACTTAGTGTAGGAGGTGTAATGAAAGGACAGTCCCATTATGTGTTTTTGAGCAAGGGCAAACAGGTAGCACTAAGCTTAGCTTGTGTATCATACTCAAAAAGACGTGTAATTGCTGCCAGAGGTACATCAACAAATTGTTCAACAAAGGCTGTGAATACTTAGTCTGTGTGAAAAAGTGATTGATGAAACATAACTGAGATGAATTAAGCTCTCTCAGTGTGGTAAAGGTTATAAAGCCAGTTCTAAAGCTTTGGGACTCCAACCAGCCAGAGTGAGAGCCAATATCCACAAATGGCCAAAACATGGAACAGTGATGAACCTTCCCAGGAGTGGCCGGCCCATCAAATTGAGCCCAAAAACGCAGTGACAACTCATCCTAGAGGTCACAAAAGACCCCACAAGATCATCCAAAGAACTGCAAGCCTCACTTGCCTCAGTTAAGGTCAGTGTTCATAACTCCACCATAATAAAGACATTGGGTAAAAACGGCCTGCGTGGTTTTCTATCCATGCTGTGAGCTTGGATAGGGTAGAGCCCAATAGGGTCAAATGGGTATGTCGAAGACTATCCCAGTTGACTTTAGGTGAGCAGCTGGGTACACCCTGGGCTGGTTGTCATCCATTTTCCAAAAATAAAACCACAGCAGCAGTGGCGGCAGCTCCAATATGGAGCCTTACCTTTCAGTATAGCAGCCTTAATCTCCATGCAATACATATTCCATATGTCGGCTTCTTCTATTTCTGAACTGATATTGTGAAATTAAACACAAAATGAATCATTGCACAGACTCTCCAGGACTATTTTAAAAGAAATATTCTATCTTTTCTATGTTGACAACACTGGTGGGCAAAAACATGTCAGGTGTTAAAACTGGATTCAAATGGGATTCCATTTCAAGGACATTTCTTCTGTATTGTTCGTAACACAATTTGGAAGTGCAAATTTGCAGTTTTCCACAGCTAAATATTCAGTTGGACACTTCATGATTAACAACTTTTGGGGTATTGAAATCAATCAGAATTATATAAAGGGCTCGCCATTGCGGCCTTTGTGAGCCGCGACAGTACGTAGCCTTTTTTTGTTGATGCCAATTCCTTTTCTAAACACAAGAGGGCAGATTTTCCCCACATTGCTTCACTGTTGGTAAGATACTTGATCAATCTTCCAAAAGAAATCACGTTACTCGTCCAAGAGCCGGGCTGTACTGAAATGTGAAAAGATGCAGGAGGCCACGTTGATGTTTTTAGAAAAGGGCTAAAAAAAAAATGATATAAAAATATACTTCAGGACAAAGCTTTGTTTCATTAAGAGTTCCACCTTTTAATCTCCGAAGAGATATTAGTAACATTTCAGTTGTTTTTCTTCGCCCAGAGAGGTGATTACAAAGGGGACGAAAATGTTGTGTAATATCAAATTTTGTATATCGCATATTTTCATAGTTGGAGCATAGAAAACCTGCTAATTACCTTCTAAAACACTTTCTACCCGCATTAGAGCCCTGTAGACAGGAAATAACACCCCTATAGTCACCTCTACACTCATATTACCCAATATAGTAGAAAAGAAAACCCATTTAAGACACAAATAAACCCGTATGTTGCAATAAATGTGCTCCAGATGTATGGAGGACACCCTTTTCAAATGCTTGTAAATGCGTAATTTAGGCAAAAAAATGGCTAAAATATTCGGCATTTAACCACAAAACAGAACTCATTTATGAAAAGCTGTGATTTTTTTTCTTTCTGATTATATTTGAGATAAAAGGCCTTTTGCGAAGATTTAATTAGATACTATGTGTAAAGCTAATCAATGTGAATTTCTGGGATATTACAACAATCTTAATTTTTTTATATGTATTTGTATAAGTATTTCCTTCTGATATATTTTAGAGAGAAGTAATTTTTGAAACATCTTTAATGACAATGTGAATATTGTGGGGGAGGGGGGGTTTAAAACATGTTTTAACAATATTTCTGGATTAAATTATACAAGGATAAATTTTAGTGTCAGACATGCATGCAAATGAACATAGTAATTTCCATCCGTGAATATAAAATACACGCATTTCCAATATATTTTTTGGGGGGTATTTCTCTAAAATACCCATGACGGGTTCAATTTTTAGCGCAGTGGTGCAAAGATGTTGCTAATGTAGCGTCCAGTCATGGTAAAGAAAAAGGTACGGACGCTGTGGTTTGGTTTATTTCACACTTGAATGAAGCATGGAGCAGACATCAGACTCAAACATCAGATGGAATGAGATGAAATCGATGGTCGTGTTTGAGGCATCGCCGCTTGTCCCAGACCACCACCCATGACATGCTAGTGATCAAACACTTTTTTGGTGAGGGTGGGGGGCTGGTAAAAAATACACTTTGCATAAACATTTTGTCCCGCTCATGGCTCGATTTGTCTTCCGTTAGATGCCTTTGTTTTTTGGTGCTTTAGAAGAATGAAAACATATTTACACATCTTCCAAATCAGGAATATGTAAGCGGAAACTAAAGCTGTAGTAGATCTAATCTGTCTGGTGAATGGAGGAGTCCCTCAGGGGGTGTGTACTTAGCCCCTTTGCTTTTCCTCAATACTGATCAACTCCAAGCCGCTTGCCTGGAGGAAAATGGCGTCAAAACTGCAGACAATTAGACTTTGAAATGACTGTGTGCTTAACATTTGGGCAAAAGGACAGGAAGTAGTCGTCAGAAATGTCCCCCTTGACGCAACGTTCAGTTGTAGCGCACGGAGATCTGAGTCGAGTACAAAGATGAAAAAGTAGTAAACGCATTGTCAGTACAAACCGCTGTACAAAGTTGATGACGTCGGCGGCAAAGACGGTCAGGGTGGGCAGAAGATGCTTCCATCTTGAAAATGGCAAATCTCCAAATCACCCCAAATACCACTTGGCTATCCTCTGGTTTCATAACAAAAAAAGTCCTGTTAACGCGTTTCAAGTAAAAGAAGCAGAAGGCAAGTATGCAGCGTGAGCATGACCACGGCAGGGAATTCTTGCATATATTAAGAGAGGGAAACAAGGTATCCATTGAATAACACTTTTGTGTGTGTGTGTGTGTGTGTGTGTGTGTGTCTGGACCCGTGGTGCTGTTGTCCTGTACCAAGCCCCCGTCCCTCCCGACCCGCTCCATCCTCGCTCGCCCTCCGAGTCCACCAGCCAGGAAGACCCATCAGTTGGTCAAGGTGCTGGACGCGCGGAAGTAGGAGAGGAACTTGAAGCACAGGCTGACCACAAAGTACCAGATGTTTCGGGCCATCTGCGAGCGGGCGATGAAGACCCTCCAGATGAAGACCACAAGCAGGGTGTTGAAGGTGTAGCGGATGTTCCTCAGCCTGCATCGCGAGACCACCGAGCGTCAACGGAAGAGAGTTCATTGCATTCATGATTGATTTATGAGAAGTGTTTGGAGTAAAATAATTTAAAACATTTAAATATAAATTAAAAATTTCTAGAAATTCACAGAAAGCATTTTTTTGTAAAGTAATTTCTTTTCTTTTTTTAAATTTATTGTTAACAATGACAATTGTCGGGTGTTTTTCAACATTGAAATTAATGACAAAACTGAAAAATGTGTGTCATAAGCACACATGCATGCTAATTAATATTGTAAAATATTGATTTAATTTTCCTGACACAAAATGCATGCATTTCTGATACATGCTTAATATTGCACAATATTTAAGATATATGTCTTATATAAGAAATAAAAAAAATAAAATATATGCATTTGTGCTAAAAAAACCCAAAAACAAATGTGTATGACTAATACATTTTCTTTGCTGTTATTAAACATTATTTTGTATGTACAGTATGTTATTTAGGTATTTTTTAAAGCCGTTCCGTTAACTGCAATCTGAGACGATGCAGGCGTCAGAGTTCACAACGCTAAAAGAAAAAACAGGTAAAAAGTAAACAGGAGAAAAAACTTTTTAAAAACGTATATACATTATTAGCTTTTGCTGTAAATAGGTCAGCATCGTATTTTCTTACAAGATATTTGCTTTTATTTCTTTAAAGAAGCTAAGTGTTTCAGCAATAGGGGGACAAATACCTTTAAATAACGCATGTTATTATTTAAAGGTATGTCCATGTTATTTAAATGTACGTCCATCTAGATTCAAGAATGTTCATTTTAAGTCAAAGGTCAACGCTACACGCAAACACAAAATGTTTCAACGTTACGCATTACCCTCGCCAACTTACTTCCTGAGGTGTTGCCTGGCGGCGGGAATGTCCGACATGTCCTCGTTCAGGACGTACTTCTTGGTGCCGATGCAGTAGTTCTCAATGTACTCGGGCCAGTTGAGCTGGCGCACGTCAAAGTTGAACGTCTGCGAGAAACACACGCACAAACCAATAAAAGATGGTTGACGTTTGGGGAAGCACGCTGGAATAGCAAAGCTATGAAATTCCACTTTGAACCACAAGATGGCGCAAAAAGGGAAAACAAGTGTACGTTTCAGAATGACCCAAAACGTCCAGGACCTTGCGATCATCCGGGGTGAGCTGAGCCATCAGCATGCTCATGTTGTCGGAGTTCCACTCCCAGTCTTGGCTGCTGAAGTACTCCAGCAAGCTGATGGCTTTGTGCAGCCGGTTGAAGATGCGCATCATCCTGGAGAACACAAAAAGGTCAGAACCTTGGCCCGCCAATCAGGACTGCCCATGCTGGGTGTGGCCTTACTGCGGCTTCTGTCCGGAGAGACGCAGGACCAGGTCGTAGATCAGGGCGGGGAACTTGTGGCTCACCAGGATCCAGTACTGGTTGATGAGATAGTTGGATGTGATGTTGGCGTTGGGCCTGCGGAAGGCCTGATCCAGAGGGTTCCTCTTGAAGGACGACATCACGTGGTGCTCTGCGCGCGCACACGCACACACCATCGATCACTAAATCAGTCAATTCACACTTTGCCTCAAATGAAGGAACTCACCAGAAATGATATCAGACACTGGCATTTATGATATAAATACATGAATTAATTGAGCCAAATTGACATCAGACACTAAAGCATTCTTTAGATAAATATAAGTGAATTCAGGATAAATGATATCAGACACTGGCATCCATTAAATGAATTAATTCTGGATTAATGATATCAGATACTGTGGCATCCATTAAATAATTGCATTAATTCAGGATGAATGATATCAGACACTGTGGTATCCATTAAATAAATGCATTAATTCTGGATAATTTATATCAGTCACTGTGGCATTCATTATATAATACTAAATGAATGAATTGAGGATAAATGATGTCAAGACATTGTGGCATTCCTTAGATAATGCTAAATGAATGAATTCAGGATAAATGTGGTAACCAGCATACATTTAGAATATACTGTATGTAGATTTTTCTAGTGTTTGAGGGCCGCCCTTTCTCAATCCCTTGTGTGTGTGTGTGTGTTTATATATCTATATATATATAGATATATAAAATGTATAAGTTCAGTATCATATTTGCTTTGTGCGGTGATGTTTAGCCACCAAGCTAACACAATCCAAACTTCCTGCTGCTGAGAGGGCTACCGCGGGAATAACGAGGGCCGCCGCTCCCACCCCGCCATATACAGTGGTGATTGGGGGTGGGGAGGACTGCTGACCTGACATCACACACACAGCACGGAACACAGGCCCTTGTTACCATGGCAACATATGTCTGTGGCGACTTTGGGGGGTGGTGGGGAGCAGAGATGACCAGATACGAGGTGACAGCAGGCTGGAGGCCCTCCAAGACGTTCAAAAGGGAAGAAGAGAAAAGATGGCGGGGCTGAGATTAGCTCCATCACTGGCCTGTCACTTTGTACAGGGCGGGTGGGGGTCATCTTTTATAAACCAATGATGATGATGATGTGGCCAAATCCCCCGCAGCCGAAAGCCATCTGGTTGCAGTTTCCAGCATGCTTGCTAATCTGACAGGAAACAATGGCTGATAGGCGGCCATCCTGCGCTCTCTTCCTCAAGCAGCCTTTTTGCCACAAACGACTCCTGCAACTTTCCTCATCCTTGCTATTTGCCCAGTGAGGCTCAACCACCGGTGTCGAGCAGGGGGCACCGCATGCCCACAACGCAAGGAGCCCCATGGGGAAACCACAAAGCCTTGTACATACCGATCTCGCCCCAGTGGAATGGGTTGATGCCGCCGGTCGTGCAGTTGTACACCATAGCTGTTTTGGGTCTGTGCACGGCCGTGTACCAGCCAGCCGCCAGCGTCAGGTTGATGACCACGTCCACGGGGATCAGGTCGGCCACCGCGTCATTGTTGGCCCGCATGGTGCGCAAGATCCCTTTGCCAGCCTGTTGGGTTTTCACAGCAAGATGTCAATTTGTGTGTGTGCGTGTGTGTGTGCGCGCGAGTAAAAGTCCTACTTACAGCGATAAAGACTCCACTTGGCCCATTGAAGTTGTCGATCCAGCCCTGCGGAGAGAACAGATCATCAAAAAGAATGTCCACAGCAGCACATACGTGTGTGTGTGTGTTCGTGTGCGTGTGTGTCAGGTTACTTCCCATGGCGGGAGCAAATGTAGTGGCAGTGATTGACAATTAGACACCATAAAAAATGCATGAAGGGAGTGCTGCTGTTTCCAGAGAGCAGTAAGTGTGTCAAGTCGAATAATACTAATCATCATCATATTCATATAATATATACTAATCATCAGAGATAGGAAGACTCGAGTCACATGACTTGACTCGAGTTGCAATATATAGGACTTGAGTTAATTGACTTGAAATGACTTGTTTTTGGTTTGCTTTGTTGTATTTTTCAAATATTCAAAATATACCTATATGACTTTATTTTACGCATACGCTCAGCAATCTGGCAGAACACAACATGGATAAGCCGGAAGGAAAAGAAGACACAAGATTTTCTGAATGTTTGTTTGTATACCTTGTTTCCAAACAGTGCCCGTAACACGGCAGTAAAACAGCTCAAACATAACAGAAAAGTCGTTTTTGTTTGTGGCCAACTGCTCTGTTTTGCTGTCCCCTTATAAATAAAAGCTTGTCTGAACCCAGAGGGAAGGTCCCCTCCTCACTGAAGAACTATGCTATTTTGAATCTGTAAAACTAGCCTAATTAAATCATGTATGAGTTGACACAACTTGCAGACATTATTATTAAAGATTATTATTAGTATTAATAACACAATAATATTGATCATCATAATATAATGACGGTGATGAATATTAATAATAATAATCATAATCAATTTTCTATACCGCTTATCCTCAGTGTCATGGGGTATGCGGGAACCTATCCCAGCTGACTTCAGGCGAGATGCGGGGTACACCCTGGACTGGTTGCCAGTCAATCGCAGAATAAAAATATAAAATAAACAACAACAATAATAATAAAAAAAAAACGGAGAAGAGGCCACACATCAAGCCGGTGCAAACACAAAACCGGCCTTTTTGTGTTTGCCTTATTTCATATGTGCACACACCGTTACGGGCATTGTAGAAAACATGTTTTTTCCTATTTAGTTTGGCTTTGGCCCATGGGAATTTATGTCCTTTAACTCTTGCTGGGTTTGTAGTTGAAGTTCCGTACATTTTCCCTCTATTGGCACGACTGACGCAACATTCTTCTTAAACAAAATGAACGGAAATACTCAAAATAATCCAAAAGTCCAAACTAACTGCACTACATTAAAGACATGTCAATTCATTGTAATCCGCAACTCTCCTCTAAGCAATTAATCTTGCACAATAGAAATAATCACAAAGACTTGCGATAATACAGAAAATAATCCGCAAAGTCAGCAGTGTAGAGGTGGCGGCATAACCAAACCAGAATAGAGAGGGGCTTTGTGTGAGGGGTTGTGTGTGGGGTGGGGTTGGTTCAGATGGGTCTACCATGTCAAGGTTCAACATAATCAGCCACTGCTGATGTTTTGCATTTTAAAGCACTGCCACTCTCATCCCAGCCCAGAATCGGCTTGGGAGCGTAATCCTGCCCCCACCCAGACTGACAGACTCCTTGGCGATGGACGATGAAGATGTCCAGCAGCATGAAAGTAGATTAGAGGCGCTCTACTTTTAGCATCTGAGTCCTCCTCGCCACCCCTCCGACGACCTTTGGGTGAACCTCCCCCTTCCTTTGCCGCCGTGACACTCACTTTGGCAGCATCTCAAAAGCTCACTTCTCTTTTCCTTCCCTCGTCCAGCCGTTGTTGGTTTGCCTGCCCAGATGTGAACCAATTAAATCCTTAATCCTCTACCGCCACTTAGGATAAAACCCGTGTGGGATTACGCAATCGATATCCGCGGCGTGAGAGAGGCGCCCGGGTCAGGCTCGGAGGCGGGTGGACTCACTGGGAATGGCTCTTTCCAGCTTGCTCCCACGATGGACGGCCGGATGATGCCGATGTTGAGCTTGTCCTGCTCCTGCTGCACCACATACTCCGCCAGGGCTTTGGTGTACGTGTACGTGTTGGGCCGGTCGCCAATGAGCCGTGGCGTAATGTCACGCACGATGCCGTCGTCCATCCACCTGAGGGCATGAACGAAGGCAGAAGTACAACCAAGAAGAGTTGCAATTAGAGATGCACCAAATCTTTTAAAATAATTTAATTTAAAATTGTAGTTTGTCATCCGTGGAAGTGAAGAGTGGAATAAATTAGGAACTGAGTAAATATACCTGTTGATTTGTTCTAATCAAATATCATATTACTGCTAGCACATCACTACTATCAGGAGAACCAGACTATAGAGGGGGAGGAGCCACCTGCTGTGGCCAAGCAAGGTGCACTGTATTCGGGCACACGGTCAGAGCAGCCCGGTGTGATGCCACGGAGGTCTCTGATAAATCTTTTTTGAACCTCACAGCGCTGTTTTTTTTGTGTGCTCCATGGTTTTTTTTGCCCGTGATTGCAGGGAAAGTAAATGGTTTTTTTTTTTTGTTTTTTTATAAGTAAGCTCAGGGGAAGTTATGACAGCCTCATAACATCACAGGCAGGAGAAAAAAGGAGCACTTTGATCACTCGCACAGTACTGACCTCCCTGGGGCATTTTTTTTTAAATTATCGGTTATTGAAGCTATTTTTTGATATCGCTGACTTCATCTTTATGACATTATAATTCTCTCATATCAGCCAGATAAACATGCACGTCTAATTAATACGCATTAAGTCCTAAGAAATTAAGGGAAATGAAACAGAAATGCACTATTTTTTTTAAGTGTAAACAGAAGTGAAATAAAATCCCTTTTTGTAATCAGTACTAACTCATTATGTACTAATACATTTAGGAAAATGTCCTTTTCCGTGTGAAAAGAACTGACACAAAATGTACAAATTAACTTCGTAATTAATGATGATGCGTGCTTTACTGATAAATGAAGAAAAATGTATTTTAAGATGATGTGCTGCTACGGAGGTCAGGAAAACGTGGGTGTAGCGCAAGAGGAGCCATCTGGCGCGGCCTAGCAAGGTGCCCTGTATTCGGGCACGCGCTCCGAGCAGTTGGTGTGACGACACAAAGGTCTCTGGCAAACCTTTTGCACTTTTCAAAGGCCGCAGTGCTGGTGTTTTTTGTGTGCTTGATGTGCGCCCCATCACTGAGCACACCACCTGTCTTCCTCGAAAAGTGAATGTTAATTTACAAGGGAGCTCAGGGGAAGTTAACAAAGGCGGTTAAAGTCACAGGCAGGAGAAAAAAAGGAGCCCTTGATTTGCTCACCTGCGCAGTAAAGGTAATCTTGCGCCATTTAAACATTTTTTTAAATAATTGGTTAAGAAAACCATTTTTAATATCGCATTTATCGGTTATAATTCCCTCCTGTTGGTCCGATGCTGTCATTGCCTTCCCTAAACTGGTCTTTGTGTTTACTCACTCGAGGGATTCGATGAGTTTCCGAGGCTCCACCGGCGGTGGGTAGATGACCTCGTCGATGTGCTTGCGGTTGCAGTTTGCATATGCGGTGGAGATGTGGATGAAGGCCTCCAGGTGGAGCATGCGCTGCGCCAGGCAGAGGAGCTGCTGGGTGGCGATAACGTTGAGCTGCAGGGCGTGTCTGGAAGGAAGGAACGGTTGTCACGTTCTACTAAAACGACTTCTCTCTTGTGCTGCTGCTCCAGTGGAGACTTTCATTGTTTGCTGCTTCCTCATGTATTCATGCCCCAACTTCCTCTTTGCTTCTCGTCTTACTCAAACAAGCTATAATGACAAAAAAAAGAACACGCCGGCGTTCCTCACTTGAGTGGCTCATCAAAGCGGATGGTGGCGGCGCAGTGGAAGACGATGTTGACGCAGGCGGCGAGCTTGGCGGCGTCCTCCTCGCTGATGGCGAGGCCGGGCTGCGTCAGCTCGCTGCTGATGGGTACAATCTTCTGGTGGAAGTCCGGGTCGTCCTCTCGCACTCGGTCGAACAGCTGCAAAAAAATATATAATGGATGGATGAGTTAGCATGCTGTGGGCCAGTTAGCCGCCTAATAGGGTTGCTGGAGAAAGGCTATCAAAGTAGATCACATACATAGAACAATGGCTACAATGGTGGAAGGTGAATGGAGTGAGGTTCCTCCAGGCCGACAAAGCGAGCGTGCCCCGGTAACCTGGGTTCATCTGTCATTCGACACATTCTCTTTTCTCAAAAGGAAACCTGGACTTTATTCAGTTCCAGTTTTATGGCAAACGTTTAGCTCTGAGTCTCGGCTCCCTTTCTGTCCCATCTTCTCCTTCTGGTATGATGTTTAAACACGACATGCATGGTTCGAAATGTCCCCAAATGCCTGCCTCTAGTCGTGTTAGCTTAACCTGAGTCTCAACGGTAAACCGGCTTCTGTAGACCGGAAAAACTGCAAATGTAGAACATGAATGGAGTGAGCTGGCAAAGTTAGCTTATTTGTCTACCAACAATCACATTTTATGTCTATACACTGGTATTTCTGAACAGGAAGGACTGTTTCACATTATTTAGCTCCACTTTTACACCAAACGTTAAGCTCTGAGCCTCGGCTCGCATTTCTGATCCCTTTTTTCCCCATTTACATACGGAGCGCATTGCTGGAAATGTCTTCAAATGGCCACCTCTAGTCGGCTGCAGTAGAAAGCAAATACTGGCAATGTGATACGTGAATGGAGCGAGGTTTCCCAGGCTGGCAAAACTAGCTCATCTCAATCCCTACAACTTTGGATCAACTGTCACATTTCATATCAACATGTGGGTTTTTTGCAACAGGAAGGACTTCAATTTACTCTGTTCCAGTTTCAGTTAACAAATTTAGCTCTGAGCCTCAGCTGCCTTCCTGATCCATTTTTTTCCTTCATGTATGAAGTGTAAATAGAGCACATCTGTATCCCTGCATCCATGGGCTGACTATTACATTCCACGTGTGTATGCTGGTATTTCACAACAGGAAGGCAGTGCATTTTCAATGTATTCATTTATGCAAAGGTTAACCCTGAGCCTCTACTTTTTCTTTAAATGGTGAAAATGCCCTCAAGTGCCTCTCTCGCCGGTTGCTCAACCTGCATGTCAGGTATGCGGCAGATGTTCGTCAGCGGCGTGCTTTCCCGATGACAGCAAATTTAGCATGTCCAAGTGAGTCGGCCTCTATTACCACATCACTACTCCTCGCCGACGGCATTTTACACAGTTATTCATTTGCGCTGTCAATGTTACCAATTGCTACTTCTCAGCAGCTCCCATCTGCCTGGTGCAGCAGTCACACTTTCCCCCCCACTGGGACTGCACCCGTCTATGCTTGCGTTGGCTCACCAGGCGCCTGACATTCCGACATGTAGGGAGGGATTAAGTGAACTCTGCTTGCACACAACCCGCCCGGCCTGATAAGAGTTGTATTCTTTTGTCAGCCGAGCGAGCTGCACGGGTTGCCGAGGGCAACGAAGAAGGTAGAGCACCAGTCGGATATTTCCCCGCTGGTTTGCCCCATGCAGCTGCAGCAATATGACATTTCCTATTTGTATACGCGTGCGCATGTATATGTATGTGTGTGTGTGCATATTTCAGTGTGTCAGCTGTCCCGCTAAGTGCTGACGGGAGACAGATGCCGACTTGGACAGCTGCTTGCTTTCATGCTGGACGTTTGCATACATGTCCCCCCTTCGCGTCTGTGATGCCGCCCTTCCCCAAATGCGTGTGCAGTAGTAAGGCCATCGCCTAGAAACTAGATTGGGTCGGGAGGGTGCGTTGGGAGGGGCGCGGTGGTACGAGGCAGCTGCGTGTTATGTAAGGCAAACAGTGAGCCAGCATTCGCACCGATGTGGGCCGGCAGACCGGGACGATGTTGTGTGAAGCGCTAAAATGTTCCCAAAAACTAGAATGCGTGTGTCACTTCCTCTTGGTAATATCGAAAACACAGCATTACCCACAATTCCCCTTGGGATGACGTGACCACACTCTCTGGGGAGAAGGAAACCACATACCAAAAACCTTGCTACTGGGCTGGTACCCTCAGAGGTTCCGCTTGGGAACATAACTGGGGCATTTTGGGGCAGGAAAAGACACCCTGGAGAACATCAATGCCATAATTTCTCTGTACAAGTCTTCTTCTTTTATGGCACGTCTTTGCACATGTCAAGCAATTAGTAAAAACAGTTCATTGGTCGACATAAAAGTAGCCCAGTAAGAGAAAAATTTCTGGTTTTCTCCATAATCCCTTTCTGGGATTGATTCCCCAGCACACAATCCTAAAAAGCCTTTGTGGGAAACCCCTGTGAACCGTCATAGGCCCACTGTCATTTTGATACACACGACACCTTAACAGATGCTAAGACCTGCCTTACAGGCCAGAAATTACTGCAAACTGTTGTTGGCTGACATAAAAGTAGCCCAGTAGTAACAAAATTTCTGTTTTTCTCTATAATCCTTTTCTGGGATTGATTCTCCAGCACACAATTTTAAAAAAGCCTACTTGGGAAACCCCTGGGAGCCGTCGAAAGCCCACTGTCATTTTTATCATGACTTATCATGTTTTAACACAGCAACACAACAATAACATGCTCATGTAGAAAAAGGAGGACACCCCATGTTACAACTCTAATCCTGAACACAGAAGGGTGAACATTTGTGATAACATGCCCCCCCTGTGCTGCCTGTTCTGTTATTTTTTTAACCCCATTGGTGGGAGTGACATGAAATTTCTCACATAGCTCAATGCGCTCTACAAAACAAACCTCCCTGTAACTTTTGTGTGTTCAGCCGAAATACCAGGAAATTTGGTGTACCTCTCTAGGGGAGTGGCAAGCACTTGTGTAAAATTTCAGAAAGATTGGTTGAAAAACATGGCTGCTATCCAGCAAGATGTCTCTGCAGGGTATTGGATGGGACTTGGCAATGAACTGTCAGTCATTGAGCATTTGTCTTATGATAATCAAACTGAGAAAAACATTACAAAAGCAAATGGTAAGTGCTAATCTCCAGCGGTTCCGGTTTACCAGCGTCCGCAAGTCATCTAAAAATCTTCCGCGCTTTCTTCCCCAGCTACCACCCACTGTGCGTCAAGACAAAGACGAGCGGCAGCAGGAGGGTCATCTGTAGACATAATGATGCGCGTCGGAGGGGTCGTGGGGGTCGGGCGGCGTGGCTTCAACAGCGTTCTTTGTGGAGGACACTGTGGGACTCTGACGGGATCTTTGGTGCCAGTCACCAGTGCTCAACAATAACAACAACAGCATTCACAGTGTTGCTCTCAGCGGCGTCAAGGTCATGCATGCAGACATTTGTCCTTTGTATGTGCATTTTTTTTTCCACAAACAAATGTGAGAGCAATAAATCTCACATAAATGAGGCCTCAAGTGTCCGTCCGACGGACTTTCACAGACTGGACACCTTGCGAGGCTCTGGTTTCAACCTGGAAACCCGAGACGCTGCCGCTTTTCCTTTTCCTTTTGACACCCAGTTGACCAACTTTAAAGAATGGGACGGAAGGGTGAGGACACTTTTCTAGAAGTTCAAGGGACGCAGGCTGTAAGCGGTGTTGGGAAACCTCACTCTGACCCTCCCTTGACGCCTTAAGCTCGTTGCCAGCTCAGGATTTTAGCTCATCGGCTAGCGCATACGTGTCAAACTCAGATCTGGCCCGCGCTGCGATTCCATTCGATCCATGAAACTGTTTGAAAAATCGCAATTAACTGTCTCAACAAACGGTGTAATCAAGTAATTCCTAAACTACAGCATTAACAACCATTCTTACCAACGGTACCCGTTTCAGTAACAATACAGTATTTGAAAAATACACGACTGGAAATGACATACGGTAACTATTACAACCGGTCTTTACAAAAATAACCCCTTGAAGACAGTCTAAAGTGATCATTTTAACTACAGGAAAGCATGCTGGGAAACACATACAGTATTTCACAGCAGCAAAGTCTTGGGGGTTACTCATCTCGCCGATTGAGTGGACATAAAATACTGTAGCGTTTGCCCAGAGGTTGAGAGGACGACAAAAAGGTGGTCGATGAAACTTGATTGAAACGAACAACCGCAATCATATATCCGTTGCCGTCTCCACCTCCCTTTTTCTTGAGGATACATTCAATTGCCTCTGAGGCTATTGGAAAGTAGAAATTTCAAGCAATAATGATCAAACACAAAAACAGATAGCTAAAAAAAAAAATGTCCATCCACATGAGATACGTTGTCAAGCATATTTGGTCCCAACTTGCAAAAGCAACCACAGTTGGCTGCTGCATGATATCGCTACCTTTAATTCCCGGCATTATGCACACTCGGAAGCGGGATAATGTAGAGCACTTATCTGTTTGTCAGTGACAATGTCACATTTTCTCAAAGTCTGGTTATATTCAGCCTGGATCGTCGGGGCATGTGCTGCAATTGAGTTTGACACCCCTGGGCCTGCGCTACTCAACTGAGGTCTTAGTGGGAACTGGTGGGCCTGGGTTTCAAGCATCACAGCCACTTTCACTTCTATTCTTACAGTCCAACCCCGTTTCTTTTAACACTCAGGTAGACTTTGAGCATGATCGATCAAGTCTGTTCAGATGAGATGCCAAACATCTTGAGACAACCTGAACAGTTGTGCTACGATGGATTTAAGGCCCTGAAAACACAACGACGTGGATGAATGACAATATTTACAGTTCCAACAATAACATCCTGAGATGTGAGCTCACAGAAGACGTTTGTCCGGTTTTTCCTTCCTGTCTGCCTTTGTCCTCGGCCGTCTTGTGTGTCATGTTAAACAATCATGAAAACATCACGCTCGGACACTAATTCTAGTATTCAGTCTCTCCGCCTGGGGGGTTGAGAGGATCTGTTGCAAGTGGACATAATGTGTTTTTCTTGGAAATGCAGGTGGCGTCGCATTCCACCGCCAGCTCGCGTTGAAGCTGAAACAACAGCAGTCCGGCTTGGAATAACAGCAAGACCAGCAAGAACAATGGCGTCTGAAATCCTCTTGGTCCCAAAAACTCCATCATGTGCCAAGTTGTTCCATAAACTAGAGATAATTTGTGGCCTAATTACACAGAAACGCGTGGGGCTCCCCTTGGACCGCCTCTCTGGGGAGAAGCGACTGCCTGCTAGCGAGCATCAATCGGATGCAACGTCGGTGGCGTCAGAACGCAAAGTATTGTTTGACAATGCAGACATCCTCTTGTGAGGCTTTCACTACAGCGGCTTGTTGTGTGGTACCAATGTTGCCGGCCACTCTGATGCATTATTCAACGAGAGCAAACCTCTTCGGGAATACATGATCTTTGGCAAAGGGAGGGTGAGATTTGGAGACGATTGCGAGAGAGGGGACACTAGAATAGCATATCTTAAAAAACAGCCTACGTGTCTCCTGTCATATTAAGGATCTTTGGTTGGCCTTTTTGGAGTGGGCCCTCTGTCATACAGCGAGAATCTTTGACAAGCCTTTAAGCGGCTCTGCTCTAAAGCACCAGTCAATAACCTCCTAATTCACACTCCTACTTCACAGGCACAAGCTCCGCCCCCTTCCTGCGGAATTCCACCAACATCCAACACAGGGCCTTCAGTGTTTCGATGGAGAAACCGGGCTCCGCGAGTAGGTGGGGGAAAAAAGGGAAAAAAGGCATTCCGCAAAGCAAATAGAAGCAGCCCGGTGTGCCCGGACGCCTTCTCCATCGAGCCGCCGGTGGGACGGGATTTGTGGCGGTTACTTAGCAACAGGTGCTATGGGGGGATGCTTGACAAGACGCGAGCATGAAAAGGATACTTTTCAATTAGCACCTATCTGGCGCCTGATGCTCGGTCATGGGCCTTTTAAGGACGTCACTGGGAATGGGCAGAAATATTCACTGATTGAGAGTCAATCACTTCCTGTTTGGTTAGTAGATGTCTGTTTTTACAGACACTGAAAATGAAAGTGGAGGAATTTCCTTCTTTGGCTGACAGTTTGAAGGTAGCATCTGGCACTTTGCAAGAAAAAAAACTACACATCTTAAAAATAAAGCTCTGCCAGCTATCCTTCAATCAATTCCCTTAGCCTCTGATCTTCCCCAGGCTAGGTTTGTATTCAGTCTTTCCATTTGGTGGGGTTAAATGAAAAGAAAAAAAGGCTTCACTACACATCCTAAAATTCAGCCTGGAGCTCTGCCGACTACCCGTCAGTTAGCAGCGGCTGTGGCCGCTTTTCTTCAGCAAATGGTGTTCGCTGTTAACCTAGCTTGATGTTACTGTTAAAATGGGAGTGCACCCCAGAAGGAAACCGAGAAAGCGGAGGAGTTTCATTCTCCAGCTGACAGTTCGAGGCCATTGCCTGCGCACCGGTAATCATCAGTACGCAGCCAGCGTCCCGTCAATGTTACGACAACCAACCTCCTTTCTGATGAGTCATGCTTTGCTAGCCACACCCACTCGTCTGCATCAGTTCCCTCCTGCCGAGTTGCCTTTGCCGCGTTCTTCCCAGTTGCCCTTGACCTGGAATAGACTCTGGGTCTTAAATAAGAAAAATCATGTGGTTGCCATGGCAACAGCTGTTTATTAGCAGCGACGCATGACTTTTTTTATGGCTCATTTGACTGCTACACACACACACCCACATATATATACTTATACACACACAAAAGCCCAAAAGCCCCCACGAGGAGAGACTGAATACTAATGTAGTCCGGAGTGGGTGAGAGGCAATAATATATTTTTAGATATATTTTTGGAAATGTATATGCAGATCTTATTGTAAAACGATAAAATGTTTTTAAAATACTGTATTACATAAATGATATATTTGACTCCCACTCAAGTGAAGTAAAATGTCCCATCTGGCCAGCTCCAGACATGAGTGGCCCCAAATGCGACCAGAATGCGACGGCTGCTCACCAGTCAATTTTTCCAAGATCTCAGCAGGCGCCGGGTGTGCGACTATGCCGCAAAGTTGCCCACGTATTTTTGGAACGGCGGTGGTTGCACACATGGAAGCCATACAACACGTCATCGCTCACCTTGACCTTCATCATGTCGTCCACCCTCTGCTGCATGGACTGTCCGGCTTTGGGTCTGACCAGCAGGAAGAGCGTTCGGACCTCCGGGCAGCACCTCAGCAGCTTCTCCACCAGGACTTTGCCCATGAAGCCCGTGGCACCCGTGATGAGCACGTTCTTGCCCGCGTAGTATCCCGCTACGGACGCCATGGTGCAGCTGCAGGGGTCCGACGGCCTGGTCTGTGCTTCTTTGACCCGGCCTTCACATAGAACCTGCGGAGGGGGGGGGGGGGGGGGGGGCATTGTGAGGACTTCATTTGCTCTGCACTTGGGACGTTGTAAAAAAGCTTTGCAAATTATACATGTGGGAAAATCCTTCTAAAATCCCGACAAATTCCTTGATGTACTTCTGATGGAACATTAGCTTCATTCTTAAGGTAGGATGATGAACAGCCATCTTTCTTTAAAAAAGGTCCCCATGAGGCAAAATAGCATTAAAATGTGTCCCAATAGCAGGGGGGTCTAAAGTGCGCCCCGGGGACCCGTTGGCAGCTGGTTGGTTGGCCGCAGCACATTCTAAAAATATGATCTGACCCCCCCTCCACACACAAAAATACTATAAGAATAAAGGTAAAATGCTAAAAGAAACAAGTCATAATCTAATGAGAAAAAGTCTCGATCTTACGACAATGACACGATGAGGAAAAATAGGCATTTTAGTTGCACAACAATAAAAAAGTAAAGAAAAAAGATGTTATTTTTAATAAAATCTAAATATTAAGAGAAAATTATTTGTAAAAATGTAACACATAACAAAACACTAAGGAAAAACCAGCAGCAACAAATAAAATCAAAAAAGAAATGTACTTTTATGAGAACATCATATTAGGAAAAATGGCAGCATTTGAGAAGTTAAAATATTAAAGAAAATTACATTATTCTTAAAAAGTCCAAATGTTAAACAGACAATAACCTGCTGGCAGAAAAAATAGAAAATGTAGTCAAAATGTTAAGAGAAAAAACTGAAATCTAATGAGATCAAGAAAAAATGAATTTTTTTAAGTCTTATGAATGAATGAATGAAAGTCTTAACATCATAAGAAAAACAAAACAAAATAATAATGTAATTTTGGTAAATTATGTTGGGAAAAAAGTTATGTTATGGGAATTAAGTCAAACTATTGCGAGAGTAAATTATGACAAGAACAAAAGTTTATCCATAGTAATCATCCTCACAGCTGGCCTTGGAACGCCTTCGTGTCCTCGGGTGGAGCTGGAAGAGGTCGCTGGGGACCGGGAAGTCCCCTACTGAAGCGGCTGCGCCCGCGAACCAGACCCGGATAAGCGGAGGAAAATGGAATGAAAAAAAAAAGTTTATTTGGAAAATTTAAAAAAACACCAACAAAAATGGGGAAAAAGGAGTGAAAGACTGAAATAGTAGTAAAAATAGGCTATTTCAGTGAGAGCACAACACTGAGATGGACTTTTTCCGTTTAAATATAAATCACATCTTAGCATATCTTATATCTATAAGTCAAAGTTAGCCTTGCATCCTTTCCTTTTTTCCCCCCCAGTATGTGGCCCTCGCTGGGGAAGGTTTTGACACCACTGTTTAGGAACACCAGAACGCTCAAAAATCCATCTTGTCATCAAAAGACAGCTTTGAAAAACAAAACAAGGCTTCACTACACATCTAAAACAAGCTCTGCCAACTATCCGTCATATACAGTAGATAGTATGATCATTGATTTTCTTCTGCAAGGCTAGGCTAACCTAGCATGACATTGCTGTTCCAATGTGCGTGTAACGTTAGCACTAGGCACGCATGCTAATTATTAGGCGTATATGAGGGAATTATGATGTGATACCAATCAATCTGAAAATAGCCAATGATATCCAATGATTTTTAAAAACACACAAACAAATAAACGCTCCAATGAGGTCAAGAACTTGTATTGTTCGGGTCAGCAAATTAAGTGCTCCTTTTTTGTTATAACTTGCCATCAGCTCACTTGTAAACAAATATTTACTTTGAGACATTTTGCATGCTAGTTGTTTCAACTAAATAAAGCTACTGAACACATAAAAACCTTACCATCCGCCTCAAACGCCAGCGCAGCGGCGTGTGCCTACACACATACAGTCTACATTTAGAGGCTTTTCCAATGATGTGCATTTAAAACTGTAAAAATAAAGAATATTTATCAGCCAAGATGCAGACCTTTTGCATTCTACGCTGACACGGTGGAGTCGGTGAATGTTTGACTTTGGCTTTACGACCTCATATTAGAACATCGAGAGCCGCCGGCCGCTCACCCCGCCCGTACATCTCACCTGCCAAGTTTTCCGGCAGAATCTACTGCCAACTCCGTCCCACGTGACCCAGATGTGACACGACACGCCCCCTCGTCCCCACGGCAGCTTAATTAGAACACTTGTTACGGTAATGGAGCGTGGGCAATTATTTGGGCCAAGTCGATAGGATGAACAGCGGTGGTGGGCGTCCAGATCCTATGGGATGTTCCCGCGACGGGATGGATCGGCCACGTAATGAGTGATCCAGTCGGTTTATATGGTGAATGTTTAAACTAAACATAACTATTGTCCAAATAAAAGTCCAGAAAGTGCCACTTTATTGTGGTTTAGTTCTGCGTCACACAAACTGGTAATCATGCGACTGGCAGGGGGTCGCAGTGGCAGCAGGGACATGCCGCCAATGTCCAAGAACATTTTTGGCAGTGACGGCGGCGCTACATTTTCCAGCACATTGAATGTACCCCGTCCCCGCAGATTCCCGGCAGGGCGGCCTGAACGCCAAACCGTCCTGAGCGGAGCTAAATTACGCTGTGTTTGCTTGTATGAAATTACACACCGCAGATCATTAAAAAGGGTGTGTTTGATTTCTCCACCAGCTTTTGTTCAACCTATCTTTCCACTTCATGTCCTCTGCTCTGGCCTCAGACAGTCCAGCTGCTGCAAAGCCCCACGAGGGGTGATGTTTGGGGCCGGGGGACGTATTAACGTAAATTAAACGATGACATCTTGCACTGATGCAGGGCCCTCTTGTCACATATTCATGCATGCATTCCTTCTTGCGGGGGAGAGGGTCAGGCCAGGCCCCGCCTCTTCCTGTTATGTCAGGTGAAGCCTCCTAGTGTGGACTTTCTTGCCTCAGGTCAGGTCTGGATGCCTCCTGACAGCAGCACGCCAAAGTTTTCAAGTTTAGAGACGTTTGAGATGCTAGCTCTTTAAAGGCAACCCCCCCCCCC
>QODF01000044.1:3532958-3677555 GCA_024372805.1 Oostethus manadensis
GTATATATATATATATATATATAGTATATATTACTACTGTACTGTAGTTTTACCTTTTTTCTTTCATTTGCTGCCAAATGCTGATACTGTGTGGGAAAGCATAATATGTGGAAGACTTCATTACCTTTTTGAGTGGTAATGTGCATATTTGTTCTCTGAAAATCAAAGTCCAGGCTGGTGGCTCTGTATTCATTTTGTGATTTTAATTTGATGTTGCCGCTTTCTTATACCATACATCATAAATAGATCAATTAGATGGCTAAAATGTATGTATGTTTTACTGATGATCTTTCCTTGTGAGCAGCTAGTGCGCTGCTAATGCTATTTACATCCGTTCTCGTCTTCAGCCATGGTCACATTGACACAAGCCTGCCATTAAATAGAAGCTCATAGGCCAAATTTTAGCTCACACTTCAGCCGAGAGACAGCTCGAGCCTAAAAAAAACTTAGTTGGGACACTGGTATGCCATGATACCACTGCATGAATGACATTAAAAAAATACCAGCAGTGCTACAGTAACTTCTTGCTCCTTCATGGTGGGCAACGTATTCCGTGACAACTCAAATTGCGGCGACAGTTGATACAAATAACTTGTCTTGTTACCAGAGCTACCTGCCAGGGCTTTGAAGTTCAATTTAGCAATCAAAATACTCTCTCCATTTGCTCCAAAGGGGACGTGCGCGCGTTGATCTCGCATAAAACTAAAGGAAACTTCAGCCAACGCGTTAACTTGCTAATGTTGTGTTTAAGTGTTTTAAGTTTACAATGATATTTTAGCAGAGCTGCTGGAAATGGGAATTTCTCTTGGAGATGAATAAAATATTTTGTATTGCTCTAATTTCTGCAAAAAGGCTCATTTAATGACAATAAGTCACACTTTCCATCTGCACGCCAACCCGCTATCAGGTGTGGTTGACGCTGTGTGTGTTTACTGATGTCTGACGGCAGACGGCTTCTGTAATTACACCGCCCATCCCCAGGTGACACGAGTGGGTGTCCTTTTACGCCTGGCGAGGAAGGGACACCCTCTGGCGGGACTAATTCTCCAAAAGAAGCCTCTGATTGTCTGTGTCGACCCGGCGTCCTCTCCTGCTTCACATTCCTTGATGCACTGAAGATATGAAGACAAACCTTCACGTGGGGGGGCAATTGAGTGGTGGTCATTGGCGCCATCAGGCTCCGACGGCTGCAAATCCTCACAGGTGACAGGCCATTAACGCCACGCCCTTCTCTGCCAGGGTTCAAAGTCGTGCCACACATGCAGTCGGTTATTAAAAGCATATGGTGGGTGGGGGCGGTGGGCAGGATGGACAAGGCAGTGCAAGGTGACCGGCAGAAATTGACATTGTATCCGCTTCTGCTTCTAGAGATGTCTTCCACAGAGGAGATGCTTTTATGTCTTTTTACCTTTACATCTAGTAATTCCTTTAACTTTAATCCAAAAGACACAACAAAGATGACACACAAGCCGTTTGGCGCATTCGCGTGCCTGGAAGTGACATCACTACCCTACGATCCCAACTTGGGTTCAATTTTGCTTTGCCTGAAAGGTTTTCTTCCAGCAGTCCCGGTGGGAAAACCAGAAAGCTAGATTGCCTCTTTGCCTACAAACTGGACAACTTCCTCCTTTTAGTGACTACAAATGATCAACTATATCTATTGAAGAATGAATATGAAGCGTAATGAACATAAAAAGACATGCACCTCATGAATATAAACAGACATAACCACGTCAGAATAAAAGAGGAATGTACCACATGAATATCAACTTTTATTAGCTGCCATCCCAGTTTTTTGGACTACTTTAGCACGACCGGAAATGACTACTAGCTAGCCCACCACGGACTCATTTGGACTAAAACTCGCCTCCAGTGGAACATACCTCGCTAGACTGTTTGCCTGAAACGTGATATTGAATGTTTTTAAGTCATACCGCGGGTAGAACATGTGATAAAGTACATTTCATTTGAAGGTAGCACTTCCGGTATCCTCGTCGCTAACTGCTGCTAGCTAACCGGCTCGCAGGCTCTCGCGTCGCCCCCCTCCCTGCCATCAAGGGCGGCTGCGGGGGAGCTCCACCACGGCCCCCCCTTAAGTGTGAAGCGCGGACTAAACAACCGGAGCGTAAACGAGGCTTTCCCTCGCGTCAACACCCCGCATGCGTGGAAATTTCACCCCCACAATCACGCAGTCCGCACAAACGGCGAAGATGCTCCGGCGGAGGGGAGCCGCCGAACCCCGCCGCGTACACACGGTCGCCTAGCACGCAACCGGCGCTTACCGCTCAAATGGGGTTCATAAAAGCGGTTCTTACCGAAGACATGGGCGGCGAGCTCGCTTCCGTCGTCCTGCGCCTGTCAAAGAGGGAGTGCGGTGCGGCAGCTGCAGACTCTCTGCCTCCTCCCACCGGCCGCCCCCCGACCGTTTGGATGCTTCCACCGTGGAGGAGGAGGACAAAATCGCTGCCGACCGCCTCCTCTTCGACGACAAACGTGGCTTCTCTGCGGCCCACTGGAGGTGATGAGCCGGTAGGGCCTGACACCACACCCCTTCGCTCGGGTTCTGGCGGTGTGCGGTTGAGGGACGTGCCAAGTCAACCGCACGTTCTTGGCCTGCACACGAGGGGCCGTTTCCCGGAAGTGGTGCTATAAATGCAGCCCTGATCCACCCCACGCGCCAAACACGGATCGAATGAACATAGCATCCTCGTTTCCATGTTTTACCTTACATACAGAAAAGTGTACACTATTGCTACTTACGTTTTCATACATTATTATTAAATGAAAACCCCGGCGTCTGCACAGTATCATCTATCCTGAATCAATCAATGCATTATTTGCTAAAACAGACTCAGGAGTACAAACATTTGAACTACTTTAGGGCAGCAGCAGGCTGAGCGGCCATGTCTGGAGAATGTCAAGTATGTGTGACGTGTGCAGGCATGTGAGTTACAGTTCTGCGTGAACCCTCCTAGACAAGATGCCTGCAGAGCAACTCAATTCCAAGCTGATTTTGAGGGTATACTCACGATTTCCTTTTTCTTAAATGCTGCAAACTGCTCTTTTACTCGCTGAAAGTGTCCGCATCTGAAGTAAGGCATTGCATGATTTCTCCCACTCATGTGCGGTTAGCATTAACAGTCACTATTTACTTTCAAACAAGTCCTACACACCCTGTGTGTCATTTTTTGTGACCTCGGGTCTCTTGGATGCACAATTGAGCCAAGGGTTTCCCTCTTTTGCTGCGAGAAAAATTGAGGTTTTATTCACCGCAATGACAAATCGATAATCTGCATTAAATTGAACATAAATGATGGTGTGTGAGCAAGAGGTGGAATCGAAAGGGACGCCTACACTGCCCTCTAGTGGCCATTCAGTACAAATACACACAAACTGAATGACGAAAACGAAGCGTCCTCCTGTGGCCAAATGTTGTCATTACAAGAACAAACATGTGTTTATGGATTTTTACACAAGTAACCCGGGAAGTCCACACTTGGAGCATATTTTGTGTTGTCTCAATGTTTTATTTGTCAGATTATCATACACGTAAACAAGATTTCTGGAAAAAAAACCTAGTTAATATATTTTTAGTGCTGCATTATGTCATAAAAATAGTCGCTTCACTTTCATACAATAACCGGTGACCACGTGAGAAGTCCTTTCCATACTGTATTTCAGTTTTTTTTATACACTACACAGTGATTTTGAGATGTGTGTAAACACACACACACACACACACGTACAGTACATTTGTGCACACGGATGTGCACGTTTTGGTTTTTGGTGCCCAACAGAATGAAGAAGAATGCGATAGTCTTGTGGACACACAAATGTGCTCGAGTCACACTTCCTGGTTGTGCTTGAAGGTCCCACACATCACCACGGCAACCGCCATGAACACCTGCAAAAAGGTTGAAGAGCCAAAGGGAACCTTGTTTGGCGTGTTTAGAAAAGCGAGGCTCACACAAGGACTTGTAGTGAAATGGAAAAGTACTTCATAGCAGCCTCTAAGTGTTCCTCTAAGGCACTCTTTGCCCCCCCCACCCCCACATTGGCCATCCGCCCGCTAATCAATGAATTGAAGATGATCTTCTGTACATTTGATTACTGATTGTTGCTCTCTTTAAGGCGAAGTCCAAGTCATTAATGGTTTTTCTATGCAATAAAAAAATCAGCTGCTGACATCTGATTTGTTGAGTCCAGCTGCGGTGGGTGACTCCAGTTTTTAAGGTGGAGGGTGTCAAATAATTTAGCAAACAGTCTCATAAATAAAACGTGGATCGATGTCGGGGAAGTCGGGTTATCTGGTGAGCGTGGACGCTCCCGCCCGCAGCGTGCTGGGTAGCTTGTCTGAGCCGGGGATCTTCCAGGGTCCGGGGGAGACGGTGGACTTCCTCCCCGCTCCACCGGCGCCCTTGCCGAACCAGGTCTCTCCCAAGTCCTTCTTCAAGTCTTCCTTGCTGCTCCCGTTGGCATGTGGATGTTTAGAAGAATGTTGCTTCCTCCCTGTGGTGCTTTTAAACTTCTCCTCCTCAGTGGGGGGCAGCACCCTGCGCCCCTTGAGGGTGGACCTGACACCTTCCCCCCCGGCGGCTGCTCTCCTGACGGGATCGTCTCTCTGGAGCGCCTCGGCTTTGTTCGAACGAGGTGGGTCCGGGGAGGCGGCCGGGTGGGATGAAGGTGATGTCGTTGGAAGGCCATCCGGGGGCGGGGCTACTACTTCCGACAGGCTTGGAGAGGCTGCAGGGCGAGCATCCCATGAGGCGTTATTGTCTGGAAGACAAGCGAGTCGAGTCAGTGACGGCAAAGGCGCTCTACAGACGCTTGACGCATGCCACGGCACAACCAAACATGCCTTCAAAATAAAAGCACTGATGTCGGCAACCTCATCTCTCTATGCCAGGGGTGTCCAAACTTTTTGCCACGTACTGAAAAATCAAAGATGGTCCTATTTTTAATTTATAAGAATTTGAAGACATTTTTAAATGTTTAAGAATTAGACAACAATTTGAAATGTCTAAGAATTAGACATTTCAAAATTTCCTAGAATAATGTGCAGTACAGTGTTGTAAAATATAATGTATATTAAACATACATGTCAAACTTGGCATTTGGTGGAAAATATGCAGTACAGTAATACATATAACATATTAAAAATAATCAATAACGATAAACCTCAAAGTTCAGTATTCTAAATTATAATATATGTTAAAAATAATAAACGTAAACCTAATCAAAATGAAATGATTGTGAAAAAATGGAAATGATTTAATCATACCTTGTATCTCTGCATTTTTTTTTTTTACTATTTATTGTATTAATTTTTTTCCCAAATATTTAAACTTTCTTCTTTTCTCATAATATTATGACTTTAATCTTGTTATAGTTAGACTATACTATATTAATATAACTTTTTCCCAAGCTAACCTTTCCAAAAATGCGGCTTTATTCTTTGTCAATGTTTGTTTCTCATATTAGCACTTTTTTCCTATCAAATATCAACTTTATACTATTTTTCCTCTCAATATGATGACATTCATTCTTTCATTCATTCATTTTCTATACCGCTTATCCTCATTAGGGTCACGGGGATGCTGGAGCCTATTCCAGCTGACTTTCGGCGAGAGGCGGGGTACACCCTGGACTGGTCGCCAGTCAATCGCAGGGCACATATAGACAAACAAAGACATACAACCAGTCACACTCACATTCATACCGATGGACAATTTAGAGTCGCCAATTAACCTAACATGCATGTTTTTGGAATGTGGGAGGAAACCGGAGTACCTGGAGAAAACCCACACACGGACGGGGAGAACATGCAAACTCCACACGGAGATGCCTAATGGAGATTCGAACCCTGAACCTTCTGACTGTGAGGCCAATGTGCTACCCAGTCAGCCACCGTGCGGCATTATGATGACATTTATGTCATAATATTTATTAGGTTTTATTCTTGTAAAATTCCTCATTTTTTGTAAAATTCCTTCATTTTAAAATGAAGTGTTCTTGTTAAATTGTATTCTTAGAAGGTACCAAGGGATAGATTAAAAAAAAACATGTGTCGAAACATACTTGGCCCCCGGACCGCACTTTGAACACCCCCGCTCTTTGCTGACATGCAGCCAGCATCCTGTGGTTACCGTAGTAACCAACAGCGCACACACATGAGGACACCCTCGCACATGTGCAAAAGTGTTGGGACACATGGTTGTAGAAATGTGGTGGCTGTGTCCCAATACTTTTGTCTGCATGTACAGTATGTACCGTAAAAACTATCTATTGACATCATTACCAACTGAAAAGCAAAGGCAATCGGCATGCAAAAGTATTGGGACACATGGCCATCGCTTTGACAGGAAGCGACACGAGAAGAGAATCCTGTACGTGTTTTGAGGATTGTTTTTCAGAAATTGGTGGGGAAACCTCCCACACCCTCACCAGGGGGTCCCAGCCTTAAATGAAGTCTCATGAGAGGTCCAGAAGGTCTCACCAAGACAAAAACTTAAGCTTCTCAGAAGCCCTGATTGATAAAAAAAAGGCGTGTCCCAATACTTTTTGTCCATCGTGTCCTGAAAACCAAACGACAACGACAACATACATTCATATATGAATCATAATGATTTGCATACGCGTTCAGTATGCAAATGAGCACAAGACGACGCTAACAAGCAGCTAGCATCACACCGACAGCTCTTTCTACACACACAAAAAAAACATCAGTCAGGGGCGAGGTTACGCGGAGAAGAGAAGAACGTTGGCGCGGTGACAAACCGTGTCCTTAGCGTGGCCCATTAGGATGAAATAGGGGGCGCCATGCGTGTCACTTTTCATGCACATGGAGTGACTGGAAGAAACCAATCCTAAAGAAGGGGAAGTCAGTTATGCAATGGGAGAACCAGCGTTAGTTAGCATCAGAGACACGTGTTGGCATGATGATGTTAGCTGGAAGACTTTTGTGTACGGGGGGGAACCAGCAAGGGACTCACCGTACTCCGGCACCTGGCCCGTGCCACGCTTGAGAAGAAGACGCACCCGCCTGCCTCCGGACTTGATCAGCTCAATGGCACGGCTGTGGGTCATGTCTCTGGTGGTCTCGCCATTGATCTCAATGATCTGGTCTCCTACCTGGACGGGACAGGAGGACATAAGGGTGGGATTCTGGAGGTTCTTGCTTCCCAACCATGACGCAACTTCTCGTCTGCATTCGTCAATGGAGATAAAAGAGGTCTAAATCCAGCCCTTTTTAGCCTTGTTATCCCTTATTTGACAGATTCAAGCATCAGAACCGGGGCCGCACGGTGGCTGAATGGGTAGCATGTTGGCCTCACAGTCAGGAGGTTCTGGGTTCAAATCTCCATTGGGCATCTCTGTGTGGAGTTTGCATGTTCTCCCCGTGCGTGTGTGGATTTTCTCCGGGTGCTCCGGTTTCCTCCCACATTCCAAAAACATGCATGTTAGTTTAATCGGCGACTCTAAATTAAAATAGTTGTATGTCTTTGTTTGTCTATATGTGACCTGCGATGGACTGGCGACCAGTCCAGGGTGTACCCCGCCTCTCGCCCAAAGTCAGCTGGGATAGGCTCCAGCATCCCCGTTACCCTAATGAGGATAAGCGGCATAGAAAATGGATGAATGAATGAAGCATCGGAACCACCTTAAATGGCATTTAGCATGTTCCATTTCCACTGCGGTCAATCTGGATCAGATCTGGATTAGACAGATCCTGAAGACATGTATATATAAGTTACTGTTATTAGTTTTAGGTCATTTAAATCATTTTATGATGTCATCTAATCCTTCAAATAACATTTCACCCCCCATCAAAATCCATTCTACATCCTTACTTGCTGATATAACAATATTTTATGGATACAAGCATCGGAACCACTTTAATGGCATTTTGCATGTTCCATTTCCACTGCGGCCAATATGGATCAGATCTGGATTAAAGTGAAATGTCAGCATCTGACCCTGTATGCACTCAGAGAAAATGTCATTTACAATGTACACATTTTATTTATACATTTTAAGAAGGCTGTCAAAGAAGAAGTCTGTACAAAAATACCAACCAATAGGTGGTAGTTGACCACCACCACGTACCCCAAAAGGCATTTTTCTCCTGCATTTGAATCCACGTGGCACAACTAGAGAGTTGTTGTTGTTGCGGTTTGTTTTACAGCAAGCCTTCCTAATCTGGAGAGATCGGAAACGGCTTTTCCGCAGATTGAAGGGATTACTTTAATCTGTAAGTAACTTCTCACCTCGCCTGCCACGGCGCCAGGAGAAGAGCGCGACCTACCCTCATCCTCCCGTTGCGGATGGCCGACCCGTCCTCGGCCAGTCTTAGGACAAACAGGTCCATCTTGTATTCCCGACCTCCTCGGATGCTAAACCCAAAGCCTTTCACGCTCTTCTCCAGCTCCACCGTGAAGAAGTCAAAGTCCTGTGACAGCTGCAACCACAAAACACGTCAAAAAAAAAAAAAAATGTATCAAACGAGACCCAAATGGCCCCGGGGCCAGACTTTGGTGACTGATGAGTAAAACAAACGGTACTTGAACAGGCGGCATCCTGTAGTCTGGGATGGCAAACTGGGTCCGGTAGTCCAAGAGCGGCGGGTGCCGGTAGTCCAGCGTGGGCGGCGCTCTGTAGTCGGCCACTGGGGGGTGCCGGTAGTCCACTGGTGGCTGGCGGTAGTCGGTAAAGGGCGGCTGGCGGATGTCCGGTTTGACGTCTTGCCTGGCTTTGACCTCTGACCTGAAACTAGTAGATGTAAGTTGAATGGCGGTAAAGAAAGTAAAGGACGTTATCAAGTAGAAGAAACACGAAGACAACGTGAGAGGAGCGTGGGGGGTCCTACCTGGCTTCGTGAGTGTAGGTGGTCTGAGGTGGGGGGACAGGCAGCTGGGTGCCGGGACTATGGTGGGGTTTGGTGCTGGACTCTGGACTCTGGACACCCGGGCCGGGTTGTAAGGCCACACCGCCACCGCCGGGCGGCTGCGTCTTGGGGCTGTTCTGCTGCGTCAGGGGGCTCTGCTTCTCAGAGCTGGGGGCTGATGGGGGGTTGGTGACCTCTGGAGGTAAAGAATGAAAAAATGATTTTAATTTAAAAATGCTTGCATATTCTACATTATTGATGTAGTATTTATATGTGTTTAATTTATTATTTAGTAATATTTTTATTATTGTATATTTTTATTGTTATAAAAAAAGTAATGGATTTTTGTTCCATACATACATAATAATTTGGCAATAGCAGCGGAATATATTTAAATATCCCAAGGTAAATTAAAAAAAAAAGGCAAAAATAAGCAAATAAAAAAAAAAAAAATGAACTGTGGAATATTAAATGTTAACAACAGTTTAACTACCCCAAGGTAAAAAAAATAAAATAAATATTAATAAATAAAAACATTTTTGCTTTTGTTTGCTTTTTTTCTTCTGTGGAATATTAAATGTTACTAGTCAAGTTAAAGTTAAATAATATATAATAATATGAAGTAAGGATGTGAAAAGGAAGACGGAGTAAAAAGTCATCTGACCGTCCTGCGGGATGATCCTGAGTGTGACGCTGAGTCCGGCGTCCTTGATGAGCTTGACGATGTCTCCGTGCGGCATACTGACGATGGACTGAGCGTTGACGGCCAGGATGCGATCTCCCACCTTCAGCTTCCCGCAGCGGTCGGCCGGGCTGCCTTCAATAATGCGTCCGATCTTGTGAGGCACGGCTGCAGGGAGGCGACACACACACATGAGTCGGAGGTCTCCAACGCTGGCCTCGTCTTTTCTCGTCTTACGGTTGGCGGCGGGTGCCTCGGGCCGGTTGAGCGAGCTGATGATGACGAATCCGAAGCCTTCGCTATCCTTCCGGTGGATGAGGACGTCGCTCGGTTGCGTGTTTGTGTCGGAGGCCACGGTGGGGCCGCCTGCATGAGTGGTCCCGGTACTGTTGGCGTAAGTGAGGTCACTAGGCGGCGAGCTGTGCTGCGTGGACACCGAGCCCGAATGGCGCCCGTTCTCCTGACACGAGTTGCCTGTAGGTGGAGGCAAAGAACAGCTGTATTACTACTAGTACTACTACTAGAACTAGTAGTAGTACTACTAAGTTACCTGTGGCCTGCACTCTCCTCCTGATGAGCAGGTTGACTTGGCCATTCCGCGCTGCCCCATGCATCAAGTCGATGACGTAGCGATGCGGCTTTCCCACCACGGGAATCCCGTCCACGAACAGGAGCTCGTCGCCGGGCCGCAGGCGTCCGTCCAAATCCGCCGGGCTTTTCTCGATGATGGCGCCGATTAAGATTTGCTGTAAAAAAAATCAAGGCGTTCACATGCAGGAAGTACGTTCCATATGAAGATGCACGCGTGTGGCGTGTTTGAATCATAAGGTAACATGACATAACACAAAACAGAAAACATAACATACCACATAACACAAAACGTTAAATGTATAACACAAAACATAACAAAACATGAAACGCAAAACATAAAACAAAACATAAAATGCAATACAAAACATAAAACTAAACATAACATAAAACATCACAAAACATAACATATCTATCATACGTGCATATATATTTACACAGTTTAATTTTAAATCTGTAATTTTAATTTGTTTTTCATTTTATATTGTTGTGTTTACAATTTTTTATATTTCTTTGGTGAAAGTTCATACTGTATTCTTAAGTTTAATTGTTTTTATGATTCTTACTGTCCCGGTTCATGGGAACTACTTAAGCAGCCTACAAGACACATCACAGGAACATTACATGACGCTTCACACGATGACTACAAGTAGTCTAAACATGTCAAGCAGGTAAACAAGCTACTCTGTCTTACAAAAAGAACCTTAAAAACATTTTTAATATTTATTATATGTTTATATGTAATATTGGTATAGTATATGGCATATTATCCTAAGACATTTCAAATGTAAAGTTTAGAAATAAAAAAAGCAGACTCTGTGCTTGAGATTTGTTTTTTAGTTTTAATATATACTATACGTTAGAATACTGTATATTATTCTATGGAAATTATTATTTTTTATTGTGAGAAATGTCAAAATGTATGTTTTTTTTAAATGAAAAAAGCCTGGGATTCATGTTTATAATTTTAGTTGCTGTATGTATTCTAGATTACAATTTAGGAAATGAAACAAAAACCAAGCAGATCCTGTGGAAATGGAGGTTTATGTTTATTACTTTTAAGATTTACAGTTATATTTATATTTCATACTGTACTGCATGTGTTTCTAAGACATTTTAAAGATGAATGTTTTAAAAAACAAGCAGATTCTGTCAAGTTTCAGATTTATGTTAATTATTTTTAATATTTTAAAACACTGTGCTGTGCATTGAAAAAAGTCAAAATGTTTTTTAATAAAAGAAAAAAAGCATAATTTAAATGTATATTTTATAATATATAATCAGAAATCACATTGTATATACAGTATCTAAAAATAAATATTTTAATGATTATAAGTCAAATATACTTGGAGTATTATATTTATAATATGTAATTATAAGTCAACATGAAAATGGATGCAAACAAGGGGCTGTATTGAAAATGATCACTAATGCCATCAATTCATATTTATCAGCAGCAACAAATTCCAATTCCTAGATTTTTCTAACCATACAAGATTGTTGAGGATGAAATATGAAATCATGGAAAGATTTTGTTAGCATCGGTGTCTGAGGTTCAAAGTTCGGGGGTTAGAGATGGAGGGGGTGTAAGGGGTGTTAGAGGGTTCCATCTCCATACGAGCCTTCTCACGTGTCTCCGGACTCACAGGCTGCCCCGCCTCGTCCCCGCCCAGGACCCTGAACCCGAAGCCAGATTTCTGCCTCTGCAGGTGGACCTCCATGTCCTGGTACTCGCCCCCTGCGGGATGGACACATCCAGGATGTGACACATTGGATTAACACCGGCGCAGGCCGTGTGCCAGCGGGGAAACGTCTACCTGAGGGGGAGGAGGAGTCGGCGGGGAAGGTCGTCCTCGGCGGGCCGGCTGTTTCTGGACAGAGAAAAAAAAAAAGACTTAGGAGGGATCCATAAACAAGAAATATTCCCGTCCGGGATGGAGGGAGACGTTAACGTCGCCGTCAATTATCCATAAAAGTCAGGAAGTGCTTACAGCATATTCTCGCATATTCACTCTGATGCTTGATGGGAAATCTGGTTGTCATGACGACAGAGCAGCAAAATGTGCTGCAAGTCATGCTTTCTGCGACGTGACGTTTTTTGTGGGAAATTTCATTTTTGCTTTTGACTTTTTTTGACTTTATTGAAAATGTCTTCTGTAATATTTCAACTTTATGCTACTAAAATTGTTATTTTTCTCATAACATGTTGTTTTCGTAAAATTAAGATGTTTTCCTTGTTTGATTACAACTTTTTGATTGAGAAAATGATCGGAAAGCTCAGTAGGGGGCACCACTAGGAGGCAGAAACTTCAGGGTACAGCAACTCAAAATTTCATTTGAATTAATTATTTTTGAAATGCTTTTTATATTATTATTATTATGCTAAAGAGTATTGAAATTATTTGAATCATTACATTTTTTATATATTTTTCTTGTCAACCTTATTTTTCCTCATATTATTATGCAGTTCTTGTAAAATCAAGACTTTTTTCTCTTAATGTTTTAACTTTATACCAAGATTTAAAAAATCATGTACAAAAATGTATAATTCTTTTGTATGAAAAGCCTTTTTTCTTGGAATATTTGGACTTTACAATACATTGGGTGTATGGAAGTAGTGTGGAACTAGTGTAGGCTTTAGCATACTGCACACCAGCGCCCCCTACGGTCTGGGTCTTACCTACTGCCCCTCTCTGGACCAGCAGACAGGTGTCGGCGCCGACCGCACACTCTTTGAGCATGTCCACTACCTGCGCATGCGTGAATCCATGCACCACCTGCTTGTTGATCTCCACTATTAGGTCGCCTTCACTCAAACCGAGGCAGCCTTGCGGCTCCAGAACCTGCTTGACTCGCTGGCCCGCCGCGCTGTCAGCGATGGTGAAGCCGAACCCGTCTGCGCCCTTCACCATGGTGAGCGACAGCAGCTCGCCTGGCGTTGCCCCCGACGACACGGAGACACTGTCAGGAGGCGTGGCGGCGGAGGCGAGCGAGCCGTCCAGGTGGATGTCGCCTGGGTGAGGGGGGAAAAGCTGCTGGCCGTGGTCCTGGCTCGCGTCCGGAACGAAGCGGGCCGTGCGGGAAATGTAGTCCAGATAGTTGTCGTATCCAGCGCGACCGTTCACCATGATGGGGCGCTGCTCCATGATGCCCAGCGGAGAGATGACGGTGGCATTGTTGGTACTGTTGTCCTCGGGCTCGTACGGCAGCGGGTACCCCCGGCACAGAACCAACGTGACGTTTTGTCCGATTGGCACCGACTGGAACAGTTTGACCACGTCGGCGTGGGTGGTACCCAGGACGCAGACGTCGTTGATGTAGACGATGACATCGCCTGACAAGAGACAAAGAGCAGGAAGAAACCACTGAAATGCTGGCTTGTAGACCACTACGAGGTACGGCGCAGGGCACTGAACGTGTCCACAGCCTCTTAATGAGCACCAAACAAGAAACAAATCGACCATCTACATCACTTCAGACAAGTTTCATGACATCAAGTGGGAAACATTTTCCAGACAAGCAAAGTAGGCTTCGCTACACAACTTAAAATAAAGCTCTGCCACCTATCCATCAGTGGGCTTTAACCTTGATCATTTTGCTTTCTTCGGCAAATAGGCTAAGCTAGCATGCATTGCAGTGTAATGTTAGCACTGTAGCATCACTCAGCTATGCTGGTGTCGCTAACGTTTGAGTACTCCTGGAAAGGAACAACATAGCTGACAATTTACTTTCAACCAACCCGCACTCAAGGCGCTAAAAAACTTGCTTTAAGAAAAAAACACAACAAAAATCAGGCTGCGTTACACCTCTTAAAAAACATTTAAGACTAATTATATAAAACTTGGCTAATATATATGATTATTATATATAATATTATGAAAATTATATGAAACCAACTCCACCACCAGGTGGTGATCAGTTGACAGCTCCGCCCCTCTCTTCACCCGAGTGTCCAAAACATGTAGCCGCATGTCCGACGACACGACCACAAAGGCAATCATCGAACTGCGGCCCAGGGTGTCCTGGGGCCAAGTGCACACGTGGACACAGTTATGCTTGAACATGGTGTTTGTTGGCCCCTCCCACGAGTGGTGAGCTCATGGGAAGGGGGACCCACGTTACCTTTTCGGGCTGTTCCAGAGCGGGCCCCATGGGTGCGGGCCAGGCCACCAGACCCTCGCCATCGTGCCCCACCTCCAGGCCTGGCTCCAGAGGGGGGCCCCGGTGACCCGCGTCCGGGCGAGGAAAAACTAAGTCCTTTGTTCTTGTGCATCATTGGGGTCTATTGAGTCACTCTTTGTCTGGTGCCTCCCCTAGGACCTGTTTGTCATGGGTGACCCTAACCTACCATGACAGCCCCCAACAACTTAGCTCCTAGGATCATTGGGACACGCAAACTCCTCCACCATGATAAGGTGGTGGCTCAGGGAGGAGCTAGGATTTGTGTTTTTTGTAATAAAGTTTTGTCATTGGGTGTACTTGCCATTGCAAAATGGATAGAATAGTAGATTCACTTTTAACCAGGGGGTGCGGCCAAGGTGCCAATTGTGGCAAAAATGACATCAATATTTAGTAGATCCTCCTTTTGCAGAAATAACAGCCTCTAAACCAGTGGTCCCCAAACTACGGCCCGCCTCCACCTTTGACCAAGCATGAACAATACCAGAGACGCATTATGATTTTTTTTCAGTCTGGCCACACGAACGAGACTGGCCCTGTTTACGCATAGCCATAGTTCTTGCAAACGGGAGATATTTTTCTGTGCTGGTTTTTCTCTCATTAAAACCAAGCTTTCTAAAAGATCCAACCATAGTGGAGATTTGCGGATTTCTCTGGATCCACATCATCACTCTACACACGTCGCGCACACACATTCCTCAAGCATCTCTTGCCTTTATTTGACAGCGGGTGTACTGCTCACCTGCTCGCCGTCTGACGCAAAACCACGCGGCTCCACGTTGGACGAGATGGAAGTACTGGGCGAGGGTCCAGAGCTCTCCAACTCCACATAATTTGTTTTGTTGCCAGAAAATATTGTGATAGTGGTGGGGGAGTATAAAGAACGACCCTCCCAAACCCCGCTCCTGCGTTCTCCACTTCCAGGCGACATTTGCTGCTCATAGTCTTCATTTTTGTGGTTAGGAAAGCCCAAGTTATCTCTCCCTCACATGGCGGAACTCAATGGACGTCTTGTGTGACGCTTGTTGCACTGATTTGTGTTGTCGCTGTTTGTTATTGTAAGTTGCTTTTGTTAAATAAAGTTGTTTAAAAAAAGCTTTGCTGTCTTTTTATTTTGTATTTATCTTCTTTGTTTTTCCTCACCCTGATTGTCTGTTTACATGTATTTTTTTATTATGAAAAAATAAAAAAACGTCACGTGTGCACGGACAAGTACCTGCCTTTGTGTGACGTATTGTGGAAGAGACGAGCAGTATTTGGCTAACTACTGGCGCCTAGAAGCTTGGCATGCTTGGAAATGCGCCTAAAAACGCATCAGGGTGCAGATTTTTTTAAACAATCGAGGCAGTGTGGACAGAATTTTTTTCTACACGGAGAGGGGGTAAATATTTCTGCTGTGTGCAGGGTCAATACAAGCTTTTTCTCTGTGAAGAACCCCGAGAGGGTTATTTATATTATGTTATGTGTGGCTTTCTGGAAAACAATACAGTAAATGCTTACATTTAGACAGCCCTGCGATAGTCAAACTGTTTCTTTCTCTGTTACGAACTAACCCCGGCCCCCCATCACAGAAGAAAAAATGTTATGTGGCCCTCACATGAAAACGTTTGGGGACACCTGCTCCAAACACTTCCAATGAGGGTCTGGATTCTGGTTAACGGTATCTTTTCAGGTTTGATTGTTTCCAAGCATGGACCACCAGCTTTAAAACCACAGATTTTCTATAATATTCAGGTCTGGGGACTGAGATTCCATTCCAGAATGTTGTTCTTGTTTCTCTTCATGAATACCTTTGTAGAATTGTTGTAGCTGATTCTTGAACACCGTTCGCAAGAATCTGCTAATACTGACTGGAATCCATGTGACCTTCAATTTGAACAAGATGGAGCTGGTGTGTGGGTTGAGTTGGACTGTTCTCACTATCCTTCGCCTCTGCTTGTCTGAAATTTTTATTGGCCTGCCGCTCCGGGCCTTAACCAGAACTGTGATTGTGGTCTTTCATTACCTCACTATGTTCCTCACAGTGGAATTTCTGAGCTAGCTTTTTGTATCCTTCCCCCAAACCATGATGATAAACAATCTTTGTTTTTAGTTGTTTTGAGGCTCCAATGTTGCCACACTTTGGAGAAGACGCAAAAAGGAGAAGAACTTGCCATTGGCCACCTTAAATATACTTTCTCATGACTAGCATGGCCTGTGTATGTAGGTCAAGGGTCAATGAGCTTTCATTCATTTTCTATACCGCTTATCCTCACTAGGGTCACGGGGATGCTGGAGCCTATCCCAGAGCTTACCAAACAAATTGTGTGTTCCAATAATTAGTGCTAAAGGTATTAAAATCAATAAAACGTTAAACGTAAAAGTGTGCCCGAATTAATGCACCTGCCTAATTTTGTTTAAATAATTATTGCACACTTTCTGTAAATCCTAAAAATGTAATTTCCCTTCTCAAATATCACAGTGTTTGTCTGCTATATGATATATTTAACTAAAATTGCTGATCCTAACAACTCATGATTTATAAAGGAAAATCTTGAAAATGATCAGGGTGTGCCCAAACTTTTGCATACCACTGTATATCTGTGTGTGTTGTGCGTGTCCCACAGGAAAAAGATGCTTGTTGCTGAGTGGGATTAGCTTGCTGATGACTTGCTGTCTATTAAAAAGGTGAACAGATCCTCAAGCATTAAAATGTGCTTCCTCGGCGACCTTCACCACCAGCTCCATTCTAAACGAGAGTGTGGTAAAAAGCAGCCATTAAAGATCTTTTATGCCCGTGGCAGACATGAGCGAAGGTGACAGCAAGTTAAGAAGACAACTCTCTCTCTCTTTACTGCTTTCCAAGTTTTTAATGAAGGTGGCTAAACGAAGGCCACATTGGCCTTGAGCAGCGGCGGCATTGTAATCGATAGCAGAAAACAAACGATGGCGGCGCCGCGACCTCGCAGGCCCTCCGCCGCGCCGAAAGAGGCAGCTACGATAAAAAAGAATGATGTCATCAAAAGACGTTCATTTAATTTCATTTGCTAGATTGAAATTGTATCAAAAGGAAAAAACATTTCTTCTAGTAATATGGGCCATGAGATAGAATAGAGTGGGTGAGAATATAGTTTTATTATTGTGTATCATATGCTATAAAAAAATTATGATGCCACTGCTGTCAGTTTTCTTCATTTTTTAATAGACATTATGCCCCTGTGTGCCAAAAACACACAGTTTATTATATATTATATGTATTAGCATTGTTGTTATTTCTACATTTATTCCAATTTCCTCCCTTTTTATTTCACTGATTATTTTTTACATTTTGTAAAAGATTCGGATTCTTGAACTTGTCAGGAAGTTCTATTTTTTACGCTATAATGGTTTGAAAAAAAATTGTTGTCTGTTATTATTATTATTATTATTTAGTTTATGTGACTAAAAAATATTCTTTCATTCATTCATTTTCTATAGCCCTTATCCTCATTAGGGTCGCAGGGATGCTGGAGCCTATCCCAGCAGACTTTGGGCGAGAGGCGCGGTACACCCTGGACTGGTCGCCAGTCAATCGCAGGGCACATATAGACAAACAAACATTTACACTCACATTCATACCTATGGACAATTTAGAGTCGCCAATTAACCTAACATGCATGTTTTTGGAATGTGGGGGGAAACCGGAGTACACGGAGAAAACCCACACACGCACGGGGAGAACATGCAAACTCCACACAGAGATGCCCAACAGAGATTTGAACCCAGGTCTTCCAGATCTCCTGACTGTGTGGCCAATGTGCTAACCACTCATCCACCGTGCGGCCGACTAAAAAATAAAAATAATTTGGTATAAATGTATATATATTCCTTATTTGATTTAATTCCATTTATTTTTAAATATTATTATTTTATTATATTATTTTTGAGTTAGTAAAAAAATCTATTATTATAATGTTATAATGTGTTCCAAATTAAAAAACAAACAAACTTGAAATTATACATGATGATAAATATCCATCCATCCATTTTCTTCCGCTTATCCGAGGTCGGGTCGCAGGGGCAGCAACCTAAGCAGGGAAGCCCAGAGGTCCCACTCCCCGGCCACTTCGTCTAGCTCTTCCCAGCGGATGCCGAGGCGTTCCCAGGCCAGCTGAGAGACATAGTCTCTCAAACGTGTCCTGGGTCTTCCTGGAGGTCTCCTACCGGTAGGACGTGCCCTGAACACCTCCCCAGGAAGGAGTTTGGAAGGCATCCTAACCAGATGCCCGAGCTATCACATCTGACTCCACTCAATGCGGAGGAGCAGCGGTTCTACTCCGAGTCTCTCCCGGATGACAGTGCTTCTCACCCTATCTCTAAGGGAGAGCCCAGCCACCCTGTGGAGAATTCTCATTTCCGCCACTTGTACCCGCGTACTATGTGTCCTTTCGGTCACTACCCAAAGCTCATGACCAAAGGTGAGGGTAGTAACGTAGATCGACCGGTAAATCGAGAGCTTTGCCTTTTGGCTCAGCTCTCTTTTCACCACGACAGATCGGTGCAGAGTCCGCATCACTACAGACGCCGCACCAATCCACCAGTCCATCTCGCGTTCCATCCTTCCATCACTCGTGAACAAGACCCAGAGGTACTTAAACTCCTCCACTTAGGGCAGGACCGCATCCCTGACCCGGAGATGGCACTCCACCCCTTCCCGGGCGAGAACCATGAACTCGGACTTGGTGGTGCTGAATCTCATTCCAGCCGCTTCACACTCAGCTGCGAACCGATCCAGTTAGATAAATATATTAAAAAATAATACTTAATATTTAATTCAACTTTTGTAATTTAGCTTTTTCTGGAACAAAATGCTCATAAATAAATATATTGAAAAATGATTATGACTTTTTTAATGCAATTTTTATAATTTAGATTTTTCTTGAATAAAATCTTTATAAATAAACACACACTAAATTGCTTTGAATATCCAAATTTAAAAAAATAGAAAAGAAATGATATAATGACAATATAATATATGCATAGTATATCTATTCAATATGATTTTTCCTCACCTACATTCCTCTTTAAATCCCGCATTTGATTCCCTTGTGAAGTCTGCCTATGATGTCCCTGTCATCACGATGACAGCCAGGTGGGGTCGTGAAGGCAAAGGGGCCACAAATCCCCAAAAATGACGTTAGTGGGAATTTCACAGCCTTCACAGCACTTTGTGTTTTGTTGGCGTTTCTTGTGTCACCACGTTAGCTGCAGAAGTAGGACACCCGGTGTAGTGGGGGTGGGGGGCATAGCGGGGGGATGAGCTAACAGGAAGTGCACTGAAGAAACACTTCCTGCTCACTTTGCCTTAAATCACGTTGTGCCACCATAGATAGGCAGATAGGTATGTACAGTAGATAGATAGGTAGATAGGTAGATAGGTAGATGGATGGATAGATGGATAGATACTCATATTGCACATTTCATATGAATCCTCTTGAATATTAATCTCCAAGAGGATTCATGCGGCCACCAGCTGGATTCATAAAGTCCCCATCATGATTGATGGACCAGCTAAAAAAGAAAGTGTATGCACCACTCGGACAAAAGTAATGGGACGTTCCCCCTGCAGGAGTAGAGAAGAAATTACAGGGCAAACAGCTGAAATGAAAAAATTGGCAATAATTTTACAAGAATATTACAAGACAAAATATTAAGAGAAAAAAGTTGTAACTTTTTAGATTACAACTTTATTTAATATTATTTGGAAAAATAACCTTATTTTAGAAGCTTAAAAATAAAATATTTACAAAAAAAAGTCATTATATTTAAGCAACAAATAAAACAATAAATAAAGTTGCAATTTTTGCAAGTTATAATGTTTCAAAAATAAAGTCCAAATATGGGAAAAGGGTTAATTTTACGAGAATAAAGTCATATAATATTATGAAGAAAAATAATATCTGTTTAGTAATATACAGTTGAAATATTTAAAAAAATATATATTTTTGAACATTTCAGAAACAAAAGAAAATAAATTTGTTTGGTGGAAACACAAAACAAATGGACAAAAAATTAAGAAAAAAAATCTAACAAGAAAATGCAATTTTATTTCTATTATGAGAAAAAATAACCTTATTGTAGGAGAAAGAATATTTTTAAACGGTCCTAATATTATAACAAAACATATCAATACAGTAAATAAAGTTGCAATTAAATTTTAATAAATAAGTAATACATTAAATTTAAATAAAATTAAAACGTTGTGGGAATAAAGTCTAAATTATTACAAGAACATTTACAAAAAAGTCAAAAATAATAAAACATCAAAAATGTTTAAAAAAAAACAGGGAGCAAAAATGAATAAAAAGTTGTAATTTTATGAGAATAAAGTCGTATAATACAGAATATTTAAATTGTAACAGTTTCACAAACAAACAAAACAACATTTCTGAAAAAATTATAATTTAATGGGAATAAAGTGAAAATATTGTGGGAATAAAAGCCTAATTTTACGAGAAGAAAATATATAAGGATGATTTGAGAAGCAAGGTGAAATATTTGGAAACCTCAAGAAAAAAAACAAAAAGTTCGGAGGTGTGTCGTCTCCTACCTGTGGCCATCTTGGCATCGGCAGCGGCTGGCCCGTCCGGGATGACACTCTTCACCTGGAGGAACTCGTCGGGCTCGTCGCCTCCAATGATGGTGAAGCCAAAGCCCATGTTGCTCTTCTGGAGCGCCGTGGACAGGAAGCTGCCTTTCAGCTGGGTAGGGTCGCGCGTGAACACCGGCTTCTCTGCAACACAAGATGGACGCGTGGGCGTGGTGACCGCGCTCTTACACCATATGAGGGGTGGGGTTAAGTAAAAGCTTGTTCCAAAAGCTGGAGAACTGGCAGGAGATGATTTGCAGAAGAGGGGAACCGGGTTGGGTTTGGAAATGCAGGTGGACCACCGTGCAGACAATGCATGAGGAAAATCCTTCAACCGGCTAAACCAGACTACAAATTCAGTCAATGGCATGCTGTCAATCAGGGATGACCTCCATGACAAGATGCGTGGGGGATATAGGGAAGATCTGCAGAAGGTGAGGGGCTCCAACTTGGATCTTCAGGGGTCCGAGCTCAAACTGTTTCAGTCAAACAACAAAAGATGGCTGACGATGTTAATAACGGAAGGTAAACTGACTGGTAAACAAAGCTAATGCTAAGGAAGTTAGCATTTACTCCTTCAGTGAATGCTAATGAAGCGTTCAGGACTGTATAGAAGTTGGAAATACCCCACTGGAAGCTTAAGAGGTGTTTCAGTCTGAAGTAAAAATTGTAAGTCTGAAGGGGTAACTGGCAGTTGCAGCTCAATTCAGCCAATGGCATGCTGTCAATCAGGGATGAGCTCCATGAGAAGATGCTGGGGGGTGTTAGGGAAGATCTGTGAGAAAGAGGAACCTCCCGTGGCTTATCCCAGGTAAGGGGGTGTGGTTAGAGGGCTAGCTCGCTTCCCGTCAAGCCTCTCACCGCTACTACATAGCTAGCATGCTAAGTCTCTCTCCGTCTCTCCTGACCTACTTACTGACGCAACGCCACAGCGGTGAGGGGCTACGAGCGGTGCGGAGATGAGGAAGCGGTGGCTGCCGAGGGCTCACGTTCATCCGGCGGGTGAGGACATGCCGCAGCGGGGAGATGTCGGCAGAAGCGAAAGGCGATGCCGCCCGCCGGAGGAAGGGTGGCGAGCGGAAGGAGGAGAGATCGCCTAGGCTGTGGCTCCGCTCCGGCGCCAAAGCCGGGCCCACCTGTGGTGGGTGGGATCTGGGGAGGGTGGCACATGGGCTGGCAGCTTCTACTGACATTTGGGGAGGAAAAGAGGGTGTTACAAAAAGGAGGAAAGAGAGCCTCGCTGGGATGTGTTGCCATGGTGACGAGGTCCTTAAGCTTCGCTAAATTGACTGGTAAACAATGCTAATGCTAAGGAAGTTAGCATTTCTTGGTGTGAATGATGCGTTCAAAACTGCTGGGAGTTTGAAGTTTAAGGAAGTATGAATGAAAGACAGCCTCACTGGGGTGTGTTGCCCTGGAGACGAGGCCCTCAAGCTTTGCTAAATTGACTGGTAAACAATGCTAATGCTAAGGAAGTCAGCATTTACTCTGTCTGGGTATGAATGATGCGTTCAATACTGCTGGGAGTTTGAAGTTTAAGCAGGTCCAACCTCAATGTGTTTCAGTCAAACCTAAACAAAAAAAACATGGCTGACCATGTTCATAATGGAAGGAAATTTGAGTAAACAAAGCTAATGCTACGGAAGTTACCTATTCCTCCCTTATAGAGTGCTAATGATGCGTTCAAGATTGCTGGGAGTTTGAAGTTTCAGGAGGTCCAACATCAACGTGTTTCAGTTAAACGTAAACAAGAAAACATGGCTGACGATGTTGATTATGGACTAAAATGCTAAAGAAGTTAGCATTTTCTGCTGCTGCTGTGGGTTAGTTGTAGGTTTCAACAAACACACCCGATATCCAACAACACACTGGAGCCACGCCGTTATCCGGTTCTGGGTGGACACGGTCATGTCACAGTAACTGCGCGTGCGTCTAAGTATGAACTGCAGTGTTTGTGGTGCAGAAGTCCATATCAACAGTATATACAGTATAATGTATATATTCCATACGAACGTTACCTCTGTAGATGGCAGGAAGCGGAAGCGAGGACAGACCCTGGCTTTGCATCTGCTGCTGCTGCTGGAGTCTCCTCTTGGCCTCCAGAACCGGGTTCTCAAACTGAGTCCTTCTATTTATATGGCTACAATGAGCAACAAGAAAAAGAAAAAAAATTATACAGTATAAATATATATATTTTTTTCTTCGGATTTCACACTTGACTCCCCCCCCAGCTCCGGCACTGCGGCGGGCTCCTCTCTCCCTCCCTCTTGCTATGACGTTTAATTAAATGGCCCGCCGCCATGTTACGTAACTGAGCCGCAGAATGAGGTTTGTAAAAAGAGGGGAACGATAAAATAGATAAGAGTTTTTTTTCTGAATGTACTCTGTGCGTTTTAAAATAAGTTGTAAGATAAAATAAGCACATGTGTGTCACTGAACTTACTCCACATAGTAGCTGCCGTAGATCGGGTCGTCAATTTTCTCCCAGCCGTACGGAAGCTCTGGAAAACAAATATCCAAATCATTCTTCAGTCCTGTAAGAAACTATTTCTGGATGTACAGTCATGCTAGATAAATAATAATAATAATAATAAAAGCAGTGAAATGTTCATGCTTGCTTTGCTGGGTTGTAAATGTTGTCTTTATTTGTTAAACAACTTCTGACAAGCGCAAACATTATTTGGAATGAACGAAAAGCCACCAGAGGGGGCGCTGCTTGCTGCACCAATTTAGAAACACCTGTGCAGCCAGCTCCCTCTACCTACATCTTTGTCCCCCTGTCAGGGGTGTCCAAAACTCCCCCACCCCACCCCCCACAGACCAGAAAAATCAAAGGATGTGGTGGCCACTTGTATTTATATTTTAACTAAACCACTTTTTTATGTTGAAAGAAAAACAGCCTGCATTTTATTGGTGACAAAGTGAATTAATAAATGCAACCTATTCTTTGTTTTTTTTGTTTCTCATGATATTATGACTTATTTTATAACAGGCAACAAAAACATGGTGGAAAATGTCTAAGGAATCAGAGAATGCCAATGATGAGTTTGAGACTGCTGGAAAATTTAAAATATCTCCACATGAAGCTTAAGAAATCCAACCTTGAAAAGCCCAACAGAAAGAAAGAAGATGGTGTGTAATGTGGATAAGGTAGTATCACAAAGACAAACACCAAGGATGCACTAAAGGAAGTTTGCTCATCAATGAATGCTAATGATGCGTTTCAGACGGGTGGGAAGTTTAAAATATCTCCATTTCGATCTTAAAAGATTCGCCCTCAAAAAGTCAAACCAAAACAAAACCATTGCTGACGATGTTGAAGCTTACAAGATCCGACCTTGGAAATCCCAGGAGAAAGAAGGAAGGAAGATTGTGGGTAAGGTAATATTTCTATGTCATATAACCAATAAATGTATTGTTGATAGCTGGTGTTCCGGAATGCATGAAAGTGATGAAAGTGAAAGGTTTAGTTGTATTCCCCTTAACCCTGAGGTAGCCCTCATTCTTTCTGGGAAGCGTGTGCCACCGTGATGTCTCCTGAGGTTATTATTTGTCATATTTTATCACCTTTTAATGCGCAGGTGTTGAAATCTCATGCTGTAAAAATGGCCCGTCAGACACGTGAAAGTTAGTAGGGGGGGGGGGCACTTACCCAAGTGAGCATTAATATACACCTCCCCCCCAGCCCATGTGTGAATTCAATTCCCACCATGTTCAACATGATAAATGGCGGTGGCTGCGGGGAAAAGGAGGCGTAGCCGTTTCATTCTATTCCAGCTCAGCACAAACCTCAGCTGACCTCCTCATTGATCGCTCAACCTCCACTGCATGCACGTGTTAGCTTATGCGCTCCGTCAATAAGCTTTCTTTTGTATCTGCTTGGATACGTGGCCACATCCGGGTCGTGGCCACAAATCCGAGGAATTCTTGTAGCAGGCAAACATTCTATCACATTACTATTACATTCAGAAGAATCCATACTGTAGGGAGTATCTGACAATCAATATCTTACATTTAGTGACGTTAGTTTGTGTTGCAGTACGGATTATTGTCTAAATAGCTGCCTAGTTTCTACTTGGTATTTCCGCAAGGAACCGCAGCTCCACCCCACTGCCGGCAGCACTTTTGCAGCTCAAGACCATGACGCTATCACCACCCACCATGCTTGACTAGAGACACAATCATCTCGCTACCCACTTGGGTTACCCAATATTTACACAACAATGGCTGTATGGGGATAGCAAATCTACCCTGCTATACAAGCCGCACACAGACTACTTTAATACAGTGGTTCTCAATCAGAGACCCACATTTTCCAAAGGTGACCCACTTTTATTTAAGTCATTTTTATTTTTCTTTCCTTGTAATGATTTTTTTTTACACTTTTATTAAAGTCATTTTAATTTTCATTAAAAAAAATTTTTTTTTACACTTTCAGTTAAGTACTTTTCTGTATGTTTATTTTTTTAAAACTTTTATTAAAGTCATTTTTATTTACTTGTAATGATTTTATACATCGTTTTTATTTTTGTTTATTTGTACTTATTATTTCTTTATACTTTTTACACATTTTTGTAATTATTTTTATAGTTTCAGTTAATTATTTTTTTAAAATATTTATTTGTAATTATTTCTTTATACTTTTATTTAAGTTAATTTTTATTTTTGTTTATTTCTGAAGATTTTTTTACTCACAAATCATTTTTGTGTTAATTTGTTTGTTCCTAATTTTTATTTCTTTACACTTTTAAGTCATTTTTTTGTAATTACTTTTGTAATTACTTTTTACACTTGCAGTTAAGTATTTTTCTTTATATTTATTTGTAACTATTTTTTACACTTAGGTCGTTTTTATTTATATTTATATGTAATGTTTTACACCTTTATTAAAGTCATTTTTATTTATTTGTAATGATTACTTTACTATATTGTTTAGATAATTTTTATTTGTGTTTATTTTTGTTATTTATATTCTTTTTTGCAATTATTTTTTAACACTTTCAGTTAAGAATTTTTATTTTGTAATTACTTGTAATTATTATTTTACATTTATTTTACACTAAAGTCCTTTTTATTTATATTTATTTGTAATAATGTTTTACACTTTTAACACAGTCATTTTTTCTATTTTGTATTTATTTGTAATGACATTTGTATTTGTTTTTGTTTATTTGTAATTATTATTTTTATATTTTTCATTCATTTGTATTTATTTTTTTTACAGTTGTATTATGTTGAAGTCATTTTAATTTGTGTTTTCTGTATTTCAAATGTTTTTACACTTTTAATAAAGGCATCTATATTTTTATTTATTAAGTTTTTTTTTAACACTTTTATTATTTATGCTTTCTTGTATGTATTTATATTCTATACTATTCTAATGTTCAAGTCAAACCAAGAAAATGTTTTTTTTAATTGCTAGTGTCATCTTTTGAAACATTAGGACACATTTACAATTACATGTCCAAAGTGAATTTTAGAGGAATTTATTAACGGATTTTGTCAAGAAAATACACCCTGGACTGGTTGCCAGCCAGTCACTTATGAAATAAAGTTTATTCCCGCCTTTTGTTTTTGATGTTGTGTGTCCCCATATTGCCCTCCCGCGTTCAAAGTCTGTGTGCTGTTGTCTGCTGGCTCTGAGCTGCAGAAACTCTGAGCGCCATAAAACACAAGAAGAAGAAGAGTGAATTGACGAGGCTCGAGGCTTATCGAGACGGTGCAGCAACGGCGGCAGACATCAGCCGCTCGCTCTCGTCTTTTCTTCGTCCCGTGTTCTGCTTTCTTTAGCCCTCATCCTCTTCACTTCCAACTGAAGTTCTTCCACGTCCTCTCAGCTGAAAGCCACTTTTATTGTATAATCACACAAAGCAGCTCTGGCTTGGAAAAAAAGCAAAAGACCTCAGAGTTTAAAAGGTTCCTTGACATAATTTATCAAATTTGCTTAAATATCTTACGGATGGTTTGAAATGATCTTCTACAGTGTTTCATTTTCGAAAGCCAATGGTAACTTTGCAAAAATGACATTCACAGTTGATGTTGGCGGCCATGACCGCATTGCAGCCCCCCCCCCACACACACATGACTTTATCTGTTCTGTGGCAACTTTGACATCATTCTTCTTGTCATTTTTTCCTGTGTACCGTCGGAATACCATACCTTCCACCTAAATGCTTCTTGAAAAATGTTCCTCCATAGCAGTCATCAGTGAAATGATCACTGCAAAGAACAGAATATGTCTCTCGTTCTTTGCACCTGCTTTGTCCATTTTTGTCTCAAACCTTTCTCTTTTGGAAAAGTAGAACTCAGACATTGTAAACATCTCGCAGGAACACAACATTTTGGCATGACCACTATTTTGATTAGTTTGATTATTACTATTTTGAACTGAACCAAGCACTTGTTTTTGAGAAGCGTCACTTTCAGAACGAGGCAGCGAGAGCTAGCTCGTCGTGTCTGGCGCCATCAGCTATAAATGGAACTTTTGCGAATTTACCGCTTGCTTTCAAAAAATGAAGAATGTAAAACGTAATTACAAACAATATATAAAATATATATTGTATATATAAATATTCAAGCAGAATTGATGAATCATGTCAGGGACCCTTTCTAGCAGTGGTGTCCAAAGTCTGACTGTTTTTTTAATTAGTCCTTGGCATATTGTAAAAATAAAATGAATTCTATATTACCAGATATTACACTCATTTTCTTTGTTTCTTATAACAAAGCTAAGATGTGGATGTTTTGCTCCGATAGCTTAGCCTACACTGACCCACACCCTCCATGTCTGTCTAAAAAGTTTGGGCCACACAGTTAAGAAACTGCTGGCGTCTAATTGTTGTGAGGGCCTTCTGTTAGGCCGCCACATAACCTGCGCTGAGAGCTATAAAGACAATATAATAGCAGGCAGTAAAGCACACAATGGCTTAAATCAAATATTGACTTCATATCAAATGAGAATAAGTGTAGAAGTCATAGGCAGTAAATGAAATAGAGTAATGCAAGTATGCTGGAAGTCCCCGCTAACACACACGCACACACACAAAGTCATCACACTCCCACTTTCCAATCTTCCATCCTCAGGCGTGCTAGGATGCTCTCAAAATACACCCATCAATCATGTGGCAGACATCTACAACACCACCCCAGCTACTCACCACTGCAGCGAGAGGCTCAAGGTGAAGGACGGCGATAATAACTCACCAGTAGGACACACACACACACACACACACACACACAAGATGTGCCGGCGTCAAAGCACCGGACCACCATAACGACGTGCAAATGTGCTTCTTATTGACTCGGCGTGAAATTTACTGGAACGGCACTCCCAGAGACTCTCACGGCGACCTTAATACTAACGCAACATAAGGACACAAGTATTTACACGCTTCATCCATCAATTCATCAACCACACCTCCATCTTCATTTGTCACGACCGCATTCTGAGAAAAGCCCTTTTCTCTTTCTAGCGCTCATGAAGGTATGCTAGCATGACATGGACGTAATTTCGCCTATAAAGCCTTGTGAAAAAAGCTCCAAAAAGTGCCACCAAGCCTCCATTTACATCATGCGGCCTGTATATTAGCCATAGCCACAATGTTATTATTATTCTTATTAATTTGTTACGCCCAAGAACTACGTTACAGACGTAGTGACACAATTCCACACCACACAAGGTGTGTCCCATTATGTGTATAAACTACCTCCCTATACCTGCATCCAATGAAGAGTGATAGCTGCGCTATCTACAGGGATATCACCCATATCCCCTTGGTGTAGATGCATACGGTAGAAAACAATGCAAGCGAGTACAAAAGCATGTGCAAAAAGCTAATCCCTGTTGTTCACATCTGCCAAAAGGTGGGGAGGGGCGGCAAGGAAGCAGTGGGACAAAGATGGATTGAGATGAAGAGAAGGATGGGAGGTGAGGAGCATGCAGGCAGGCAGGGAAGAAGACGGAAATATCAAGCAAGTTATGTAACGACAAGGCGCCTGTGATGTCGACTGCCGCCTTCGCCTTCGCCACCAAAGCTTTGAAGGCGCGCACGCTCCCAGTGTGCAAAACTCAGTGCATGCTCCTGCAGCACGTCTTCATGCACACACACACACGCATGCACGCACGCACGCACACACACACACACACACACACACACACACCTATTCCAGCAATCAATAGAAAATTTACAGAAGCGGCAGACTATGAACACATCGCACAAGCACATAATGCACTATGCAGGCCATCATCGGCGCAAAACAATCCTCAATAACGGCAGCACTTTTTTTCCTACCTCCTTTTCCAGTCACTCATTATACATTCAAGATGGCAAGCGTTAAAAGTCCTAGTTAAGCCTCAAACAAGACCACCACTCATGATTCAAGCATCAAGATTGGGTCAAGAAGAAGAGATTAGAGACAGGGTTTTCAAAGGTTTTATGCACCAATGACTAAGTAATACCCTTGATGGACGCGCCCATGGCTGGAAGAACCTACTCAGATTGTCCAGAAGTATGTCAAGGAACACTGAAACAGGACCACCACTCAATAAGATTCATGATTCAAGCATCACGATTGGGTCGAGAACTACCTGAAGACAGGTTTTATGGACCAATGACTTACTCTTGATGGACATGCCTGTGGTTGAATCACCCTACTCAGATTGTTCAGAAGTACAAGACGTCAAGAAATATTGAAACAGGACCACCGCTCAATAGGACTCATGATTCAAGCATCACAAATGGGTCAAGAACTACCTGAGGACAGGTTTTATAAACCAATGACATGGGAATTACTCTTCATAGACCAGATGGATGAGCATTTGGTTGGATGCACCTGCCCACAATGTCCACAAGTACAAGGTGTTAAGGTACACTGAAACAGGACCGCCGCTCAATAGGACTCATGATTCAAGCATCAATATTGGGTCAAGAAGTACCTAGAAACAGGGTTTTCAAAGGTTTTACGGACCAATGACTTACTCTTGATGGACATGCCTGTGGTTGAATGAACCTTCTCAGATTGTCCAGACGTACTAGACACCAAGAAATACAGGACCACCGCTCAATAAAACTCATGATTCAAGCATCACGATTGGGTCAAGAACTACCTGAGGACAGGTTTAATAGACCAGTGACACGAGAATTACTCTTGATAGACCATATGGATGAGCATTTGGCTGGATGCACCTGCCCACAATGTCCACAGGTACAAGATGTCAAGGTACACTGAAACAGGACCGCCGCGCAATAGGACTCATGATTCAAGCATCAATATTGGGTCAAGAAGTACCTAGAAACGGGGGTTTCAAAGGTTTTACGGACCAATGACTTACTCTTGATGGACATGCCTGTGGTTGAATAAACCTTTTCAGATTGTCCAGAAGTACAAGACGTCAAGAAATACTGAAACAGGACCACCGCTCAATAGGACCCATGATTCAAGCATCACGATTGGGTCAAGAACTTCCTGAAGACAGGTTTAATGGACCAGTGACATGAGAATTACTCTTCATAGACCATATGGATGAGCATGTGGCTGATGCACCTGCCCACAATGTCCACAAGTACAAGATGTTAAGGTACACTGAAACAGGACCACCATTCAATAACATGCATAAATAAGGCATCAAGATTGGGTCCAGAAGTACCTGAAGCAAGAATGTTCAAAGGAATTAGAGCGCTGTTTGCTAAATTTAGCGCTGGACTTGAACTCTCCTTTGTGGTTTGTCAAAGCACCCCGAAAAACACCATCAGTCACTGTTGCTGACGTATGGCAAGGTTAGAGGAGATGCGCGTGTATGTGTGTGTATGTGGGTGTGGGTGTGTGTGTGGTTGGCCGAAGGCCACACTGCTTAACTCCCAGGAGAGAATAAAGAATTCTTTTGAAGCGGCAGGCGGTCCAACTGGACTAAAAGTACATAAATAAGAAGTCTTGCACATCCAGCATGTCTCTCGTGTGAGACAAACTTCAATAAATTCCTCAGGCAGGCAGGGTGGAGAAGTCTTCCAAAACACTCACCATGCTCTTTGCACTCCTCTGGCGGCTTGGCCTTCTTGGCGAGCCGCGGGTCCAACCACGATGTGGTCTTGGTGTTGTGGCTGCAAAAAGGCGACAAACAAACACAGCTCAGTAGGCAAAGCAAGGAGAGAGACAGAGAGAGAGAAAGAAGCTTCTCATAAGTTAGACTTTATTGGCATAATATTTTGACTTTATTCTCATAACATTATGTGACTTTTCCCAGAACCTAATTCCCCAAAAATTCCATTCCAAATTGTTTTTTGTAATTCTACAACAAAAAAAACCATTCCATTCCATTCCATTTTTCTCCGCTGATCCGGGTCGGAGTCGCGGGGGCAGAAGTTTTAGTAGGGAAGTCCAGACTTCCCGGTCGCCGGCGACCTCTTCCAGCTCCACCGGGAGGACACCAAGGCGTTCCCAGGCCAGCTGTGAGACATAGTCCCTTCAGCATGTCCTAGGTCTTCCCCGGGGCATTCTTCCGACTGGGCATGCGCGAAACACCTCACCAGGGAGGTGCCCGGGAGGCATCTGGACTAGATGCCCGAGCCACCTCAACTGGCTCCTCTCGATGTGAAGGAGCAGCGGCTCTACTCTGAGCTCCTCCCGGATGGCCGAGCTCCTCACCCTATGTCTTAGGGGGAGTCCAGCCACCCTAAGGAGAAAACTCATTTCCGCCGCTTGTATTCGCGATCTCGTTCTTTTCGTCATGACCCATAACTCATGACCATAGGTGAGGCTGGGAACTTAGATCGATGGGTATACAGAGAGCTTTGCCTTCCGGCTCAGCTCTCTCTTCACCACGACGGTCCGGTACAGCGACCGCATTACTGCAGACGCTGCACCGATCCGTCTGTCGATCTCACGCTCCAACCTTCCCTCACTCGTGAACAAGACCCCGAGATACTTGAACTCCTCCACCTGAGGCAAGACCTCACTCCCAACCCGGAGGGTACAGTCCACCCGTTTCCGACTGAGAACCATGGCCTCGGATTTGGAGGTGCTGAGTCTCATCCCAGAAGCTTCACACTCAGCTGCAAACCGCTCCAGTAAACGCTGAAGGTCACAGCCTGATGAGGCCATAAGGACCACATCGTCTGCAAATAGCAGAGACGAGATCCTAAGGTCACCAAGCTGGACTCCCTCAACACCTTGACTGCGCCTAGAAATTCTGTCCATGAAGATTATGAACAGAATCGGTGACAAAGGGCAGCCTTGGCGGAGGCCAACGTTCACCGGAAACAAGCTCGACTTACTGCTGGCAATGCGAACCAGGCTCCTGCTTCGATTGTACAAGGACCGAATGGCACGTAGAAGCGGACCATCAATCCCGTACTCCCGGAGCACCCCCCACAGGACACCACGAGGGACACGGTCGAATGCCTTTTCCAGGTCTACAAAGCACATGTAGACTGGTTGGGCAAACTCCCACATACCCTCGAGTACCCTTGCAAGGGTGTAGAGCTGGTCCAGTGTTCCGCGACCGGGACGAAAACCACATTGCAGCTCCTCTAACCGAGGTTCGACTAACGGTCGTACCCTTCTCTCCAGCACCCTGGAGTAGACTTTCCCAGGAAGGCTGAGGAGTGTGATCCCCCTATAGTTGGAACACACCCTCCGGTCACCCTTTTTAAAAATGGGGACCACCACCCTGGTCTGCCAGTCCAGAGGTACTTTTCCCGACTTCCATGCAATGTTGTAGCGGCGTGTCAACCAACACAGTCCCCCAAAATCTAGAGCCTTGAGGAATTCTGGGCGGAACTCGTCTACCCCCGAAGCCTTGCCACTGGGGAGTGATTTAACTACTGCAATTACCTCAGCCATGGTGATCCTTAGACTCTGCTTCCTCTACGGAAGGCATGTCAGTGGGATTGAGAAGGGCCTCGAAGTATTCCTTCCACCGACCAACTATATCCTCAGTCGAGGTCAGCAAGCCCCCGTCCGCACTGTGAACAGTGTGAACTGGGGGCTGCTTCCCCTTTCTGAGGTGTCGGACGGTTTGCCAGAACCTCTTCGAGGCCGACCAAAAGTCATGCTCCATAGCCTCACCGAACTCCTCCCACACCTGAGTTTTTGCCTTGACCACCACCAAAGCCGCGTGCCGCTTGGCCTACCAGTACCTGTCAGCTGCTTCTGGAGTTCCACTAGCCATTCATGCTTGATAGGACTCCTTCTTCAGCTTGACAGCAGCCCTAACCCCCGGTGTCCACCATCGGGTTCGGGGCTTGCCACCACGACTAGCACTGACCACCTTGCGGCCGCAACCACAACTGGCTGCCTCAGCAATAGAGGCACGAAATACGGCCCATTCGGACTCAATATCCCGGTCCTCCCTCGAGATGCAGGCGAAGCTCTGCCGGAGATGAGAGTTGAAGACTTGACAAACGGGAGACTCTACCAGACGTTCCCAGCACACCCTCACTACGCGTTTGGGTCTACCAGGTCCGGCATCTTTCCCCACCATCTAATCCAACTCATCACCAGGTTGTGGTCAGTTGACAGCTCAGCCCCTCTTTTCACCCACTTGTCCAGAACATGCGGACGCAGGTCTGATGATACGACCACAAAGTCGATCATAGACCTGCGACCTAGGGTGTCCTGGTGTCAAGTGCCCTTATGGACATCCTTATGTTGGAACATGGTGTTTGTTATGGACAAACTGTGATTCGCACAGAAATCCAGCAACAACACACCACACGGGTTCAGGTCAGGGAGGCCGTTTCTCTCAACCACGCCCCTCCAAGTCACACTGTCATTGCCCACATGGGCGTTGAAGTCTCCCATTAGAACTATGGAGTCACCAGCTGGGGTGCTCTCCAGAACCCCTCTGATAGACTCCAAGAAGGGTGGGTACTCTGAACTGCCGTTCGGCGCATACGCACAAACCACAGCCAGGACCCTTTCCCCAGCCCTAAGGCGTAGGGAAATAACCCTCTCGTTTACTGGGGATGACTCCAACACAGAGGCACCAAGCCGGGGGGCTAACAATAAGCCCACACCAGCTCGCCGCCTCTCCCCTGCAGCAACTCCAGAGAAGAACAAGGTCTAGCCTCTCTCAAGGAATTTAGTTCCAGAGCCCAAACTGTGGGTTGAGGTGAGTCTGACTATATCTAGTCGGAATGTCTCTGCCTCTTCCACAAGCTCGGGCTCCTTCCCCACCAGAGAAGTGACATTCCATGTCCCAAGAACCAGATTTGGCCGCCGAAGACCAGGTCGCCCGGACATCCGCCCTCGACCACTGCCCAAATCACAACGCACCGGACCCTTATGCTTGTCCTTGCAGGTGGTGGGTCTGCGGGGGGGAGTTCCCGTGTGGCTTCTTCGGGCTAGGCCCGGCCAGGCCCCACGGGTAAAGGCCTGGCCACCAGGCGCTCGCCTGCGAGCCCCTCCCCCAGGCCTGGCTCCAGGGTGAGGCCCGGTATCCCACATCCGGGCGTGTGGGTTCTTCTACTTAAAACGGCGTTTTTGAATTAAAAAAAACATATTTTCTTCTTTAATATTTCAAGTTTATGCTACTAAAATGACATAATTTTCATTCTAAAAAAATGTGGGCAACTTTTTTCATGGTAGAATATGACTTTTTCCTCATACTTTTTTTACTTTAACCTTGTTGTCAGGTTCAAGCAACCTCTCTTTTTATTTTCTTTGGATGTTCCTAGTTACATATCTCATGTTGCCGCCCTAAAGGGAAGGAGTTTCTTTCAAGCTGCAATGTGACAACATAGTGTTTTAATCTAAAGGCTGTGATGGCTAATGTGACAGTCTTATGTGATAATCATTAGAACAGAATGTTTCAAGCGATATCGGAAGGCCAAGCTGCCCTGGCCTTCTCTTTTACAGCTACATGATTTCATTGCTGAACACACACACATATGAAGATTATGACAGCAAAGGTTATAAGACTTTTCTTAAGAATAGAGAACTAATGTGTATAGGAGCAAATAAATGATAATATGTATATCGATAGACCTAACACTTGTAAAATTACAGTTTTTCTATTTCCATTGTAATTTTTTTCTCTTTCTTTGACCAAATTTTCTTCTCATAATTTTGACTTTATTCCAATTTTTTTCTCTTTATTCCTGGCACATTAATTAACATTTTTTGCAACCTAAATTAAAAAAAATTCCAACTTTATTTGTTGTGTTGGTTGTTTTCACAATATTAATTGTACTAATAATCAATAATATATACTTTAAAATATAAATATTGTTTTTATTAACATGTATATATTTAAAAACATATGTTTATGTTTATTAACACTAATATATTCTGTTAATATTATTTTCATTAATTCCATTATTATCATTACTTTAAAATATGTTTTTTATTTATTTATTTTTCAACTTTATGCTACTAAAATTAGCTTATTTTATCCTCTAAATATTTGACTTTATTATTGTACAATTAGTGCTGATGTTTCCATGTTTTCTTGTTAAATGATATTTTTAGAATGCGCCTCAGGCCAAAAAGTGTTTTGGAGACACTCACTCTATGAAGTAGACTTCTCCTTTCTCTGTGTACGCCATCTCCCAGTTGTCCGGCAGCGGCCCCAACTCATCGTTGGCCTCCAAGTTGGGGAGTATTTTCGGGGAGTGTGTCGGGTCACTGGGCGCCTCGGTGGGGACGTCGCCCATGTTGCCCGGCGGGGGCAAAGCATCCCCCAAAGTGCTCTTGTCCTCATGTTCGCTTGACTCTGCAGTGGAGGAGGAGGATGACAAGACTTAGACGTAGGGGGGGAGGTAATCATCAGCAAAGCGTGAGAGGAAGCTGCCACTTGGGGGATAGATGGTCGAGGGAAAGGCGGAAAGGAAGTGAGGTAAACAAGAGTGGAAGACGATAAACACGGAGAAGAGAGAAGAAGCAGCCTGCCGTGGCATACTTTGACTTGGAGGAGAAACGTGGAATCACCAAAAGACAAAAAGAGCACTTTAGCGACGCTTTATCGAGGAGGACGAGTCAACAAAAGTATTGGGACGTGTGGCATTTGCAGAAAAGGGGCTTATCCTGATTATCCCGAGGAAATCCCAGATTACGTAGCCAAGGTTCCCTTTAAGAAATAAGATTACCCCAAAAAGATGCCAGAAAGTGTGTGTGCTGAAAACGAACGTCAACATTGGTGATTCCTACTCTTCTATGTCTACGTGCGGGTCGATACCAGCTCTTCAAAACGTTCCAAAATGTCAATACTTTTGATACTTGGGTCATTTGAGGAATCCTATGCTTGTCTGAAACGTTGAGCCATGTGGGGATTGTGAATTTTCATCCTCATTGTAGTTCTCCATAATCAATCATTTAATGTAATGCTGTTACTTTCTTTATTTCAATTAAAAGTTTAAAATATACTTTTCACAGGCTTTGTTTTTTCTGTTACTTGGTTAAGATACAGCCAAGCCAATTTATTGTAAATCACCCTGATACATCAATGCACTTTAGGATGTCAAATAAATATATACATTTATACAATTATTGCCGTTCATAATGAATGAATATGAATGTATTCATTATTCATTCATTGATAATCTTTATAATATGATATGAAATACACTGCTTTTACCAGACAAATTTAGTGAATTTGCACCAAGTATCGGATCGTTATCGCTGATACCAGCTTGAATTTTACTCTGTGTCGGACCGGAAAGGAAATCAGTGGTATGGCACATCACCAGTAGGGTTCTGCTATCAGCGTCAGCATCCTACCTTGTTTGAGCTCCTTGTGGTAAAACCAAAACCTCATCCTCGGGGCTAATATCCAATCAACACTTGCAACAACAAAAACAAGAAGCAAAAAGACAACTCGCCGCAACTCGGTAGTCGCCAGAACCAGATGCAGGACTGCTAATGCGGGTGAGAGAGAGAGAAAGAGATTTGGACGTCTTGAGGGTATAAAAGCAGCTTAGACGATCACAGGACCCAAGTGTGGTATTGGCTTTAGAATCACAAAAATCTAACTCATAATGCCTCTTTCATGACGCTCCCTTCATGTGATCTGGGGATCCTCTCTGCAGAACAGACGTGAGCAAAGTATGGCCCGCGTGCCATGTACGAGACCGCTTCGCTGTTCGGACTTTTTCAAATGATTGCTTTTCAAGCTTCAACGTGGAAGCTGGAGCTTTGATGTCTTGAACGTTTTCTACACGTTCTGCTGATATTAGGGTAATCACAAGGACTATGTCGAGACGAGGCTGGAGCCCGCGTGATGGAGAAGCAAGCTTGCCAAGACAAAGTTCTGCAGAAAAGTCATATTTTATATTTATGGGTGTTTTTCTACCATTTCTTTTTCTTTTTCTTTGTGTTGTTTGTCCCTTTTTTGCTTGACTGCAAAACATTTTTTGCATGCGGTCATGCAAAGCAAGTGCTCCAGAAGGCACCCAAGCGCATATACTTATATATCTATATCTGTATCTATTGATATATAGCAGCACATGTCCCTGGCATGGTGTCAATATACTGTATTTGAATGTACTTTGAATGTTCAAGAGCAAGTTGTTGTGAGTGTAGAAAAAGCCAGTCATTGCCACGCAGACCATGGCTTTCAGTCATGCAACATCTCCACATACTTGGCTGCCGTTTGACGCCCCTGCACGACTTGAAGCTCCATTGTTCTATTGAAGGATCATGATGGTGGAAAACATCTCAGGTGGGATCTCCTCGTCATGCCAGTAACGTTGGAGGTCATCAGTTCCGTCAAGGGAGAAGAAAACTTTCTTATACTTTTCAATGTCCCATGTTTGGTGCTCTCCTGCAAATTTCAAAACTTGACGAAGACCAGCCCTTTCAAAAGCTTTTTTCTTCTTAAAAGCCTTCACTGACAGATGGCGTCTGACGGTTATTGTACTGCATCCGGCACCAGTAACAACCTTCATTTGGGCCGAGGTCACCAAGTAATGATGACAGTGTGAATACCTGACACCAAATTACATTTATGCCACATTTTTGCCAACATTTTGCTTTTTAATGGCTGTGATCTTCAACTTCTCATCAGCTGATGAACAGCCTATTTCACTTTTATGCTTCTTCGCAATAAATTGTTTTTTTGTCTTACTCCCATTTCTTTGTTGCATTCTGCAAGTTGGTTTCAGCTTGAGGTCAGATGGCCGGACATTTTCCATCAGGATTTTTTGGAAGACAGCAGAATTCAGACAACAAGTCTTCCAGGTCCTGAAGTAGCCCGAGACCATCACACTACCACTACCACCACCATATTTTACCGTTGCTATGATGGTAATTTTCTTTTACACCGGATGTAACGAGACACACACCTTCCAAAAAGTTCAACTTTATATAGCTATAGATAAATAGATAGATATATTTATATCTGTCTAAGCAATTAAAAGTGCTAATGTGCTCTCATGTCGTTGCCAAGCAACCGCTCGGGCGGCTGAAATGCGCCACGACCCCGATTTACAACCCTCGACGAGACGAGCTGTCGCCAAACCAACCCCCTGGACCCTCTTCAGTGCCACCCGCCTGTCGGGTCTGACCTGGGGTGAGGGTGACGTCGTTGCCGTTGACAACGGGCCTCTCTTCCTCCTCCTCCTCCGGCGGCCCGATGCTGGCTTTCTCCATGTTGCTGACCGACTTGTTCCGCTTGCGCTTGCCCTCGGAGCTGGGTCTTGCGCCTGGCAGAAGCTGGTCTGTTACATTTAGCGGTGGCGCGCAGGGATCGGCGAGGGGCTTGGGGGTGCCGTAAAAGTTATCTGGAACAAAGAGGAGGACAAAAGTAAGTCCTTGTTTTTCTCCACGTGCTATATATTCCCTTCCATCCCATACTATCATGTATTTGTGCTATCCCGCCACGAGTACACTTGGACCGCCACAGATAGAGTCAGAAAACATGTTGGGGTTTTTTTCTTCTACCATTGATACTTTATTAGTCTTGAGAATAAAAATAATGCCATTTTAGTAGCATAGAGTTCAAATATGACAAAAAAATATGTTTAAGTTGTAATATTTATAATTTAAGTTGGAACATTATGAAAAACAAACAAACTGATATCAGCTCTAAGTTCTGAAGTGACTATAGGGGTGTTATTTCATATATACAGGGCTCTAATAATGTTAAAACCCATATTTAGAAATTCATAAACATGTTTTCTATGCTCTCTTTACAAAAGTTTTCCTTTTATTAATAATGGATCTTACTTTGCGGAAATTCACTTTGCACAGAGCCAATTAAGCACCATAAACGAGGGACGACTGTAATGCTAATAATAAAAAGTTACTGCTACAAATTGGGCTACTTTTTTCCCAACTTTCCCAAAATGACGCGTGTTTCTCTTAACGCACTCCCTTCAAAACTTTACATCTTTTTTCTTTAATACTGTATTTCGCTACTAAGATGACACTTGTTTTTCTTGATATGTTCTTGTAAAGCTGGTGAGAAAACGACTTTTATCTCTTAATATTTTGACTTTGTAAAAATATTGTAACTTTCCCCAACCTAGGTTTCCAAAAAACAATAAATATGTAATGGTAGGTGGCCATTCAGTACTTCTTTCCAATTTCATGTTTTTGCTTGAATTAAAAGCCTTTTATTTTGTATTTTCTGGCATGTTAATTTCATAAAAGAAACATTTGAAAATGTCTTGATTTACTCATATTGAAAATGTGTCCACCTTCCAGTCCTGGAATTGCCCAGGTGAGTCGGCAGAGTACAGGATTAGCTCCTTCAACAAACTTTATTTGTATTTATTCTTCTATTGTATTCTTCTAAAGTCTGTTAATCATAAAAATTTTTTTAAATATTACTTTTGTATGCCAATAAATGTCCCACCTGCACTTTTCAATCACTTGCTGAGGAGCCGCTTGGACAGCACAGCGGACTTTGTTTCTGTTATCGTCATAATGGCAGGGGGTCCCCGGAGAGTTGGAGCGGGCCAGGAGAGGAGTCTTTGGATGGAGAGGAACTGTTGGTTGTGATTACGCTCTGCAGATGTGTGTGTGTGTGTGTTTTCAATAAGGATTTATAGTGGCCTTCATGAGTGATGACATTTCAAAGGATGCAGATGAAGTGAAGTGTGAAGTGATGGACGCTCACTCTGACGGACTGGCACTTTGGCAAAGCCACCCCGCAAACGCAAAAATAAAAATACAAATTAAAACAGAATCCACAATAACACGGCTTGCGGAGCGTGACCCGAGTCCATCCTTACCTTCATAGGTTCCGCTCTCAAGCAAGGCGCCGTTTTTTTCCAATTCCAGGAACACCTCAACGGTCACAAAATTATAATCCACCCCCGGGACCTCTCCTTCCTTGGGCTGCCGGGTGGTGCCTGCGGGTGATAAGCCAACAGAGAAGCCCTGTAAAAACACTGGGGGTGTCATCACACACTGGTGACTCTAAATTGTCCATACGTATGAATTTGAGTGTGAATGGTTGTTGGTCTGCGGCATAGAAAATGGATGGATGAGATGGACAGTGTCACGCCCAAGAACTATGTTACAAGAGTAGTGACACCTCGCTGTGCACATTGCAACGGTTAGCTACAGAGTGAACCCTCTTCCCGTCTGTTTGGAGGCAGGAGATGAGGCAAAATAATGGAGTTCATTTTCATTTATTGTGAGATGAATTTCTTTATTAAGTATTGTCCCGGGCCTTTGGCCCATTAGACTTCTTGTTAACCTTGTGAGATCTTTCATAGGTTACACTGAAAGCTTATCAATTAGGCGGGGCCAAACCAGTCCCCAAAAAAGCCTTGTCATTTTGGATGAAAGTTAGAAGGAACCATCCAGAATTTTCCTCATGTTATGGAAGACGTTGTCGCCATGTCTGGTCAAGACTCTACACAAGCATCAATGCACGCTATGATCATCTTCTGCCTGGAAACCAAACCAAACCCCCCTCTCCCATGCTGTCTTCTGTTTTCCTGTTCCTTGACGAGACAATGGAACTGCCACTTTACAAAAGCTCTTCCCTAATTAGTCTTGTTAACGCCGATCTCGGCTGTTAACACACAAGCACCTTGTCAAAGCTCACCACCTGTTAGTTAGCGGATACAAAAGTGGTCTCGCCCTGGTGAGTAATCCAATGTAGAGCCGCTACTGCTAACAACTTACATACATTTCAAGAAAAAAGTGCATCACAGGTGAAAAAACTTAATGTGAACATCAACTTCACTTGTTTTGCTGTTGTGTTTATTTATTTTCCTAAACATTTCTTCTTAAAAAATGTTGACATTTTTTCCCATAATATTTTGACTTTTTCCCCCAAAACTAATTTTCCATAAATCACATCTTTATTTTGTTTAGTCTGTTCCTCCCCAAAAGGAAAAAAGATCATTTGAATATCAACTTCACTTTTTGCTCTCAATTTAGCATTTTTTAAATATTTTTCATATATTCATTTTTCATTTTTATATCATATTTTTCAAATATTTAAACTTTCTGCCTAAATATTCTTGGTAAATTTTCTTCTCGTTATATTTGGACTTTATTCCCACAATATTTTGACTTTATTTTCATTATATTGTAACTTTTCTGTCAGCTTAATTTCCCAAAATGTACAGTTTTATTTTGTTTTGTTTGTTTCTCATAACTTATTACCCTTATAATTTTTTTCTTATTATATTTCTTTATTCTTGTAAAAATTTTCCCCCAAATTTGTTGTTTTTATATTTTATTATTTCTTATGAATTTATTCCCATAATATTTGGACTTTATTTCCACAACTTGGATTTGTTTGATGGAACCGTCTCCTCCTCCATCGCCGCAAAAAAAATCCTGGCCCATCTGCCGTCCGGGGAGCCGTATTGTGGTCGGGTCATTCTGTTACGGTCAGCCGCTCGGCTAGCTCGGCACGGCATAGCGAGAACCCCGGGGAAGGAGCGAGCAGGACGTCAGGCAGGTAAGTGAGGGAAAAGAGTCTTTTAATAATAAAGCTGCGAGGCAGGAACAAAAACAGGAACACGGGAAGCGAAGCACATACGACATCCAATGGCAAAAAGGCAAAAGGCAGAACTCACCGTAGGGGCAACAAGATGACCGTATGGCAAAATAACAAAATTACACTGTGGCAAAATTACATGCAATGACCCGACAAACTAAAGCTGCACACACCTGAACTTAAATAGCAAGAAACACAAATGAGGAACAGGTGTGTCTAATCAAAGGAAAACTAACTAGCAACGAAACAGGAAAACACCACAACAAAGGAAACCCCACAAAAACCTAAACTGTCACGGGCACAACACCCGGATCGTGACACACACGGGCAGACCTGATCGACTGATCAATCAAATGTCACTTTTAAAGTTGCAATTTTTGGAAAAATGAGTTTGAGGAGAAGGTTATAATAAACTCAAAATATTATGGGTGTAAACATCATCTTATGAAAATAAAATTTTTAAAGAAGATATTCTTTATCAGTCCCACAAGTTTCAAAGCAGCAAAAGTACAATAGCACACAAGAGCAGTGTAAAAACAAGGCAATATTAATTATATACAAGTTAAATACACTAATTACAGCTGTGTACCTATTGACTAAGGCACAGATTTATTGCACAGTTGTTGCACGTTTTTTGCATGGTTATTACATGATTATTGCGCAGTTTATTGCACCGTTATTGTATTGGATTTTGGAGCCGTTTTTGTTGTAGTTTTTGTTATATTTGGAATAAAAGAGTGAAAATGTGAAGTAGATATAGTATAATAATATACATGTTCAGCGATTGATGAATTATACTGCATACTTAACTTGTTCGCATATCTACTGTACATGTGTTGCATACTTTCACTGTATGTGTGGCGCGCGCTAAAAGAAAGTTAATCTTTACTTTGAAAGGACGTTTGTTTTGTGCTTAGTCTTTCTTGCTGTCTTTTTGTCTCCATAAAAATGTCGTACGCACGCATCACAACCATTTCTGCATTTTTGCCCAGAGACTGTGGCGTTCATGCGCTAGATGCTCAAAAATGGCAGCGTTTTTTTTCCATAAGCATGTTTTTATTGATTACTTTTTTATGAGAAAGTAGGTTAAAGAGGAGATTGTAAGATAGAAGAATGCTTTGGCGAAGAGTCAGCGGAGTGTATTGTACGCCACATTAGCCAATGAGGAAGTGAGGGCTAGCGCTAATGCCCTTGCATTAGTGGGATGGATTAGCTCGCCATTCAGCCCCCAGCCGCCGTCTGTGGACAAACGCATGTCCGCGGAGGCTGCACTTTGCCACCAAAAGTTGCTTTCTTTGCACTTTGAGCGTGCTAATTGTTGCATTTCACTGACCATGGCAACTGCCATTACATATCATATATTGTATATTTCATTTATAAATCCAGCCAGCAGGGGGCATCACTGAGCTCCTGGACAGTCTGAGGAGCAACCTGGTGACGACGGGTGGACCTAACCCTAATGTCCCAGAGGTGTTCTATTGGGTTTAGGTCAGGTGAACGTGGGGGCCAGTCAATGGTATCAATTCCTTCATCCTCCAGGAACTGCCTAAATACTCTAGCCACATGAGGTCGGGCATTGTCGTGGACAAGGAGGAACCCAGGTCCCACTGCACCAACGTAGGTTCTGACAATGGGTCCAAGGATTTCATCCCGATACCTAATAGAAGTCAGGCTGCCATTATCTAACCTGTAGAGGTCTGTGCGTCCTTCCAGGAATATGCCTCCAGACCATCACTGATCCACTACCAAACTGGTCAGGCTGAATGATGTTGCAGGCAGCGTAACGTTCTCCACAGCATTTCCAGACCCTTTCACTTCTGTTGATTGAACTTGCTCTCATCGATGAAGAGCACAGGGCGCCAGTGGCGTAGTTGCCAATTCTGGTGGTCTATGGCAAATGCCAATTGAGCTCTACCGTGCTGGGCAGTAAGCACAGGGCCCACTACAGGACGTCGGGCCCTTAGGCCACCCCCATGGAGCCTGTTTCTGATTGTTTGGTCAAACATTCACACCATTGGCCTGCTGGAGGTCATTTTGTGGGGCTCTGGCAGTGCTCATCCTGTTTCTCCTTGCACAAAGGAGCAGATACCTTTTACTGCTGAGGGTTTAAGGACCTTCTACGACCCTGTCCAACTCTCCTGGACTAAGTACCTGTCTCCTGGAATTCTCCTCCATGCTATTGAGACAGTGCTGGGAGACACAGCAAACCTTCTTGCAACAGTACGTATTGATGTGCCATCCTGGAGGAATTGGACTACTTGTGCAACCTCTGTAGCGTCCAGGTAGCACACCATGCTATCAACAGAGATGTTGATCCAAGCCCAATGAAAAACGACAGCAGTAGAAAGTCAGTCAGTAAAAATCAGCCAAAAGAGACAAGGAGTCAGTGGCCTCAACCTGCAAAACCATTCCTGTTTTGTGGTCTATCTCATTGTTGCCCCTCTGATGCACCTGTTGTCGATTTCATTAACAATAAAGCAGCTGAAACTGATTAACAACCCCCTCTGCTACTTAACTGACCAGATCAATATCAGATGTTTGACTGATAGGTTAGAAATACTCTATGTAAAAAGTGTTCCTCTAATTTTTTTGAGCAGTGTATTTCATTTATTATTGTTCACTCATATATCACAGAAATTGATTCATCCCGGTCGGGTTTGGAATCAATTGACAGCGATAAACGAGGGACTGCTGCAGTCCCATAAAATTTTGACTTTATTCTCGTAACATTAGAAATGTTTCTGTTCTTGCAACATTACTTTTTTGCAACTTGATTCATTTTTTGTTTGTTTCTCATAATATTGAGACTATTATACATTAAGACTATGTAAAAAAAAATCTTAATATTTCAACTAGGGCTGTCAATCAATTTAAAAATTTGATTGTGATTAATGACATTTTGTTGGCCACAGTTAACTCAAAATTAATTGCATTAAATAACAGGTAAAAATAAATTTGTATCTTATCTTCGTTAATAAGTAGGGATGTAAATCTCTTTGTGCTAAACAATTCAATATGCAACTACAATAGCGTCCTTTAATTTTAAGTAAAGGGTTATCAATATTTAAAATCTAGGCCATTATTTTTCTCCAAATTAATATACAGTTAAAAAATCCCCCGTTTTTTTAATGTGTAATGCAAGCGGGGATTTGTCCCACTGTTTGACAGTCCTTGAACGCACCTTCTTCGTTCTCACACGTTGCTCCCAAATGCTGATACTTAGTGGGAATGCATCTGATGACCTTACTGAGTGCTAATGTGTATATTTGTGGTGCACAACTTCTCTGAAAAACCAACTCCAGATGAATAGTGGTTTTGTATTCATTTAATGCTTTTAATTTGATGTTGCTCCTGTCATAGTTTTACACAATCCATACTAAATAAGATAAATAAGATGGCTATAACGCTAGTTTCAATGGCAAAGAATTAGCTTGCGCCCCAAATAGCTCTCATAGGCTATGCAGGTAGCTAGCAGCTCCTAGCATAAATTTTAGCTAGCAGTTCAAAGCAAAACGAGAGACGGTCGTTAGTCAGCACACTTTATGCCAAGGTACCACTATATAAATGACAAAACAATACCTGCAGTGTGCCAGTAACTTCTCCCTTCCCCCAGAGGCAATGTACTTCATGACAACTCAAGTCACAGCAACACAAATCACTTTGGTCTTGTTGAGAGAGCCATCTCTCCATTCAAAATACCCTTTTCTTGGCCATTTCCGCTCAATATTTGCCACAGCTTCTAGCTCCACGCAAAACTGCCACTGCTGCGGTTCCTCAAACTACGGTGTGGGCCGAGGGTCACACAGGACATGCGCACATTAATCGCGCAACAAAAAAATGTGCGTTGTTAAAAGACACTTTGGTTACCTTACGCAACCAACATGTTGTTAGTTTACCTTCTTGTAGAACTGCAACTTTTTCTTTTTTTTTACAATTTGACTTTATTCTTGTAAAATGTCTGCTGATTTTTCCATTTCTGACGTTTTAATAAAAGTTTTCTTGTTAAATGACATTCTAAAAAATGTGCTGTGGCCTAAGGGCCGCACTTTGGACACCCCTGGTTGCTGAAAATGCTGCAAAGTGAGGGTGAATGACAGGAAACAGCAAAGAAAAGACCCTCACGAGTCGAGAAGAGCGCGAGTCTTATCGTTTCATTCACGCATCCTCTTCATAAACACTCTCCCAGGTTGTTTATCCCGCGTAAAACATTTACAATAGCACTTTCCATAAGACAGACATACCGGGACGTCATGAGCAGCATCCTTCCACTGTGGGACGACAGCAAGACTCCTTTCAAGCAACCCCAAGGATATAATTTTTTTTGCTTTTCAAGCCCAGTCAAGAAAGGGATAAAAGATAAGCGAACATTTCAGAGAAGCTGTCACTGAGGAAGGTCTCGTGGCAGAAGAAGAGCCAAGAAAGCAGCTGATGTCATCGGTTTGGATTGCTGTGGTGGGACGCCAATGTGCCGCTTTGTCAGCCTAATCCCTCCACTGGGTGCTCCACAAACACGATGACACAATCTGTTTGTCTCCTTCGGTCATGGCTGCCCTACACATCTCCACCACGCTACACTGAATGTCCAGTCCGGTCCTGGACCTCCAGTGTACACGTGTCAGGACCAGCCTTTTCTGTGCTGTTGCTCTTTGGATCAAGGTGGGATTTCTAGGAGTGGGTCAAAGAGGCAGGAATAATCAAGGCACAGCACCCGGCGGTAATCATCTCATAGCTGAACCTTGTGGCCTTTTAATACGGAAGGCTAAGTTATCCCATCCTGACCCTTGGCTACAATTAAACCTGTTCGCGCTTGGTGTGCGTCACCCGTGTCCAAAACTTTTTCAGTCCATATCATGACATTACTACCACACCACTACCCTCAGAGTATCGATACCTGCTGTGGCCCAGCAAGTTGCACTCTATTCGGGCACATGCTCCAAGCAGCCTGGTGTGACCCCACGGAGGTCTCTGGTAATCTTTTGCACTTTTGAAAATGCAGCGGCGCTGGTGTTTCAGGTGGCTGATAAGCTTTTTTGTATGCTTCACCCGCACACTAGGGGTAATCTCGCCTTATTGGAGTTTTTTTTAATTTTTAAATTGGTTATAAAAGCTATTTTTAATGTAATCTGGAAAGATTATAAGTCCATCATGTACATATACAGGGTGGGTCAAAAGTAGAGTGACAGTTAACACTTAGACATTTGTAAAACAGTTATTTACATCCAGTTTATTTACATATTAGACATTTTACTTTGAAAACTTAATCTCTCAAGGGCTCAAATAAATGTAAATTAAAAATAAAAAAAGAGCATCTCAGCATTGTCACATAGCTAAAAAGCATATTATTCATGTCAACTTCACACTTTGCTCTTTTTTACACATTTCTATTTAATATTATATCATAATATTACTTTTTTCTCTTGTAATAGTTAGTCCATAGTTCGACTTTATTCTTGTAGAATTACTGCAGTTTTCCGTTTTTGCTGCTGCTCATGTTGTTTTAAAATATTTTGTCTTATTAAATTATATTTGTAAGTCAGTAAAAACACAGACGCGGGCCACAAATGGCCCCTAGGCTGCACTTTGGACTACCTGCTGTATATGTCGCTAGCAAAGTAACCGAATTGGACTGAGGCAGTTTATTAACACTGCGCCATACTGGACGCTCAGCACAAAATATTCAATACAATAAAGTAATTTTTTCTAATGTTAACCAAAAACCATGCTAAGCGGGACGTGCGCTAAGGGAGGTTCCGGCGTACAAGTAAAGCGCTGATATGCATCTTTGGTTAGCTCCACTGGTTCTCAAGCATCCGTCACGTTTGACACAGAATATATACATCGAATTTAACAGCATAGCATGACAAGCAGCCTCTGCAGCTCTCAGTCCGCATGTATTGCTTTCCTCAAGACGTCTTTTCTTCCCGCTCTCACGCTGTCACTGCCAGACACAAGTGGCCATTAAGTCAATATCCAATTACGAGGCCTCGCTGCGAGGCCCCTTCCGAAAATCTTACAGTACGTGCCACATCTTTGGCCGACGGACGCTTGGAATAATCCCTCACCGGAACCCTGCTGGCGGTGCCTCGCACATTTTAATTGGATCCTTTTGTTATTTATGCTCACCATGGCCACTCTCCGCCAAATTTTCACTTTCATCCGTGTAAGCCACGTACAGTGCACTGTATAGTGTACCTAACAGGACGACAAGCAAGCTAATGAATTATGAATTCACGCACACGCATCAGATGTGGCTGCAGCACTCTGTTGCATAGAAGATCTTGGATTTGAAACTTTTGCACAAACACGCAACACCAACAGCAACGTACAGTAATCCTGCTTCCTATTTCGCAGCTTCACTGTGTCGCTTTGTTTCCCAAAAAATATATTCATCTAATCTTTGAGATGTTTTGCGCTGGAATATGAACTATTATTACGATACAAATACAATCCCTCGGTTGTGCTGGTTAACTGCTTCCAGACCCAAACGACGTAATTGATTTCAGTATTAATAAATAGAATATTTACCTTCTACATATACTTTTTAACATTATGAGAGTCTACTGGACATACATTAACATCCCTATAGTTACCTTTACACCTCTAAAGGCCCCATAATGTTAAAAAGCATATTTCGAAGGTGGTGAACAGATTTTCTATGTCTTATTTTATCTTATGATGTTTGCAATATTGGGTAAAAGATGTGTAAAGGTTACTATTAGGAGTGTTATTTCATGTCTGGAGGACTATAATAATGTAAAAATGCGTATTTAGAAGGTGATAGACAGATTTTCTGTTTTATCCCTTTTTTTATGATGTTTGCCTTATCAGATGTTTACTACAACGGGTAATAGGAGTGTAAAGGTGACTTAAGGGGTTTTATGTCATGTCTAGAGGGCTGCAATAATGTTAAAACACGTATTTTGAAGATGGTAAAAAGAGTTTGTCTTATTTTCTCTTATGACGTTTACTGAAATGGGTAATAGTAGTGTAAAGATGACTTAAGGGGTGTTATTTTATGTCTAGAGGGCTATTAAAATGTCAAAAAGCATATTTAGAAGGTGGTAAAGGGGTTTTCTGTGTCTTATATGTAATTTTATTTTATGTCTACTACATTAGTTAATAAGAGTGTAAAGGTGAAAGGGTGTTATTTTATGTCCAGGGGTCTCTAAAATGTTAAAAACCATATTTAGCATATAAGGTATTAAACAGGCCGGTGGTGGATAATTGGGTAGCATGTTGGCCTCACAGTCAGGAGGTTCAGGGTTTGAATCTCTGTTCGGCATCTCTGTGTGGAGTTAGCATGTTCTTTCCGTGCGTGCGTGGGTTTTCTCCGGGTACTCCGGTTTCCTCCCACATTCCAAAAACATGCACGTTAGGTTAATTGGCTACTCTATATTGTCCATGAGAGTGTGAATGTTTGTCGCTGCGATTGACTGGCGACCAGTCCAGGGTGTACCCCGCCTCTCGCCCAAAGTCAGCTGGGATAGGCTCCAGCATACTCGCGACCCTAATGAGGATAAGCGGTATAGAAAATGGATGAATGGATGGTATTAAACAGATTTTCTATTCTATGATTACCAATTATTCCATTATTAAATAAAGAATCCCACCTTGCTGAATTAAGGGCCATCAACGAGGTATTATTTGGTAAAGTAGGTTTTGGTTAGAGTCATGTTGGGCGTGTCCCCCATGCAGGTTGTTTGGTTGTGTAGATGATGGATCAGCTGGTGTGGAAAGGACACGAGGGACTTGTCAGTGACTGCTGTGACACTTCATAGCTCAGCCACCCTGAGAAAGGTAGATTTGTTTACTCCAGAAAGTGGATTTCTGACGGGGTCCATCATGAAGACGGATCAGCTTGCCCTTAAAAATGACCGCCACAGAAAAGGCAGCAAGGCAGAAAGGTCCTTTCCTGCTTTGAGCTGACTTTCACGTACAGCATAAAACAGAATGAAATCACCAGCACTAACCATCTGCCTGCATGCCGTGTAATGAAATACACGTGATTATCTTTCCAACACGCAGGTGCCGCGGCAAAGTCCGCTTTGATTAAAGTGACGCATGCGAGGGCAACAACAGCCAAAACAAAAACAAAACAAAAAAAAACCATGGCGTCCACTCATCACTTTCGCTAAGCTAACCTTTCTACCCCCCCAACCTGGTGGAAAGCTCATCTGCCCCCTCCAATTAACGCTGATGGCGCCTGAACGCACCACCACTACAAGGCCTGCCAACACAGCTCAGAAAGGTCGTGTGTGTGTGTGTGTGTGTACTGTACAAGATATCATGCATTTACTCAAAAATACTATTACCAATACTACTCTACTCTACTTTGCATCTTGTACAGTAATTCTCCTTCACAATGCTTTACATTCTTCACTTCAGCAGAAATGATCGCTGATTTTAGACAAAAGGAAGGCAAAATTTGACAAAGTAAAATTGCATAGTAACATTTAAGAACAATTATTATGACAATCATAATTCATTAACTATGATTGTCATAATAATTGTTATAGTTAATAATAATAATTTAAATTTTTAAACTTTATTTTGTAGAACACAGCACATTTTGTGAGTTACTATTTCCCAAAAAGGGTATAATTTACTTTTACTACTACTACTAACTATTATGAATAATATGATTAATTATTATTATGTTTCATAATAACCAATAGTTAACAATAATAACAACAACAACAATAATAATACTAAAAATTCTTCTTCTTCTTCTTTTCCTTTCGCTTATCCCGTTAGGGGTCGCCACAGCGAATCAATTGCCTCCATCTAACTCTGTCTTCTGTACGCTCTTCTCTTGCGCAATCTACCTTCATGACCTCTTTCACTACATCCGTAAACCTCCTCTTTGGTCTTCCTCTAGGCCTCCTGCCTGGCAATTCAAAACTCAGCATCCTTCTACCGATATATTCACTATCTCTCCTCTAGGCATGTGCAAACCATCTCAGTCTGGCCTCTCTGACTTGATCTCAAAAACCTGTAACATGTGCTGTCCCTCTGATGTGCTCATTCCTGATCCTGTCCATCCTGGTCACACCCGAAGAGAACCTCAGCATCTTCATCTCTGCCACCTCCAGCTCTGCCTCCTGTCTTTTCCTCAGCGGCACTGTCTCTAAACCAAACAACATCGCTGGTCTTACCACAGTTTTGTACACCTTTCCTTTCATTTTAGCTGAAACTCTTCTATCACACATCACACCCGACACTTTTCTCCACCCATTCCAGCCTGCCTGCACACGCTTCTTCACCTCTTTTCCACACTCTCCATTGCTCTGGACTGTTGACCCTAAGTACTTAAAATCCTCCACCTTCTTTATCTCTTCTCCCTGTAACCTCACTCTTCCACTTGGGTCCCTCTCATTTACACACATGTACTCCGTCTTGCTGCGGCTGACCTTCATTCCTCTCCTTTCCAGGGCAAACCTCCACCCCTCAAGCTTCTCCTCCACCTGTTCCCTGCTCTCACTACATATCACAATGTCATCTGCAAACATCATAGTCCATGGAGATTCCTGTCTAACCTCGTCCGTCAGCCTGTCCATCACCATAGCAAACAAGAAGGGGCTCAGAGCTGATCCCTGATGTAGTCCTACCTTCACTCGGAACTCCTCTGTCACACCTGCAGCACACCTCACTACTGTCTTACAGTCCTCGTACATGTCCTGCACCGCTCTAACATACTTCTCTGCCACTCCAGACTTCCTCATACAATACCACAGTTCCTCTCTGGGCACCCTGTCATAAGCTTTCTCCAGATCTACAAAAACACAATGCAGCTCCCTCTGACCTTCCCTGTACTTCTCAATCAACATCCTCAAAGCAAATACTGCATCTGTTGTACTCTTTTTTGGCATAAAACCGTACTGCTGCTCACAAATGCTCACGTTTGCCCTTAGTCTAGCTTCAACTACTCTTTCCCATAACTTCATTGTATGGCTCATCAGCTTTATTCCTCTGTAGTTGCCACAACTCTGCACATCTCCCTTGTTCTTAAAAATGGGCACCAGCACACTTCTCCTCCATTCCTTAGGCATCTTCTCATTATCTAAGATCTTGTTAAACAACCCGGTCAGGAACTCTATTGCCACCTCTCCTAGACACTTCCATACCTCCACAGGTATATCATCAGGACCGAGTGCCTTTCCATTCTTCATCCTCTTCAATGCCCTCCTCACTTCTTCCTTACTAATCTTTGCTACTTCCTGGTCCACAACAGTCACCTCTTCTACTCTTTGTTCTCTTTCATTTTCCTCATTCATCAACTCTTCAAAGTACTCTTTCCATCTTCCCATGACACTACTGGCACCTGTCAATACCCTTCCATCCCTATCCTTCATCACCCTAACCTGCTGCACGTCCTTCCCATCTCTGTCCCTCTGCCTTGCCAACCTGTATAGATCTTTCTCTCCCTCCTTGCTGTCCAACCTAGCATACAAGTCATCATAAGCCCCTTGTTTGGCCTTTGCCACCTTTACTTTCACCTTACGCTGCATCTCTCTGTACTCCTGTCTACTCTCTTCAGTCCTCTCAGTGTCCCACTTCTTCTTAGCTAACCTCTTACTCTGTATACACTCCTGCACCTCCTCATTCCACCACCAAGTCTCCTTATCTACTTTCCTTCCAGATGACACACCAAGTACTCTCCTACCTGTCTCCCTGATCACAGTAGCTGTAGTTGTCCAGTCATCTGGAAGGACTTCCTGGCCACCCATAGCCTTTTTCAACTCCTTCCTAAATGTCACGCAACACTCCTCCTTTTTCAGCTTCCACCATTTTGTCCTCTGCTCTGCCTTTACCCTCTTCATCCTTCTCACCACTAGAGTCAACCTACACACCACCATCCTATGCTGTCTGGCTACACTCTCACCTACCACTGCTTTGCAGTCACTGACCTCCTTCAGGTTACACCTTCTACACAAGATGTAGTCTACCTGTGTGCTCCTACCTCCACTCTTGTAGGTCACCCTATGTTCCTGTCTCTTCTGGAAGAAAGTATTCACTACAGCCATTTCCATCCTTTTTGCAAAGTCGACCACCATCTGTCCTTCAGCGTTCCTCTCCTGGATACCAAACTTGCCCATCACCTCCTCATCATCTCTGTTTCCTGCACCAACATGCCCATTGAAGTCCGCACCAATGACAACTCTCTCACTTCTAGGGATGTTCTGCATCACTTCATCCAGGTCTGACCAGAATTTATCTTTCTCCTCCATCTTACATCCTACCTGTGGAGCATACCCACTAACCACATTGAACATCACACCTTCGATTTCTAGCTTCAGGCTCATCACTCTATCTGACACTCTTTTTACCTCCAGGACGTTGCTAGCAAACTCCTCCTTTAAAATCACCTCTACTCCATTTCTCTTCCTATCTACACCATGATAGAACAGCTTGAACCCTGCTCCTAAGCTTCTAGCCTTGCTACCGTTCCACCTGGTCTCCTGGACACACAATATGTCTACCTTCCTTCTCTGCATCATGTCAATTAATTCTCTACCTTTTCCTGTCATAGTTCAAACATTCAAAGTCCCAACTCTTAGTTCTAGACTCTTAGCATTCCTCTTCTCTCTCCTCCTACGGACACACCTTCCTCCGTTCCTTCTTCGGCCAACAGTAATCCAGTTTCCACCGGCACCCTGTCGGTGAACAGCACCGGTGGCGGGCGTTGTTAACCCGGGCCGCGTCCGATCCGGTATGGAAGTCATTTGTCTGATTTGCATGTTCTGGTTTGGCAAAGTTTTACGTCAGATGGCCTTTCTGACACAACCCTCTGTATATATCCGGGCTTGGGACCGGCACAATAAGACACTGGCTTGTGCCCCGTTGCGGCTACATTACTAATAATAATTATTATTATTCTTATTATATTGTATTATATTATTGGTGTTAAAATGGTATAACGATAATAATAACAATAACAATACAACAATACTAACACTAATGATAATAATTAGTAATATTATTTATTATTACAGTTGATTTAACTCTTTTTGTAGGATTTTGTACAAAAGTATGGCAAATATGAGATATTTTGGGTGAATAACTAATTAGAAAAGTGACAAAGGTGTGACGGACAAAAGGAAAAGAAGATTATCTTTAAAAAAAAAATGTTAAAACTAATTTCATGTTTTTCTTTCTGACATATTTTAAAGTTTGCTATTATTTGTTTTCTGCAGAACACAACATACGTGAGTTGCTATTTTCTCATAAAGGAATTAATTGAATAATAATAAAAATTAATATTATTATATTACAATTATAATTATACATATTAATTTTACTGAATTAAACTAACTCAATTAATAAATATAATTGTTACGATAATTATTAATAACAACATTTCTTCTTCTTTATTATTATTATTGTTATTATTATTATTATTATCACCACAACTGTTACGATCTCTTTGCGGCATGGTGAAACGGCCCCGGGGATGAAGCGAGCTGGACGTCAGGCAGGTAAGGTTGCAGGAATCTTTAATTGAGGATGCTGCAAAGCAGTGGAAAACACAAGGAAGTACACGACGCGAAAGAAAAGCACAAATGACAATGAGCCGACACGGACTGGCGCACACACCTGAACATAAATAGCACGGCAAACAAACGAGGAACAGGTGCGTGTAATTAACGGAGAAAAAACTAGAGAGTAAGGAAAACATGTGAAACTAGGAGAATAACAACAACACAGGAAAACCAACTAGAACAAAACCAAAACTGTCACGAGTACAACACACGGATCGTGACAACAACTGACACATAATTTGAACATCTGAATAATAATTATCCATATTTAGAGGTTTTTGAGATTGGTATTTAACTGTTTCTCTTTTTAAAATGTGTATCCCCATTTCTGAGTGCATTATTTCATTTTGAGTTAACCCCGTCCTTTCTATTTATTCTTCCTTCTGCTTTTTTTCTATATTGTTTCCATTCCTGTAGCACTTTACTTGGAAAATCTAACATTTTTGGCCTATGGTGTGCTTGTGAAAGCGTGTTGCAGTGTTTGGGACGCTACATGATAGTCCAGACTGAAGGTGCACGAATGCCTCATCTGTAAGTCTCAGGTTGACAGCGCAGTGCTGTGTCTTGCTAACTCAGGATTACATGGGCGAGTACTGAGAATTGAGTTCAGAAAAGGAGTGCTTGTTACGTTGAAATCCCTGCGTGTGTAAACCCGTGCATGCATGCAAGATGAGCATACAGTACGTGTGTGTGTGTGTGTGTGTGTGCGTGTGTGTGTGTAGATAACCATAAAGCCCCGCAGCTCAGCTTAGTGTTCACCTATCTGGCGCCGCCCCAGTGAGAACCCGAGCGAAGCCACTTATCGCCGACCCTCAGAGCGCCGCATCCTTCAACGACACTGTGAGGAGGCAAAAATAAATAAATAACAAATAAAATAAAATAAGCGCCAAAAAAAAAGGAAGAAGAAAATAAACCTCCTCTTGGAAATATTCTCCATGCATGCGGCCGGCATGCTCATTGCTTTGAAGTTAATCCCTGGAATATTTTAGTCTAGACCAGATTGATGGATTTGGATAAAGTCAAAAAGTCACATGACCATCACAAACACACTCAAATTAGCATTAGCCTTAGCTTTGCCTTCTTATTTTGGATGAAAAATACACAAACTCAGTCAGTAGCACGATAATTGCTTATGTCGAGCATGGTGTTGGTTTTAGCAACATTGGGGGCTGTACGAGTGCTGTCGACACCGGCATTGATAAAAAACAAACTCCACGTCAACACACAGCACTTATTGTATAAATAGCTGGCATCATAAGTGAGTATCAAAATTATTGCCTATGTCAAGCATAATGCTGGTAATTGCACCATGGTTTGGGGCTGCACGAGTGCCCACGACACTGTCAAAATACAAATAGATTAATTCTATGTAAGTACACTGTCACGAAACGATGCTCGGCTAGCTCGGCGCGGCATGGCGAGAACCCCGGGGAAGGAGCGAGCAGGACGTCAGGCAGGTAAGTGTGGGAAAAGAGTCTTTTAATAATAAAGCTGCGAGGCAGGAACAAAAACGGCACTAACGGTAGACATGACAAAATGGCAACAAATGCAAAAAGGCTCAAAGGCAAAAGGCAAAAGGCAAAAGGCAAAAGGCAAAAGGCAAAAGGGCAAAAGGGCAAAAGGCAGAAGGGCAAAAGGCAGAACTCACAGTAACGATGACACTATGGCAAAATGACAAAATTACAATGACCCGACAACCTAAAGGTGCACACACCTGAACTTAAATAGCTCAAAACCAAATGAGGAACAGGTGTGTCTAATCAAAGGAATACTAGCAACAAAACAGAAACACACCACCACCAAGGAAACCCCACTTAAAACCTGAACTGTCACGGCACAACAACCAGATCGTGACATACACAGCACTTATTGACCACATATCTGGCAACACATGTGAGTAGCAAGATATGTCAAGCATGGGGCCGGTGGGATCAACATGTCCAGTTTAGGGCTGTACCAGTACTCCTGGCACGGACATTGACAAAAAACATGAATTCTACATCAACACACTGCACTTATTGTATAACTATGTGGCAACAAATGTGTGTATCAAGATTATTGCCTATGGTGGTAGCAACGTGTTTAATTTGGGGCTGCACGAGTGCTCCCGACTCCGGCACTGACGAAAAACATGAATTCCACATTACCACACAGGCCTTATTGCCTAAAAAATCTGGCAACACGAGTGAGTATCTACAGTATATGACTGTATGGTAATGGTAGCGTCATAGTCTGGCTGCACGAGTGCTTCAGGGGGAGCTATGATTCATTGAGTTTCATTGAGTGGAAACATAAATTCCAACATGTGTGGCAGGGCAGATGCCTTATTGTATGTTTAGGAGCGAGGGCAAACAGGTGGCCTCAGATGTATCTGTGGTGGGCCACGACAATTAAATGAATGAATGAAAAAGAGTGTGACAGTTTTAAGAAAATGTTCATCAGCCTGTTCTTAGTGACCAACGCTTGGTGGTCTGCTGCCAGGGACTACAGATGTAAAGTAGCCTTTGGCTAATTCTGGCATATTTACACATAAGTGTTCATTAATATGCATTGTCTCTTTAAATAAAATAAATTGAAATTGAAATTGCTTCCCAAAGCGTCTACAAAATGTGAGTGTTCTTCAGGTGGGATGCGGAGAACAAAGCAGGCCACAAAAAGGGAGGAGAAAGTCGGCTGGAGCGGCAACAAGACCCCGACGGCTTTGGCAGCTGAAGGCCTACAAACGTCCCATGGCCTAAATAATTCAACCCTCGGCCTCCGGGAGACGACAAGCGGCCACCACAGCGGGGATGTCATCAATGTCAAAGAGAAAGACGGAAAGGAAGCTTGTGAGTGATGAATAAACAGACTTTGGAAAAGTTTGCCAAATGCGTGCGTCTTTGCACATCAAAGCCAGGCTGTGACGCTTCATGCTTTATTAGTCCAGCCTGCTTGTTGCTGCTACTTAGTGCCAGCGTGTGGATGATACAAGCCTCATTTGCATGCCCTTAAAGGAACAAGATTTGCTTCCAAACCACTGCACTCGTTAGCTTGTCCAGGCAGCAAAGTCCAAACTCAAACTAGGGACAGAGCGGGTCGGGCAGAGTCATGATGACTTGATGCCTTTGTTGCCGTCTTCACAAAAAAGTGCACTTTGTAAAGGCCGCATGGTTCCCGAACTGAGTCTAGAAATTTCACTCAGCTAGAATGTGCAATATGAACATTTAGAGGTTATCTATTTACTGTATATCACATATACACTATCACCGTCTACCTATAACGTTTATCGTGTCCTGGGTATAATATACTTACAAAAAACACATGAAATAACACCCCTATGGTCATCTTTACATTCCTATTACCCAATATAGTACACATCATAAAAGAAAGTAAGATAAAAAAAACTGTTTACCATCTTCTAAATACGCTTTTGAACATTATTAGAGCCCTCGAGACACAAATTAACACCCCTATAGCCACCTTTGTACTCCTATTATCCAGTACACATAATAAGACATATAAGACATAGAAAACCTGTTTACGACCTTCTAAATATGCTTTTTAATATTATCAGAGCCCTCTAGACACAAAATAACAACCTTATAGTCACCTCTACACTCCTATCTGTCACGCTCTGGGTTTTAGTTTGCATGTCAGTCAGTTTAGTTTCTATTATTAGGCCTGTGTTCCTGTCATTCTCTTATATTGTATGTACTTCCTGCCTTGCCCTGTTTTGCATTACTCACACCTGCTTCTTGTTCCTCCCTTACCTATTTAGTTCAGGTGTGCACTCTTTTAGTTGTTGGAGCACTGTCATTTGTTTGCTGTTGTTTCTCCCTGCCACTGCATGGCAGCAATTATTATTAAAACACAATTTTACCTGCATCCTGGTCCGAGGCTCACGCATCCAGGGGTCATCGCATCAATGCCCTCGCCAAAGTGTGACAGAATGCTCCAACCACAAGACGACCCAGCGGAGACAGGCAAGAACAATTTTTGGGGGGACATGGCTGCTCGTTTTGAGTGCATGCGACCATGAATCATCTGGAGGCCTCATGGAACGGGTGAAACAACAAAAGGTTGACATCCGGCAGCTGGACAAGCCTGCAGGTTTTCCAGCCCACCTCCAGCCCCTTTGCCACCCTTCTGGGGCTTTAGGGGACATCTGGAATTTGTCAGTTGAGGGAGGGGCTTTGGTCGGCTGTTCCTTTCCAGCCACACAGCGCCTTCCGAGTCCAGCCGACCTGAGGTCTCCAGCCGTAGCAGCTGCCGCTCCAGCACCGCACAAGGTTTCCGCTGCAGCTTCGCCTCCCAAGGCTGCGCCCGCTACAGCTCCGCCTCCCAAGGCTCCGCCCGCTACAGCTCCGCCTCCCAAGACTCCTCCGGCTGCAGCACTGCCTCCAAAGGCTTCAGCCGCTGCCGCTGCAGCTCCACTTGCAGATGCTCTGCCTCCCAAGGCTCATGCCTTACCCGGTTTTGCATTTCCATGCATTTCTGTAATTACTCAAACCTGCTTCTTGTTCCTCACTTAACTATTAAAAAACAAGGAACTGCTAATGTGTGAGTTTGTTTTCTTATTTACAGTGTATCTAATACAGCTTATTTCCTGTTATTATATCTATTATATTGTGTAATACAAATGTAAAGGTAACCATTGGATTGCTATTTCATGTTTTGATGGATCTAATAATGGTAAAACCCATACTAAAAATTGTAAACATGTTTTCTATCCCACAATATTGAATTTGACTTTCTTCTTTTATCTGTTTTTAAAAAAGAGAAGCATGTGTGTTGATTGTGGCTGATGGGTGTGTTTCCTTTTAAATCCAGTAGATATCCTCCAAGCATAAAGTGCATGTGACATCACATACTAACAAACAAGAGCTTGTCTGAACAGGGATGGGGAAAAAAGGAGTCCGGTGGTGACCTTGGAAGGAATTGTGTGCAATAACTTAAGCCCTCTAATGAGCGGGTGATTTGATGACCTTGCTGTGCATACTGATGCTGAAATTCAATTTCCAAGGATTGCGTGGGAGGGGTTTTAAATGTGTCCTGACATTTGGATTTGTTCACACTTTGCTTTTCTCGCAGGCATTGCTAAATGAACGGTCGAAAGGGTGCAGGTCAGTCTTTGTTTGTTCACATGCAGCAGCAGCGTCTAATGGCCTCCCATCAGCCCCCGCCTACAGCAACTAACCAGCACTCAAGAGGAACGTCCTGAGGTCCAATGCCACACCTCGCAAAATAGCACCAGTAGTCATTGTCCCATATCGTCTCGGCAACGAAAGCTAATTTGCTAATGTTACTTTACTTGCCTCCGGGGTCCATTTTTCCTCTTTTAAAGCTGAACGGCGCCCGATGGTGACGGTGCTCCATAATTGTGACCCGCAGAGCATCAAAGGTGGCCCATCAAGACATCTAAAGTGCACTGCACCCTCAAAATAGCCAAAGCACCTCCACCATCTCCCACCTGCTGCCTCATAATGCTTTTTTACACCTGACTCATGTTCTTCCATTAGCTAGGTCACGCCCATTACCACCTAGAAGTGCACTTTCGTCATCCAAAAGTTTTATGTGAGACACAAACACACGGCTTTCTCTTTTTGCTGTCTTCTATCCTGTAGATATGAAAACAGGTAAAACGAGGCAGCTAATTAATGCAGATAATGGGACTCACCTATTCTGCCTAGAAAGAAGACTATTAAAACACCTCCAAAAACCTCCAACAAGGTTTTATGGTTTTCTATTCATGCTGTGAGCATGCTGTGAGCCTACACTGCTGAGGCGTTCAAGGGCACTGCGTATTTCTGCGTGTTTAATAGGGCTCATGGTTTCCTAGCTTAGAAGGCAAGTATACATAATCCTTATAATAATATATTTTTTTTAATGACAAATTGTCCTTGTAATAGTATTAGTTTATTTTTGTTAAAAAAATCTCATAACGTATTGATTTTATTCTAATATTTTTACTGAAAACAGCCATTTTTAATGGTATTATCTGAAAGTGCTGCCGGCTGCATAGCGTGCCGCACATTGGACAGCTGCATGAACTCATGCCCACGTTGGCACCGTGCTGTCTGTGTTAGGCTGATGGAAACCTCGGGCTGGCAGCGCTTTGGTTTGGGCTGCAGTGTGCAGGCAGGCGGCATGGTGGCCATGAAAGAAAGGATTATTAAAGCTATAAAAGATAACGACCTCCAACGACGAGGTTCTGATGTTTGTTTGCAGACGTTGTAAAGAGACATGTCGGAGTCTCTGGAATCCTGGAGGTTTTAGTGCCACACGAAGGCCACTTGACGTTCTTCAAGATATCTCATCAAAAAGATTTCACGCCCCTGCCGCCCCCGAGGGCGTCCAAGCGGCCACTTGGGAAAATCCAGATGCCCTCATGTGCCGGATGTTTGGCATGGGGCAGCGAGTGGCGCTAACTGTTGATTTGACACGCGACTGTTGGCAGAGCCGCCGGGCCCTTTGGCAGCAGAATGGGCCACATGTCATCGCTTCACGGCGGCCCGCGAATCGTCAGCCTGCTTACGCTGTAATCATGAATCACCCCGACTCCGCTGCTGATATGTCTGCAGTGACGCACTTCAAACCCAGACGGAGGGCATGGAAGGCCACCGGGGGGGCGCTCTTTGGAGTGGGCGGGGGATGGACCACCGAGGACCATCCGTTAGTTTACCCACAATTTCCGTAGCCAGTGTTTCCATTACGCGTCTTCATTTGTGGCGCCCGGCTATGTTTGTTGCTACTTTTTTTTTGCGTGGTCACACTCGCCCATAAACACACTATAATGGGACCACCTTTGTAGCCTGTGGTTACATATCCATACATCCGAACTCGGCTTCTTCAGCTTCACACCTCATCATCATAACACACCTGATCGTCTACGTTGGCGCTCTAGAAGTGGACCAAAACGACTTTAGTTTGCTTAAGAAATGTGCGCTTTGATTGCAACCGGAAATACAGCGCAAACATAAAGGGGGTCGCTACACAGACCATCTACCTGCAACATATCACTCTTACTCAACACAAACTATTACTGCTGTATGGGGATTCAAACCAAACATCCAGAGTGGAGAGGGAGGGAGCTACCTGCTGTAGCCCAGCAAGGTGCACTGTATTTGCGCACATGCTCCGAGCAGCTAGTGTGACCCCATGGAGGTCAGGAGAAGCAGAGCCTTTACTCTTATGTCTTTATTCACCTAATACAGTGGTTCTAAGTTGCTTTCTGTCACGCCCCTCCTAGAACCAAAAATGTTGTTGGGCCACCCCATTTGAAATACTATTGGCAACTCATTTTCATTCATTCATTTTCTATACCGCTTATCCTCATTAGGGTCACGGGGATGCTGGATCCTATCCCAGCAGACTTTGGGCGAGAGGCGGGGTACACCCTGGACTGGTCGCCAGTCAATCGCAGGGCACAAATAGACAAACATTTCACACTCACATTTGTACCTATGGACAATTTAAAGTCGCCAATTAACCTAACATGCATGTGGAATGTGGCAGGAAACCGGAGTACCCGGAGAAAACCCACACACGAACGGGGAGAACATGCAAACTCCACACAGAGATGCCCAACGGAGATTTGAACCCAGGTATTCCAGATATCCTGACTGTGTGGCCAATGTGCTAACCACTCAGCCACCGTGCTGGCACTACTTGTCAACTGATATGTATTTATTTATCTGTACTGTACAAACTGAATTTGAAACTGAAACCAGGAAAATGCAACAACATGGAGAGCTGTGAAGTGTATTCAAGAGTCAAATGGCATGTTGAGTATAATACATTTGGACATATAGGCAGTTTTACACTAACATTGAAAGTACCCACTGCCCTAATATAATAATGTTTTTTCCAGCCTAATATTCTAAAATTTGCAAATTATTTATTTATTTTGTCTCTCGTAATATAACAACATTGGAAAATCTTATTTTTGAGAAAATCTTTTTTTTTCAAATTTTAACTTTATAATTTTAAAAGTGACAAGTTTTCTTAATAATATTATGACTTTATTCTCCCATACTTTTTACCAATCTACTATTGTAAAATTTGCCGGTGCACTGTATTTGAGCACACACGCCGAGCAGCCGGTGTGGCGCCACAGTGGTCTCTGGCTTTTGGACTTTTCAAACACGGTGGTGCTGGCGTTTCAGGTGCAGGATAAAGGTTTTTTTTGTGTTCAATGTTTTTTTTTGCCCCTCATTGCCGAGCATTTGCTACAACGCTCTTCCTCTTAGAGTGAATGTTTGTTTACAAGTGAGAAAAAGCAGCGCTTGATTTGCTCACCTGCACGGTTTGAGTAACGTTTCAATTATTGGTTCTCTAAGCTATTGGTAATGTTATGGGATTTATGGGTATGACATTAAAAGCGGCGTTAAAATGTCGTTCTTGTAGGCACAATCCAGTGATCGTCTGGAGTGTTTTGTACCCAATGGAAGTGATGACGCCATATTTTTCTTTTCCTTTCGGCTTATCCCTTCAGGGGTCACCACAGCGAATCAATTGCCTCCATCTAACTCTGTCTTCTGTATCCTCTTCTCTTGCGCCAACTCAAGAGAGTCATGTCCTCTTTCACTACATTCATAAACCTCCTCTTTAGTCTTCCTCTGCTCTTCCTCCTGCCTGGCAATTCAAAACTTAGCATCCTTCTACCAACATATTCACTATCTCTCCACTGGACATGTCCGAACCATCTTAGTCTTGCCTTTCTGACTTGATCTCCAAAACCTGTAACATGTGCTGTCCCTCTGATGTGCTCATTCTTGATCCTGTCCATCCTGGTCACACCCAAAAAGAACCTCAGCATCTTCATCTCTGCTACCTCCAGCTCTGCCTCCTGTCTTTTCCTCAGCGGCACTGTCTCTAAACCAAACAACATCGCTGGTCTCACCACAGTTTTGTACACCTTTCCTTTCATTTCAGCTGAAACTCTTCTATCACACATCACACCCGACACTTTTCTCCACCCATTCCAGCCTGCCTGCACACGCTTTTTCACCTCTTTTCCACACTCTCCATTGCTCTGGACTGTTGACCCTAAGTACTTAAAATCCTCCACCTTCTTTATCTCTTCTCCCTGTAACCTCACTCTTCCACTTGGGTCCCTCTCATTTACACACATGTACTCCGTCTTGCTGCGGCTGACCTTCATTCCTCTCCTTTCCAGGGCAAACCTCCACCCCTCAAGCTTCTCCTCCACCTGTTCCCTGCTCTCACTACATATCACAATGTCATCTGCAAACATCATAGTCCATGGAGATTCCTGTCTAACCTCGTCCGTCAGCCTGTCCATCACCATAGCAAACAAGAAGGGGCTCAGAGCTGATCCCTGATGGAGTCCCACCTTCACTCGGAACTCCTCTGTCACACCTGCAGCACACCTCACTACTGTCTTACAGTCCTCGTACATGTCCTGCACCGCTCTAACATACTTCTCTGCCACTCCAGACTTCCTCATACAATACCACAGTTCCTCTCTGGGCACCCTGTCATAAGCTTTCTCCAGATCTACAAAAACACAATGCAGCTCCCTCTGACCTTCCCTGTACTTCTCCATCAACATCCTCAAAGCAAATACTGCATCTGTTGTACTCTTTTTTGGCATAAAACCGTACTGCTGCTCACAAATGCTCACGTTTGCCCTTAGTCTAGCTTCAACTACTCTTTCCCATAACTTCATTGTATGGCTCATCAGCTTTATTCCTCTGTAGTTGCCACAACTCTGCACATCTCCCTTGTTCTTAAAAATGGGCACCAGCACACTTCTCCTCCATTCCTTAGGCATCTTCTCATTATCTAAGATCTTGTTAAACAACCCGGTCAGGAACTCTATTGCCACCTCTCCTAGACACTTCCATACCTCCACAGGTATATCATCAGGACCGAGTGCCTTTCCATTCTTCATCCTCTTCAATGCCCTCCTCACTTCTTCCTTACTAATCTTTGCTACTTCCTGGTCCACAACAGTCACCTCTTCTACTCTTTGTTCTCTTTCATTTTCCTCATTCATCAACTCTTCAAAGTACTCTTTCCATCTTCCCATGACACTACTGGCACCTGTCAATACCCTTCCATCCCTATCCTTCATCACCCTAACCTGCTGCACGTCCTTCCCATCTCTGTCCCTCTGCCTTGCCAACCTGTATAGATCTTTCTCTCCCTCCTTGCTGTCCAACCTAGCATACAAGTCATCATAAGCCCCTTGTTTGGCCTTTGCCACCTTTACTTTCACCTTACGCTGCATCTCTCTGTACTCCTGTCTACTCTCTTCAGTCCTCTCAGTGTCCCACTTCTTCTTAGCTAACCTCTTACTCTGTATACACTCCTGCACCTCCTCATTCCACCACCAAGTCTCCTTATCTACTTTCCTTCCAGATGACACACCAAGTACTCTCCTACCTGTCTCCCTGATCACAGTAGCTGTAGTTGTCCAGTCATCTGGAAGGACTTCCTGGCCACCCATAGCCTTTTTCAACTCCTTCCTAAAAGTCACGCAACACTCCTCCTTTTTCAGCTTCCACCATTTTGTCCTCTGCTCTGCCTTTACCCTCTTCATCCTTCTCACCACTAGAGTCAACCTACACACCACCATCCTATGCTGTCTGGCTACACTCTCACCTACCACTGCTTTGCAGTCACTGACCTCCTTCAGGTTACACCTTCTACACAAGATGTAGTCTACCTGTGTGCTCCTACCTCCACTCTTGTAGGTCACCCTATGTTCCTGTCTCTTCTGGAAGAAAGTATTCACTACAGCCATTTCCATCCTTTTTGCAAAGTCGACCACCATCTGTCCTTCAGCGTTCCTCTCCTGGATACCAAACTTGCCCATCACCTCCTCATCATCTCTGTTTCCTGCACCAACATGCCCATTGAAGTCCGCACCAATGACAACTCTCTCACTTCTAGGGATGTTCTGCATCACTTCATCCAGGTCTGACCAGAATTTATCTTTCTCCTCCATCTTACATCCTACCTGTGGAGCATACCCACTAACCACATTGAACATCACACCTTCGATTTCTAGCTTCAGGCTCATCACTCTATCTGACACTCTTTTTACCTCCAGGACGTTGCTAGCAAACTCCTCCTTTAAAATCACCTCTACTCCATTTCTCTTCCTATCTACACCATGATAGAACAGCTTGAACCCTGCTCCTAAGCTTCTAGCCTTGCTACCGTTCCACCTGGTCTCCTGGACACACAATATGTCTACCTTCCTTCTCTGCATCATGTCAATTAATTCTCTACCTTTTCCTGTCATAGTTCAAACATTCAAAGTCCCAACTCTTAGTTCTAGACTCTTAGCATTCCTCTTCTCTCTCCTCCTACGGACACACCTTCCTCCGTTCCTTCTTCGGCCAACAGTAATCCAGTTTCCACCGGCACCCTGTCGGTGAACAGCACCGGTGGCGGGCGTTGTTAACCCGGGCCGCGTCCGATCCGGTATGGAAGTCATTTGTCTGATTTGCATGTTCTGGTTTGGCAAAGTTTTACGTCAGATGGCCTTTCTGACACAACCCTCTGTATATATCCGGGCTTGGGACCGGCACAATAAGACACTGGCTTGTGCCCCGTTGCGGCTACATTACTAATAATAATTATTATTATTCTTATTATATTGTATTATATTATTGGTGTTAAAATGGTATAACGATAATAATAACAATAACAATACAACAATACTAACACTAATGATAATAATTAGTAATATTATTTATTATTACAGTTGATTTAACTCTTTTTGTAGGATTTTGTACAAAAGTATGGCAAATATGAGATATTTTGGGTGAATAACTAATTAGAAAAGTGACAAAGGTGTGACGGACAAAAGGAAAAGAAGATTATCTTTAAAAAAAAAGTTAAAACTAATTTCATGTTTTTCTTTCTGACATATTTTAAAGTTTGCTATTATTTGTTTTCTGCAGAACACAACATACGTGAGTTGCTATTTTCTCATAAAGGAATTAATTGAATAATAATAAAAATTAATATTATTATATTACAATTATAATTATACATATTAATTTTACTGAATTAAACTAACTCAATTAATAAATATAATTGTTACGATAATTATTAATAACAACATTTCTTCTTCTTTATTATTATTATTGTTATTATTATTATTATTATCACCACAACTGTTACGATCTCGTCGCGGCATGGTGAAACGGCCCCGGGGATGAAGCGAGCTGGACACACAATATGTCTACCTTCCTCCTCTGCATCATGTCAACTAATTCTCTACCTTTTTCTGTCATAGTTCCAACATTCAAAGTCCCAACTCTTAGTTCTAGACTCTTAGCATTCCTCTTCTCTTTCCTCCTACGGAGACACCTTCCTCCTCTCCTTCGGAAGTGATGAAGCCATATATAATATAATTCCAGTTGAATTTTGACTTTCTTGTCTCAATATTCCTTTCTGCTGGTTGCAGCCAAACATTGTGCTCCACCTAAAAGTGCCCCACCACTTAAGACAGACACAGAGAAAGGACAATCCGGATCCAAATGTTAAGAGCAGTCAAAAAATGCCAAGAATGTACATTTTTCACTGTTGGTTCTTCTAAGTAGAGCATCTGATGTCCATTTTTGGACTTGCCTTGCCATCCAACCCCAAATGTTCTCCATTGGATTTATATGAGGGGAACACGCAAGATGGTCCAAAAGAGTCAGCTTATTCCTCTGGAAGAAGTCCTTTGTGAAAAATGCCAGTCATTACCACACAGAACTGGGTCTTCAGTCATGAGGGACGCCCCCTGCAACATCTCCACATTGCCAGCTGGGTGCCGTTTGACGCCGCTGCACAACCTGAAGCTCCATTGTCCCACTGAAGGATCATGATGGTGGAAAACATCACAGGTGGGATCTCCCTGTCATGCCAGTAAGATGGAAGCCATCAGGACTGTCAAGGGAGAAGAATACTTTCTTCCACCTTTCAATGCCCCAAGTTTGGTGCTCTACTGCAAATTCCAAACACCCAAGCATTTTTGTTTTCTTAAAAGCCTTTTCTGGCTTTTGGTGCCTGATGGTTATTGGACTGCACTCTGCACCAGTAACAACCTTCTTTTGGAAGTGAAAATGGTCCCGTGTTTTGATGGACAAGTGACATTTTTTGGGTCTACCACATGGCTTTTTTTGTTCCATGAGCCTCAGGGTGTGTGAAGAAGCTAGAAATGCATGTCTTACTGCATCCAACCTCAGCAGCAATAGGTTAAGGCTGCGAGAGGCCTTGCTTACGCAGCTCAACAATCCCACCGCCTTCAAAAAGAGAAAGCTTTTTTTTGCCTTGGCCATCAACAGATGGTGACAGTGTCAAGACCTGACACTAAATCACATTCAATCCACATTTTTATCAACATTTTGCCTTTTAAAGGTTGGCTCTTCAACTTTTCATCAGTTTTTTTTCAACCTATTTTGTCTGTCAGGAAGCACCTCATTTCAACTGTACAGTTTCCGGATCCCCAAGGAAAAGTCGTGACACTCATGCTGACCATCATCACTATTTACTTACACGGTTCTTACATTGGGATGATCCCCGTAACGACTTGGCATGCTAGCTTCGCCATCAACATCCCAATGACTCAATTATTTACAACCATGCTGAGCTTTAATGCGTCTAACTCATTGATGATTCCCTTTCAACTAACAAGCAATATAATTCCACTAAGCTACGGACACGCGCCGCTATAAAGCAATAAATTTATCTTGATGAGTGGAAGGAGCTGCTGCGAAAAGGAGGCCGCAAAAAAGCCGAATTTCACCTCAATAGCCGCAATTAAGCGAGAAAATGTAGACTCAGTCCATGTCAAACGCTACAGCAGACAGACAAAAGTTCTTTAATGTTTTTTTTTAAAAGAAGTGAAAGAAGGAGCAATTCAATCAATGTAGGTTTGGATCGGCAAGTTCACATGAAACTAATAGCAGCCAACCAGAATCAATTCATGCTGTACCATAACAGAACACAAAACGCTTGTGTATTTCACATCACATAAATAAAGGTTCTTTACCGCATTCCTTTCCGTGGTTAGCCGGAAGATGCAAAAACAACCAACTAAAGAAAGAGCTCATTAGATCAAAGTGGGGATCTAGCCTGACAATGCAAGGAGTACAAAACAACTGATTAAAGTACCAATTAGATCGAGGTGCTGATCCGGACGATTTCCAAAATATTCACTTAACAAATGTAAAACCTTAATTTAGACTGAAAATATGACTAACAAAACACTATTTCGTATTACAGTACGAAGAGCAAAAGTTCTTTATGATATTTGGTTGGCTGCAAAAAGTACAAAATGAAGAAGAAGGAGCACCATTTGTTGGCGTGGAAGAGGACTTTTCCCTAAACATTCCTTTAACAAAAGTAATGTTTGAACCATGACTGAAATGATCACAAAACGTGAGTGTATTTTGTATTAATGTACACATAACAAAGCTTTCTTATATATGGTATAAGTACAAACCCCCTGATGCAAGAACCAATTAGATTGAGGTGCTGATCCAGACATTTGCCTAAATGCTCACTTATTAAATGTAAACACTTCATGTTGATCAAAAATACGACAAACAAAACACCAAACACTCATGTAGTTCTTAGAGCAAAAGTACTTTATGATATTTGGTTGGTCGATCAACCTGACAAAGAAAAAACTACAGAAAAGATCCAACTAAGTCCTGGTCCACGTTGGGATGGTTCTCAGTCGACAAATGTTGTGTTAAACTGCAGCAAGAACTCCAAGACCCACTCCTTTAATTTGGCGTAGCATTTTACCGACACATTATTTGCCGAGTTGAATTCTGGACAAGAAGAAAATAAAAAGCAATGGACTGAGACCAGCACTGAGCGGAACGAGAACCCAAAATCTGATAGTCTGGAAGGCAATTTCTGGGCCGGAAAATGGTTTCTGAAAGGAAGAACATGAATCTTTTACAGAGTTAGACGTTGTAGTAGGAGAATCTTCTAATCCTTGACAGTCAAAAAAAGAAAGAATAAAAGTCACTAGCTGATTACAAGTCATCGGAAATAATAAGAGTCCAGAATGCTCACGCTAAGAGCTGGATGAGAACAATTTTATCGATCAGCCAGGAGAAGAAAAAAGTTAATTTTCTTCAATCCGTGGCTATAATGTGCTCCGTAACGACAAAGCGCCACACAAGTCACCTGCTGCTAACTGACATCATGTCTGTCTCCATGGCGATGGGACAGAAAGTGCTGCTGTATTTGGGGAGAGGGTGAGTGAGGTGAGAGAGAGTGGGAAATCCTCAGGGAGAGGTGTGGAGGAACACCACCGCCGCTGAATGTTAATGTCATGGAAGCGCTGGGAGTTTTGTCAACTGTCAGCTTGGCATCAAATGTCGAAAAAGGCTGACATTAAAGCCTTGTGCTCCGAAAGCAGGGGAAAACAGATGAATGTGATAACAAACTCATTCACAGGCAAAGATGAGCTTTCAAGAATATTTACAGTATCTGCTCAGAAGAACTTCCACGTGCAAAAGAAAACATTTGTTTTTCTGCAGTGAATGTTTAACCAGAAGGAAGGAAGGGAGGAAAAGTGCAACAGAAAGGCAGCTTAGCCTGAGGATCAGAGCTAAGCCTCCGCACATTCAAATGCACATGCCAAGTGTTGAGAAATACCCGTATGTCTAGCTGTCGTGTGACAGTTTGTTGAGTAACTGGGATGCGCTAACTTTGGCAACCTCTGGGAACCGCGCTCCGTTCACTCGCCATTCTTGCACCGGGATTTGATAATGAGTTAACATTAGGTCGGATAAACTCAAGGGGCTCTAATTTCATGGGTGGTGCAGCGTCGCGCACCACCCATTTACCAAAGTGGTAATTTCATCTGGCGTAAAACAGTGTGCAGCCAATTTGGTAATTTGGTAGGCCGAGGCGCATGTGGCGGCGCATCAGGGCGCCGCCACATGACATGATGCGGCGCATGACGTAGTGTGACAATTTAGTGCCAAAAGTTGTCGCCAAAGGTGCGCTTAGAGCTCGCCGGCTCCAACTTGGTCTGCTCTCAGTGTAAGTCAAAGTGCAGCCGGTCTAGTGGTGATTGCGCACACGTCACCAAAATCCCACAGGCCAGTTTGCACAACATCAGGCACATTTGAATGCACTTAATAATCACAACAACCACTGTCTGAATCAGCACATACATTTTGATCTATATTGACTGTCCCATCTGCCTCTGTCGCACCATCTCTTTCTGGCCACCACCTCCTCTGTCCCTATCGCAGCCCCCATCCTGCTCATGCTCCTCCTCATCAGTTGCCAGTGGATCTGATATGGATGTGGTTAGTTGTGAATAAACAGTTACTCAAACTTATTGACATCTTTGATTGTGTAACCGAGAATTGCAAAAATGATGATGAAAGGGTGGAGGACGCAATGTCCTCCTCCAAGCTCAGTGTCACACTGGTTTAGGGGCCACCCCTCCGGTGCTCTGACAGTTTTTATGTAGATGACAAAGCCTACTATTAATCTTTCAACTTCAGTCTTTGCTTTTACTCCCCCACTTTTTTTTTAATTTTCCAAATATTTCAACTTTTTTCTGAAATACTCTTTGTATATTTTCTTCTCGTAATATTGTGACTTTCTTCTCTTGATATTTTCCTTTTATTCTGGTGAAGTTCTCAAGTATTTCAACTTTCTTGTAAATGATCTTCTTTTCTTGATATTATGACTTTAGTCCCTTAGCGTTTTGCCTTTATTGCATTATTATTATTATTATTTATACCCAATCAAATTTTTAAATAAATACTCTTTTATTTTGTAATATAGTAAAAAATATATTAAATGTTTATTTGTCCATTTGCGTTGTCATTTATAATCATTTGTCATTTTTTCTTCTTGTAAATGATAAATATTCTTTTTAAAATGGGTGTGCAGAATGGGTTACATTACATGGACCTTTTGAAAGGGATTGATACCAAAAGCCAAGCCAGGACTTTTATTTTCGATTCCAAAGCAGTCTGTTCTTTCCCTCCTTGCCAGCGAGCAACGTTGTTGATTTCCCCCAACCTTTGTGTTATGCTGCAAATGTCAGCACTGATGAGCGATGGAGTTGAAAGCCTATTCAATTCTTCAATGGCGGGGTATTCTCCACCTCCCGAAAAATACTACCAGACGTGTGGACGGTGCCTGACCTCACAAAGCAGCTGGGCCAAGAAAGCACGCAGGATTTGTTTTTATTGTGGGTGTGAAAGCAGCGCTTGCTCAAGAGTATCAAATCCTGTATCAAATTGATGGTGTTTTCTTGGGGTTCCATCAGTGGGTGGAAAAGTTGTTTTGATTGTATTGGTCTTTTATTCCACTCCTCTCCGTTGCATTGGCGCCAAAGGGGGTGGGGGATGCAGAGTGGATTTTGTGAGAATTACAGACTGCTCTTATTGTTTGGAAGATCACTCCGCCGGGATTAAGGACTGCCGTGCGACTGGGCTGTACTTTGATTTCCAGTCTTGACGGCTGTCCAAAAATGAGGATTTAATAACAGCGATGACTCATGGCGCTGGTGATTTACGGACCTTGAATCTCTTCACAGAGAGAAAGCAGGCCAGGCATTCAAGAGTCAGGAGGGATCCCGCACAATGTGATCTTGTGTGTTTCTCAACAGCCTCGACCTATTTGCTTCGTAAAGTCACCAATCTAAAAATAGGCCTCGGACGGGGGTGTGAGCGAGACGGCGAAGGGGAGCGGAGGCAGAATCTGATTAAAATCCACGCTTTCTTTTTCCCACCGCTGACGCAGACGTCGCAAACACACATTTTGTCCCGCTATTTTACCTTCCTTTCCTTTATCTGTGCTTCGCAAAGCAGATTAGGGCTGGCGTTTGTCGCGTGGGGAGGGATTCACAAGCTGACTTGCAGATGTTTAGCACGCCAAAACGCTTTTGTTTTGTTTTGTTTTCTTTGGTGCATCAAAGTTCCCTCTGCAGCCGTCATTGCAGGTAACGGTTTCTTGCTTACCCGACAATCGTATACATTCCTCACCCTCACATTAGGAGTCACTAATGACTAGCTGAAAAATAGTTGTGGTATGCTCAAAGCCAGTCTTTCCAGGAGGCTAGGTGGAATGTTGCTCCAGAAGATGGACATCACTGATGTCCATTTTTCTAAACTTGCCTTGCCACCCTTACCCAAATGTTCTCCATTGGATTTAGATGAGGGGAACACGCAGGATGGTCCAAGAAGTCCAGTGACTTCTTGTCCCCACCCCTCCCGCAACCTTTCCACATAGCCATCTGCCATTTGACGCCCCAGCACAACCTGAAGCTCCATTGGTGCATTGAAGGATCACGACGACTTATTCTAATAAGAGCAAATTATCCCATAGAAAGTCATGTAAATCAAATTCATCCGTTCCAGATGCCCAAAAATCAAACACATTTTATAAACAATAATTCTAGTCTTACATGCAAAAAATGATGCAAAAATTTAAACAGACAACTGAACATTTAACATTTTTTACCTAGTTTTGTTGGGAAAAACCCACAAAACCATCACTTAACAATATAAAACAAAATAAACTTATTGTTCTGCTCTTGTCTTTAAGGCTTAAAACTGGGAGGTCTTGCACCCTTGTCTTGGTACGGCCAGATGCTAACCGAGGTACTGACAGCCATCATTCAAACACACACACGCCACACCTCTGGTTTGTTCATCACAATGCCACGTACATACGCGTCTATGGATGTGCGGGTCCAGTATGTCTTTTCAATGGGGCTGTCACAAGATCTCGCAAGATTAAAACGTGGCAAGAATTGTCGTTCTTGTGAGCGCTAGGCCTTAGATAAAATAAATATATAAAATAAAAAAAATAAAAACCTGAACTTGAACAAAATAATACATAGAGGCCTTAAGTATTCATGTTCATGCGGATCTCTTTTCTTTGTTTCCTGCCTCCAAGCAGGCACAAATGAACTTCACTCTGTCCATTGGTTTCAGCACCTTGGCACATTTGCTCTACGGAACAACGGCACAAACGGAGTGAGCCCTTTAGTCAGTCATACAGGTCTCGTTGGGTGGAGGCGGGGTTGCTAGCATGCACACAGAATGCAGGGTGTTGAGAAGAGCAATGCAAGGTAACGTGGTAGAAATTACATTTGGTTGATGGCAATACAATGTCAAATATTTGTTATATTTTTTCATTGTACTTCTTCTGAAAAGTAGTGTTGAAACGTAAACCCATTCCAATCCTCCTGTTTGCCGGGCTTTTCCTCCACGCCGGCGAGATGGCAGAGCCCAAGAACTTGCATGAACCTCCGTGAGTAATGCAAGCGGCATAGCTGAAGCACAACCTATAAACACAACCTACCTGAGAGCCACTGAGAGATGTCCGCCTCTCTTGTAAGCATTAATAATAAATGTGCCCCGCAGTTAAACACGCTGTTACACTGTACACAAGAATCATGCTTCATGCATGGTACACCGCTACATGCCGCGGTGGGCTCCCTATCACTTGTACACTTGGACCACGGCGACCACTGGAAGAGAGTGGGGGACTTCCCAACTAGTGGTCTGAGGTACAAGTCCGTCACTGGGGCCAAACTGGGCTTCCAAAAACATTCAGACGCGCACACAGCTTTCCAATACAATCTTTTTGTAAATAATTTATTTTACAAAATAAATTATAATTTATTTATTTCCATTTTGGAAATAATGTGCTTTATTTAATGTCATAATAAAATATACAGTAATCTCTTGTTTATAGTGCTTAACCGGTGCCAGACCCGACAGTGATAAGTGAATTTTTCACAGTTAAAACACCTTCTACCACCTTCTAAACATGCTTTTTAAAATTATTAGACATGAAATAACACCCCTATAGTCACGTTTACACTCCTGCTACTAAATACGTTAGATATAATAAAAGAAAATAATACAAAAGACATTGTAAACCTGTTTACTACCTTCAAAATACACTTTTTAACATTATTGAAACTCGAGACATGAAATAACACCCCTATAGTCACCTTTACACTCCTACTACTTAATAGAGTAGAACTAATAAAATAAAATATACAAGACATAGAAAACCTGTTGACGACCTTCTAAACATGCTTTTTAACATTATTACAGCCTTCTAGACATTAAATAACATCTTAGCATAGATACCTGTTTGTTTTACAAAATACTAGAGTGGTTTCATTTTTAGCTATGAAAAAGTTATAAAAGTTATAAAAGTTGTTCTCAATTATTTTTTGTCATTCCCCCCCTTTTTGAAACACTGTTGAGAAAGTGATAATATCTATTTGTTTATCTGTACTGTACTGACTGAACTTGAAAGTGAAACCAGTAAAAGGCAGCAAAATAGAGAGTAGTGTAGCATATGAGCGTATTCAGGAGTCAAATAACATGTTGAGTACAATAAATGTGTACATGTTGGCAGGTCTGCAGTAACAATGAAAGCACTCCCTTTCTCTCACTATTCCCCTGACAGCTCACCGTTCCCCCAAGGGGGGCCCGCCCCACACCAACATCAAGACCCGTTTTAAGGTTCTTGAAAAGCTTACAGGTCCAGCTAGGAGGAAAACAGCCCGTAGGCGCTTATTGATCACTTTAAAGCCTCGCACTTCAAAACAAAACTGTCTCTGGCACATAAATAACTCACCGGCAAGAAGGCAGCAGGTATTGGCAGAGAAGTTAGTGATTATCCTGCCGCTTCCGCATGAGGAGGCTTGGAGTGTCTAGCAGACCAGGAGAGGTGTGAGCTTTAATCCCATTCATCAGACTAATTGGCTCCTAACTGGCTCTCGGCAAGTCCCCACAGATGCCATCAGTCAAGCCTCAACGCCATTGACACTGCTTCAGTCATGCAGCCGGAGAGATGACAGGTGGTCCGAGTGCACTTCTGAGAGAGTGGAAGACAGCAAGCTAAGAAAACCATACCGCAATCCCTCGTTTATCTTGGGTAATTGGTTCCACACCCAACCGTGGTAAGTGAAGTAGGATTTAATATCATAATGATGGCATACAAAACCTGTTTACCACCTTCTAAATTAGCCTTTTAATATTATTAGAGCCCTTTGGACGTGACATAACACCCCTATAGTTACCTTTAAACTCCTGTTACCCAAAATAGTGGACACAATAAAAGAAAATAAGACATATGAGACATAGAAAACCTGTTTACCACTTTCTAAATACACTTTTTAACATTATTAGAGCCCTCTAGACATGAACTAACACCCCTATAGTCACCTTTACACTCTTATTACCATTTACAGAAGACATAATACATTATGAGAAATTAAGAAATAGAAAATCTGTTTAAAACCTTCTAAATACATTTTTTAAAACAATATTAGAGCCCAACAGACATAAACTAACATTCATATTATCAACTTTACATTTCTATTATTCAATGTTGTAGACACGATAAGAGAAAATAAGACATTAGACATATAAAACTTGTTTACTACCTTCTAAATACAGATTTTAAAAATATTAGATCCCTCTGTACATGAAATAACACCCCTATAATCACCTTCACATTTGTACCACCCAATATAGTGGACATAACAAGAAAAAATAAGACATATTAGACATAAATATGATAAGACAGACTCACACGTTAGCAGTTCCTTTTTTTCTGGACAGCATACTTCCTTGGGGCTTTACGTGGCTTTACACTTGTTAGCCACTTTAGTAGACAGAATCAGAGTAAATAAGCCATGTAAGATGTAAATAAAACTCCACCGGAGCACAGTAAATAAATAAAGTCAAGTTATCTTCTTCGCTTGGTAGCTTGCTAATGAGCGGCTTCTTGTGTCCTTGCAGCATAAGAGTTGCAATGTGATGTAAACAATGAAAAGAGGAGTGTAAAGGTGACTATAGGGGTGTTATTGCATGTCTAGCGGGCTCAAATAATGTTCAAATGCATATTTAGAAAGTCTTAACCAGGTTTTGTATCCTCTAACTACATACAGTATATAATGTACCGTATATATTAAGATTGAATGCAATATTGTGGAAATTCATTTATGGTGGTCGGGTCTGGAAGTTTAATCAATGCAAACAGGGATGAAGCCAACCAGTCTCACAGGGTGTATAAACTGTAAGTAAGCGCAGTGATAAATCAATCCAGTCCAACATATGAATATATCTTTTATTCAATCTAAAAGGCTAATCGGGTTCAGCGTAACCTTTTAACAAATTCAGGGTGACATTTTTAGGCCTTTTTAAACACCGTCACCTGCTTTATATTTCATTTTTACGACATCCGCCTGTCTGGTCACTCACACACGCTTTTATGTTGTTACCCGTCACCCAAAAAAAGAAGAATTTCATCAGTTCTCTCTTGGTGTTCGGGAAACAGGAGACAGCGGGTGACCGCAAGCTATTATTGTGAAAGTCATGCACTGCTTTGTAGAATCACACAGACACATCACACTCCCACAGCCCCAAAATGAGACACCATAGTAACCTGGAAATCCATACCAGTGCTGTCCGGGTGTGGTGCAGTCCGTGTGACAAAGTCGCCACACAACCTCGGGCATCGGAGGCTCTAACAGGACACTTCCTGTTCCTGTTTGGCTGCAAACACTCTGATTGGTAATGCCTTGCTAGTCAACTACGTGCTTCCAAGGCCCACACGTTAACACATAAACACATTATAATGGGACTGTCTTTGAAGCAAGTTTAGCATTCCAATCTTGTACAGTAGATGGCATCGGAATTCTCTTCCTTTGTTTGCTACGATCTTTTCGGTCCTATGAATATTTTTTTCCCCCAAATTTGGTGTTTTTTGTTTCCAAATGCCATGTGGTTGTGTGTCTTATGGAGCAAAAAGGATTGGTAAAGCTACAGTAGGGTTCCAATTTTTTCCGATTCTTATTTCACACTTTTTTGGGTTAGTAAATAAAATGTCATCAAACTCATTCACTCACAGCCACTTTTCAAAAAAAATCACCCCCCTCCAGTACAGACTGTTTTTGACTGATATTTTAAGGCGCATGGAATATTGTGTTCTTTGGCTATATAAACCTACCAAAAGAAAGATTAGACCCTCGTCTTTCATCAGAAAAAAACAAGTATTGCTTCAACCTTTTTTCGTTATTTAGTAATCAGCAGTAGAACAAAGGTACGTTTCAGGAAAATATCAGTTCCCTACTAAAAAAGGGAGAAAAACAGCTACATTTCAAGCGTAACAAATTTATCCAAAATATCTAAACAACTATACCACAACATAAACAACACCAAAAGGAGCTGTTTTACATCAAAATAACAATTGATTTACAATTATGTGTGCATGTGTAAAAATGTCCCTACAATGCGTAACCACTTCTCCACGCTCGTCCATTTTCTCCTTGCTGTCGAGTGTATTTTTACATGCAGAGGATCTCAAGCACTTCTGCCACTTTAATGGCTTAAGACTACTCTGAAAGTGACATCCATCAGTGGGCTGTTGCGTCATCAGCTCTTTTTGCCTCATGTTGGGATTTTGTGTTTATAAAAACATATAATTACTTCTTTGGTTTTGAGTGAGTTCATCAAATGCAAAAATCAACATTGGCAAATTTTGGCCAGTAACTGAGAAATGGATGTAGCTTGGCTAACTTTGGCTAATGAGATGGGAAACTTTATGCTTCTAAAAATGACACGTTTTTTCTCACAATATCTCTATTCTTGTTAAATACATTTTTTTCTCTGTGAAATAACATTTTTTTCTATTAATGTCATGATTTTATTCCCATAATATTCTGACTTTATTCTGGTCATATTATTATCTTTTCCCAGCCTAATGTTCCCTTATGTACAATTCAATCCAATCCAATCTATATTTTGTTTCATTTTTTGAATTGAATATGTCGACTTTATGCTTCTAAAAATGACATGTTTTCCCCTCCAAATATTCTCATAATATTATCACTTTTCCCCCAGCCTAAAGTCCAAAACTGGCAACTTCATTGTTTGTTTTGTCCGTCATTCTATAACAACTCTAGAAAATAACTACTTTTTTTGTTTAATATTTCAACCTGTTTTACAACTGACAAGTTTTTCTAACGTTGTTTGCTTTGTGCAAAAATCAAGTAAATAAACAATATAGTGAAGCTAAACATGCTGGATTGAATTTACCCTCGCAGTACAAGTGAAATATTGGCTTGAAAATGTGATTTAGCTGTGGGGTTGTGGGTCTTATGGAGCACAAATGATGTGTAAAGGTTATTGTAGTGTAGGATAGAGTAGCTTAGTGACGTGTACTTGGTCTCATTTGAAGACAACATGAAAGTTTCAGCAAAGCCACTGAGAATGCAAAAGGAATAAGGATATTCTTATGCTAAAACAAATCAGGAGAAGCAACGCGTTACGCAATGGATGGCTACGGTGGCCGCTAAGCCAAGATGGCATGATGCACTTTAGGATAAAAGAATGCGCCGCCTTCACATGTGAGTCGGCCCGTGTTGAATTTTTCACTGCCTGTGGGTTTTCTTATGAAATGCCTTGAAACTTCAAACAGGCCGCAGTCACTTTCACCGCATGCGCGCATGCGGCCTTGATGACGGGTAGCGGGATGCTTAGCACGTGGAGCTGATTCACTCTGATGGCTGCACATATGGCGACACGCCGGCTGACATTTTGGCGGGTCGGACGATGACAGCTGCCACAGATCAATTGGTCATTCGGCTGATGGAATATTTCATTAGCGGCTCGGACTAACACACGGGCGCAGACCAGGTGGCTACCCGAAGCAACAGAGATTTCAATCTCCGCGGCTAAAGACGTATTTGAGTATTTCACGGGTGTGACGGTGCAAATCGGGCCAAGCTGCAGGAGAGTTATTTTTCTCTTTCATTTATTCACCTTGTCAAGCGCTGACAACACGAGCAAAACCACATTATTGTCCCACTTATGAGCCGACTACGTACAAGGCAGGAAGCACCAGCACAAACACTGCCGTCCACATGGGGGTGGGGGGTGGGGTGGCGGGATGATGATGAAAGTCTTTGTGAATGCGCTCCCTTGTTCCCGTCGGCAGCTTCAGCATCCAAGATGAGACGATTACTCATACAGCCTCAGTAATTAACATCAGCAACAGGAAGGCCTAATACCTTCCTCTATACTCTATCCTTACACTAATGTCACAGAGACAACGTCTCCAAGGACGCTAACCGCACGAGGGAACCTTCTTCTCTCTGCCATGGCCTCCTGGACTGCAGCACTCTCTCTCTATGCTCCTATACATACTGTATATGCCCCTATACACACTGTACATATGTATGCTCATATACATACTGTACATTTAATACACACTGTACATGTACTGTACATATACATGCTCCTCTACACACTGTACATTCCTAAACATACTGTACATGTACAGACCCTAACAAGAACATTCTGTTGTTTTTCACAATGTACTGCAAAAAAACTAGTCAAAGATCCTCAGAGCGGCATTCTGCTTTTTTTTTAAAAATCTACAGCAAAAAAACTAGACAAAGATCCTTACAAAAACAATGTTGCTGGTTTTGACAATCTTCCGCAAAAAAACTGGTCAAAGATCCGCAGGAGAGCTATGCTGTTGTTTAGAATCTATCGCAAAAACACCAGTCAAAGATCCTCACAGGAACTGCTTTTTAAGAATCACCTGCAAAATCCTAATGCTAGGAGCACTCTGCTGGTTTTAAGAATCTACCACAAAAACACTTGTCAAAGATCCGCAGGAGAGCTATGCTGTTGTTTAGAATATTATCTAGAATTCGCTGTTTTTAAAAATGTACAGCAAAAGCACCAGCCAAAGGTCATCAAAGAACACTCTGCTCTTTTTAAGAACCAACTGCAAGAATGATAGTCAGAGAATCTCACAGGAGCACTCTACTGTTTTTAAGAATCTACCGCAAAAACACTAGTCAAAGATCTTCTATATCAGTGGTTCCCAAACTTTTTTGCAGCGCCCCCTTTTGGAGTTAAAATGATTTTCTGCGCATGTTCGTGGTACCCCTGCAATAATGGCGGGTCCCTCTAGGGGGTGCGCCCCAAGAATGAAAACCACCGTTTTCCCAACTAGCGTGAGCTCATTTTGTGGCCAGTGGTTAACCACTGCAATGGCCACGGCATTGGCCACCACCAGGGGGCGCTTTACCGTGGCCAGCCATTCAAACAGTGGTTAAAATGAGTGGCCGGACACCTTTTTACTAGCATTTACTTGATCGTATTACTTTACTTGTGCAGTAATTCCATTGTTTTATTATTATTATTATATTTTATTCTTGTCTTTATTCCTCATTTTCAATCATTATTTAACCGTTACACCATGCCATCGGCCACACAGACCACAGAATTGGCCACCACCGGGGGGCGCTTCACTGTGGCCAGCCGTTCAAATGGTGTTTAAATTGTAAACGGGTATACAGTGTGAGGATGAAATGAACCAAGCGCGGTATGTCGGTTTATATCTGCCAGATAATAGTAACATTAGCTTTTTAACAGTAATATTATTTCCTGCTAGCATTAACTAAGCAGCTATTTGCGTTGTGTGTGTGAAAGGCGTAAAGCTAGGAGCTATGTAGCTAACGTTAGCATCTTTGCTAGCACTATGAAGTTATCATTGATGAATGATATTTAGCTGGATAGTGTCAAAGTTAGTGAATCAAGCTGCTGTGAATATATGACAGGCATTTCCTAAGTAATAGAATAAAATAAGTAGAAAATATCTTGCTGAGATGCAACAATTGGTTAAACAATTTTACAATTGTATTTGCTTTCGAGTGATGCCAGTTTCTATACTGCTCTATATAACTTGCTCTCGTTTAAGATAATTGGTCCATTTGGACAGTTAGGTACCTTTTTGGGTGGGTAGTGTAGTATGCTGAGGGGGATGCTGCTGTACCGTCCACAACTATACATTTGCAATATGGTGCTTAGCCACTAAATTCTGAATTATTCAACAATGTTCTACTGTATAGTTATCAGGTTCCAAGAGGCCCTAAACAACAACGTACAATTCTACGGTTCTTCCAGCACCATGACCGTCATCATGGGATCAAGGAGCTCCTGACAAGTTTTGATCCTGACGCTTGAATATTGTAAGTTATTAAAGTAGAAAAAACAAGTTGTGATTACTTTAGACAATTGCATTGTATTCTGCCATTCTAAAGGAGTTGATGTCATGTTGACGTGTTTGTACTTTACAGCCGTGTGCTACAGCTGCTGATGTGCAAACTACAGTGGAGCTACCAAGCACACCTTGCCTGGTTGTTCAAAGTTCTCTTGATGTCTGGATTTCATGTTGATATTTCTAGCTGCTAGAAATAAACCATACACTGCCTTTCATTTTTTTTTTGAATCACATTTCAGGTGATATCATGAAGCCATCTGCTTTGGACTCAGACAAGGAGTCAAGGGTCCACACCCAAACTTTGTTCACGGTGTATGCAGTGTGTGTAAGCTATTATGTATTCAGTGAATGGGTCATGCACCCTGGAGTTCAAAAGGAACTGGAACAGTTAACATTGTTTTGAGCTTCCAACTCACATCAACCACTAACTCAAATAGCAGGGAAGTGTAAAAGTTCTCCCCCACTCCATATCATTGCTCTTTCAAGGAAGACATACTCTCAGGTTCACATGGACCAAAACGTACTGCTGTTGTCTTAGCTTGTTGTTTATAGATGCTTCTTGGACATCAACACAGAAAAAGGCTTCAAGTCCCAGAGGAGATGTGCCAGAAGCATCAACTCACGAGCGATGATCTCCCCTCTTCGTATGCTTGTTGACGTCATGAACGTTTAGTTTCCAGTAACTCTAGTTTCTGGAACTAAAACGTTGTGGTGGCCCTGTGTGCTTTTCATTTCCACTGCATTTTAAAGTTCAGGTTGATTGAGTATGTTGGAGTACTATAGTTCTACACTGCTATTATGTAAATAAACAGTCAATATGAGGTTGAATGTTTTTTTTAATTAAAAGTGTCAGTAAACAAAATACAAAGCAAAAAACAACCAATGCCTCCCCATGCATTCCTTACACCATCACCACACACAGACAGATAAACAAAAGAATGTAATGTATGTATGTAAAGTTGAGCATAGAGGAACCGGGTGAGGAGGAGAAGCGTCTGCGCTACAAAAACCCCATAATGATTTAATGCAAATAATAAAGATAATGAAATGGTTAGAAGATGGAAAATAACAGTGTATTGGAATTACTGCACAAGTAAAGTAATACAGTTAAGTAAATGCCAGTACAAAGGAGTCCGGCCACTCATTTTAATCACTGTTTGAGCGGCTGGCCATGGTGAAGCGCCCCCCTGGTGGTGGTCAATGCCATGGCCATTGCAGTGATTAACCATTGGCAACAAAATGAGCTCACCCTCTCTCCTGTTCTATATGACAATTTCAGCTGCAAAAAGGTACATTTTGAAATGATCTGCGACAGCCAGAACGTCTCCTGAAACGCCGGGACACCCGGTGCTTAAGGGTATTCCCAGCTACGTGTAAAACTACAACATTGTATTGAACAATAGCGAGGAGGCACTGATGGCTCCCTCTTGGGACTTTTTGCAGATTTCTCCCATAAATCAGGCGGAAAAATGCAGCACTTAAATATCACGGTGGTTACTATTTGACTAAGCCCTTGTGGCGCCTCGCGGTGAAATGTTACGTGAATGTTGCAAAGCTATAGTTAAATAAAAATATATAGTTTGCTGTTATTCTTCACAGTAAAAAGAATACCAATGTTGTGTTAACGGTGTGAGATACAGTATGGCAACATAACCTCACACTATTAATAATGCTAGTGGAAAAGATGACATCCCAATTAATGCGTGGAGCATGTACATGTGGAAGGATACTTGAAAAGGAGGGACTGTTGGCCGGAATAAGAAGGCCCTTTTGGCTCCAGGAGTCTGCGGCCATGAATATTAAAGCTCTTGTCCTCCAGAGCTGCTCTGTGGAGCCAATCAAGCGTTCCTCTTTGTCCTCTGCAGACGTGAGCCAACCACTCACAAGAGAGAGACACCTGGGACTTGGTATGTATAGCACTTCAAAAGCTGTCGGAGATCATCATCAGCGGGAATAATGTCCAGAAAGAACAACACAGTCTGACGTGTCCATATGGATGTGCTCCATTAAGCATTCTAGCCAGGTTCTGCCAGCTTTCTGCACTGATTGGGTGACAAACCCCATTGAGCTTGGCCTCATTTTGGTGGGACAAAAATGAAGGAAATCACCACTAATGTGTTTTAGCATCACAGCTTTCATTCCCAGTCCTACACACTAATCCCGGGAGGAAATGTTTGTACACCCCTCAAACTGTTATTCCTACACTACACTACACTACTATTAATATCTACATCTATACTCCTGACCTCACAGATAGACACTTGCACCTAAACGCTCAACCCCCACCCCCCCAGACCTCATCTGCTGGGTTTAAATAAGGTGCTTACTCTAGGTATGGTATAACTTTTTCCATCACACTGAAAAATCAAAGGATGTGATATTTCATCTTTTGTAAAGCAACCCATGTAGACATCCCAAGAAGTTCTACAACAGCCTGCGACTCTACCCAGCTTTGTCATATACTGTAGGCCAAAAAATGTTAATATCAACTTTTTCTTCTGAAAAAAAAAACATTGATGAAAAAAGTGCAGTTTAGATGACACTTTTTTGTATTTGCACAGGTATTGCAACTTGCCCCTGAAAGTACACCACTCTTGTTGCCATCTGTGTTTTCTGATCTGGGATTGCTTTTACCTGGCTTGATTAATCCGTGTCTACTCATCCTGGCTTGGGCTTTGTGCAACAAATGAAGCCCAGACGCTCTTGGTATAGGTTGGATGAGCTCGGATCCTGTCCCTTCATTTATCCTGGATGTCTCAATCCTGCTTTTGTGCAGCGAGCCCCAGGTAGGTTATCAATGTTAATTTGTGGTTAAAAAAAAAACAATTACACTACATTTACACTGAACTATCTACTGTAATCAAATATTGTTCACATAAAGTCCATGCAATATATATATATTTTTAAAAATTAATGGTTTAAATATATACCATAACGCTTGCTCATTATGCATCATGAATTTCAATTCTGCTTCCTGCTTTCAACCGCATTTCAAATTCAAAATCCAATCACAAACACCAAGCAATGTAGAAGGTGTTTCATGAAAGCTATTCTTCGCAAATTAAATTTTTCCACTCGTGCCCAGCAAGCATGGCGGCTGTAATGGTGGTCATCTGGCGGTGGAAAATCTGCTCGTGACCAAGGTCATCCGGTGTCTAGGCCCACAGCCTGATCTCAAATGGAGGGCAGTGAGAAGCCCAGCTCCATGAAGCTGCTGTCTTCTAACTTCATCAATTCATGCATGCGTCCCAAAAACCTTTTCATAAAAGAGAGCGCCACATGCTTGCTGATGGTGACAGGATTTACCTGACACGGTTAGATGTCCGGAGGTGTTTGGTAATGGTAATGGTTTACTTTCATTTGGACATGCATATGAATTACATCACTTAATACAATTGACACTTCCACATGTCCAAAAGGAGTAGGAAACAGCAAAACATATTTAATCCTAACCCCTGTGGAATTTCTCCTATTTCAATACATTTGAAGACTTCCTGCAATGGTACAATGTGGCAAATAGTAGTAAACGTCCTTATCATAGAAAATAAATGATATTGCAGTGCTGATGAATGACTGATAGATACTTTATTCATCTCCTAATGAGTGGAAACAGAACAAAGTTGTATTACAGACAATGTGCTCACTAGGAACGAAAAATTAGCGATAAGGTAACAGACAGAGCACTGACAGACAATTTACTCTCCAAGGAATGAAGTAGATTTGGCCTTGGATGTACACAATCGTTTACATACAGCACTCATCAACTGTTTGTAATGTTTCTTGAAATCACTCATTGTAGAGCATTGTTTTAGTTCTTTACTTAATCCATTCCATAGTTTGAGTCCACATACCAAAGTACCAAAGGTTTTTGGTGTTCTTGCATTTGGAAGCATTTCATTTCCTGTTCCTGCTCAAAGGCAATTGATGCGTGTTATTTCACACAGGGCAGGAATTATGGGTTTTTTAAGAAGAACTCTGATAAATTACACAATGCTGCGGAATGCTGAAAGTCAACTAAGGTGTCGAAGGACTTCCTAAAAAATTGTAACTGAAACAGGAGCTATCATGAGAAAGGCGAGGTCCTTGAGGGTGCATAGAAGTTTATCTAAAGGAGTGTTTGGTGGACTTGGAGAAGGGATTAAACCGCGTTCCTCTAGGAATTCTGTGGGGAGCACTCAGAGACTATGGGGTATTGGACCACGTCATTCAGACTGTTTGTTGCTGTTTGACTGGTGCCACAGTTTGGTTTGCATTGCCGGCAATAAGTCGGACCCTTTTCCAGGGAAGGTTGGACTCCGCCAGGGCTGCCCTTTGTCACCGATTCTCTTCATTACTTTTATGGACAGATTTTCTAGATGCAGCATTGAGGGGATCCGGTTTGGTGGCAGCAGGATTGGGTCTCTCCTTCATACAGATGATGTGGTCCTTCTGGTTTCATTGGGCCATGACCCTCAACTCTCACTGGATCGGCTGGGATCCGAGTCCATGGTTCTCACCCAAAAAAGGGTTAAGTGCCATCCCTGGGTCAGGGATGAGATCCTGCCCCGAGTGGTGGAGTTTGAGTACCTCGGGGTCTTGTTTACAGGTGAGGGAAGGATGGAACGCAAAATGGACAGCCAGGTTGGTGCGGCGTCTGCAGTGATGCAGACTCTGCATCAGTACATTGAGGTGAAGTTGTGGTCAATTTAGCAGTGGATCGACGTTCCTACCCTTATCTATGGTCATGATCTTTGACCAAGAGGACAAGATGGTGGGTACAAGCGGCCAAAATGGGTTTTCTCAGTAGGGTGTCTGGGCTCTCCTTTAACATGAGAAACTCAGAGTAGAAGTGCTGATCCTGCGCATTGAGAGGAGCCAGATGAAGTTGTTCAGGCATCTGGTCAGGATACTTCACGGACGCCTCCCTTGGGACATGTCCAGCCGCTAGGAGGACTCAGGGAAGACCCAGGACAAATTAGAGAAACTATGTCTCTCAAGTGGCCTGGGAACACCTCAGAATCCATTGAGAGGCGCCAGACAAAGTCGTTAAGGCATCTGGTCAGGATGCTTCACGGACGCCTCCCTTGGGGCACATCTAGCTGCTAAGGAGGTCTCAGGGAAGAGCCAGGGCAAAATAGAGGAACTATGTCTCACTCGAGGCTTGGCAACACCTCAGGATCCATTGGGAGGAGCTGGACGAAGTAGCTGGGAAGACGGAAGTCTGGGCTTCCCTGCTTAGACTTCTGCCCCCGCGACCCGACCTGGGATAAACAGTAGACAGATGGTTCTTTCTTCTATACGTGATTGTCTGTTTACAGCGCCACACGTTGGGGGTACTTGTGTATTACATCTTTTTCACCCAGTGAACCGTTCGCATCTGGATGCAACTTTTAACTAATCCGGCACTGTGTGTACGCTAATAAGGCCTCCCAGGAACGTTTGAACAGCAGAAAGAAGTGAGAGTTTTAGCGGCGGAGGCTTTCGACACAGACAGGGAGTGGAAAGCGTTGCCATGGAAACCCCACCCTGCCTCCATAAGCGAGGGAAGGAAAAGGGGAACAGATTAAATTGATGACAGAAATTGAGCTTTTGATTAGAGGCATCTTTGATGAAAGCGGAAAACTTTTCAACACGTTGCTGGTCGGGATGACTCCATAATTAAAGATTCCGTGTGACCTTGCTGATGACTTTTATCCGTTAGACATCTGGCGATTCAAAACAAACGGCAAAGAGGGCCTTTAAGGACTCACACCTCAGTGATATCCAGTTTCTCACGAGAAAGGGGGACAGACTGTGGGAGCATGTGAAGATGAACTGTTTTATTTTCCTGATCAAACCAATAACTGCCTATGGACAGATGTAACATATGCCCCCCTCATTCGGATTTAAACCTTCCATTAACTCATGTGGGTGCGTGGATAAAAGTCTTGGGACACACCTCCAGTTCACACCATCATCATCCATCATGTGAACTCTTCATCTTATATTATATATGATATTATCATCTTATATTATATTTTAGACACATGTATGCTTGGGGTGGGCTGATAAGCACAAATTTGAGCAGGAGCGATTGAACAACATGGCCGCGCCATAAAGTAAAATGTCTTTGCAGCAGCGTGGGCGGGACTTGGCGACTAATTAGCCATTAGTCATTGTCTTCCTAAGTATCATTTGCATAATAGTCCATGACGCAAATGCATATTATTAATAGTATCAACATTTCCTTTTTACATAAAGCCACATTGCCCTGTTTTTCCACGTTTGCAAGGTACAGTGTGCCAAGAACCCATGCAATTTAGTAAATGGCCACCGGGCCGCACTTTGGATTTCAACGGGAGGACAACATTTTTGCAGCTCTGTCTTTTTATTTGATGACACAAGAAGCACTTCTTGTCTTTCACTTGTCATGTGTACCTTGTGTATACCATGGGGAACCATAAGTATACCACGGGTGTGCCACATGAATACCACGAGTGTATTATGTTTATACCACAGGTGCACCACATGAATACCACGGGTGTACCACGTGAATGGTACGAGCGTACCACATGTATACCATTGGGAAACATGTGTACAACATGGGGAACGATGTGTATACCACGGGGAACCAAGTGTATGCCACAGCTTTACCACATAAGAACCAGGAGTGTATCATGTGTATACCACAGGTGTAACACGTGAATGGCACAAGTGTATCACATGTATACCCTTGGGAAACATATGTATACCATGGGTGTACCACGTGAACAACATGTGTGTACCATGTAGGAATTCTGAGCCAAGATAGGATGCATACTAAGGATTTGTAATGCACATTTTTATCATTTCCGATCTGATCCCGATACCTAAGTTTAGATATCTGCCCATGTCAATACTTGATTTAACATGCAACCACGGCAAAAGAATACTAGCAAATGGGGTTATGCCAATATCAGCCTACATAGCTGTCTCCACACACACACACGCGCACACACACACACACACACTCTGACATGTTCAAGTTCACGGCATCACAGTCAGACAACACACAACTCTTCACACCACACGTAACTTTGGCGTTTCTACATTATCCTTAATGTTGATTTGATACAAGGAAGGAATAAAAGCCATTTTAAAGGAAGGTATTACGGTGTAGCTGGTCAGTGCTGATATTCTTACATTAGTGGAGATTCTTCTAGTTATGTTGACTGATTTTCTTCTAGTTGTCTTTGCAGACATTCTTCAAGCTTGCCAAGTGGTATGATCCATTAAATAATGCAACTTTATTCTTGTAAAATAATTTATAATAAATAATAAAAGTTCCCCTAATAATTACAGCTATTTTTCTTTATTGGGGAACGTAAAAGGAAGAAAGAAAATAAAAAATACTGAATCATGCTTTGCGGAAACTCACTCATGGTGGGCCGGTGTGGACTCAGCTAAGTGCCATAAAGAAGGGGTTCCTGTTCTTCACTCATGACCACCCAGCCAACCCCCGTCGTCTATGGCTCACATCAAATCTACGTGGATTACGGCGCAATAGGCCTGATTTGACACGATCCCCGACTATTAACCTTGGCTTTCAAGCAGGCAATTTGTCTAAGCGCTGGCCTTCGCCCCCGCCCCACCCCGCCTAGGTCCAAGTTCCTGGATTAGTATGAGAAGCAGCCACTCTCTCACCTGTCTGTCTGTCAGCCACCCCCCATCCCCCCGGCCGCCAACAAAATGTCTCTTCTCCCCACTCAAGGGTTATGCTTAAATTGCTGTGATGAAGCACTTGATATCTCTGTCTTATTATCATTCACTCTCAATCTCGCCCATCTCAAAAGGCGTCCGTGTACACTTTCAAGATAAGCGTTTTCCATCCAAACCCCCACCCTTGCACGGCCCAATGTTATCTTTTCAAATCTCAACACCAGCCGCACAGAAAAATAAAGCTCGGGGAAACTGAGCTGTTTAACTTTCCAAAAAACGATGTGATGATTTTGCAAAAGGCACATTCCGCCTTCAGCACTGCCGCCTCTGCAGTCATCTCCATGCTGGCACTTCTTATTAAGCTCCCGTAATCAAATACTGGACCACACGCAGATGCACAGGAAGGCACAGAAAAAAAGAAAGAAGTGCGTGTTCAAGTCTCACGTAAGGATTGTGGATGATGATGGAAAAAAATAAAAAAAAAGTGCAGTTTTCTTTGAAATTACCCTTTTTTTCCCCCATACTGTATGTGTTGTTTTCTTCCCCCCGACATTTACATTTTAATTTCCTTGTAATGTAATGACTTTATTCCCATAATATTTTGACTTCATTCTTATAATATTAAATTTTTTTCCCAACGTTCTATTCCAAAATTTGCAACTTGATTCTTTTTTCTGTCTTGCTTCTCGTAATAAAACAACTTTAGAAAATAACCTCTTTTTTCTTTGTTATTTCAACTTTGTGCTTCTAAAAATGACATGTTTTTTTCCATTCTCAGAATATTACACCTTTGGATGATGGAAAAAAAATGCACTTCCCCTAGAAGCAGGTACGTGCGACCATGGAAATGTATAAAGGAAGCCTGCAGCAGAATTTGCGACCCCGTGCTCCTCTTTAAAGCCAACACTTAAGATGTTCCCGAGCTGAAAGGCATCACTGCTGACCCGGGATCAGCACAAGGGAAGCGGCGCAAAGCGAGCATTTCTCAGGGTCATCTTTGCTTTTATTCACCAAAGACTACTGAGTTTGTCATTTGACCTTCTACTTGAACGGGAAGTTCCTCAGGCATCCCGGACGGCATGGCAATAATTCTTAGGTTAACAATCAAAGTATGGCATGTCTCTGTGCATCTTTATTCCCTTTTGTTTGTATACATCCAATTTGTCTTCACTCTCGTTTCCCATCCTCTACGCCGCTCTGCCTGAGGCAGTAACAAAAAAAGCACACAGAAAGCAGAAATACGCAGTGCGCTCGAATGCATCATTAGCGCAGTGCACACAGTGCTTACTATTAGGAGTAAGAAAGACGAAAGAAAGTGTTGTTCATCATTCTGTGCGTACGCTCAGTAAACAAACACGCAGTAACCCACACGCACACATACATTATTAGGCCTGTCACAATAATCAATAAAGCAATTAACTACACAATATATAAAAAGGGACCTTTGTGTCATTTTGTTTGTTTTCTCCTCTCTCTTTCTATCAAACAGACAAGATGACAAGAGGGTTAACTCTGTGCATCTGTCTCAACACTGGGCGAGTTGGTACTACAGCAGAGTGAACCCTCCCGTTAGTCATTCAGTCTCTTTGTCGAAGTGGGTTGAGGCAGGGCCACTGGCGTCCAGCAAAATTTCTCATACGCAAAATAAAGATGATAAAGGAATTCCCTGCCTGGAATCTGTCTATAGTGGCCTGTCACCATAACATTTTGCTGTAGGACAACTGTCCGACAGATTATTGCCAATAACTGATATTACAGCGATATTTTGGGACCATTACCTAGTGTCCTAATCAAATATCATGACATTACTACTATCACATCACTACTATCAGGAGCAGTATTGATACCTGCTGTGGCCCAGCAAGGTGCACTGTATTCGGGCACACGTTCTGAGCGTACAGTGTGATGCCACGAGGTCTCTGGCAAATTTTTTGCATTTGTCAAACGCTGCAGTGCTGGCGTTTCAGGTAGCTAATAACGTATTTTGTGTGCTCCATGGTTTTTTTTTCCACCTCATGGAAAACATTTGGTACAATTCCTTCCTCTAAAAGCAAATTTTTGTTTACAAGTAAGCTCAGGAGACAAAAAGGAGCACTTGATTTGTTCACCCGCACAGTATGGGTCATCTCGTTTTATTTTTTTAAATGATCAGTTATCTGAGTTATTTTTAATGTTGTCTAATTTAGCGATATGACAACATAATTATAATTATCATAATTATCACTTTCATTATTGTGTGAATATTGACACTAAAATAACCCGGAAAGCAACATTGTGTGTGGAATACGCTCATGTTTGCACCTTGAGCTTTTAAAAATCACATTTTCCTAATAACATTATGACTTTAGTCTCGTGAAAATGAAACTGTTTTCCCCATAAAATCACATTTTTTGTGTCATAATGTAATTATCTTTTTCCCTCAAACATTTTGACTTGACTCTAAACTGCTTCTTCCCAACCTAATATTACAAAAAGTCATTCTTTGTTTTGCTTCTGATAATATTACTTTCGAAAAAAACATCGTTTTCTGTAGTATTTCTACTTAATGCTTTCAAAGATGATGACGATGTTTTTCTAATATTATGACTTTATTCTCCTAAAATTTAATTGTTTTCAAAATTAAATAGATTTTAAGGGTTGCGGGTATTCTGCAGCTTATCCCAGCTGACTGGGCGGGAGGCTGGGTACACCCTGGACTGGTCGCCATTCAATCGCAGGGAAGACATACAAACATTCACACTCACATTCACACTCTAATGGACAATTTAGAGTCAGCAATTAAGCTAACATGCATGTTTCTGGAATGTGGGAGGAAACTGGCGTACCCGGAGAAAACCCACGCACGCACGGGAAGAACGTGCAAACTCCACACAGAGACGCCCAACGAAGATTCGAACCCTGAACCTCCTGACTGTGAGGCCAACATACTACCCACTCATCCACAGTGCGGCCCATTGTTTTTCTCATTAAATTAATTTTATGATTTTCACATGATATTCTGAGATTATTTTCATAATGTTAGATTTTTTCCCCAAACTAATATTGCAAATTTTTAATTCTTTGTTTAAAAAAAAAAACTATAAAAATATTTCAACGTTATACTCAGAATATTACAACTTTATTCTAGTACAATGACTACTTTTTCCCTGGTAAATGACAACTTTTTCCTCTTAAAAGTCCTCCAGAAGTGTGAGGACGGTGGCAGGTATGAAAAAAACAAACAAACAAAAACTGAGAGAAAAGGAAAACAAACACACAGGCACATGTCAATAAATCCAGGCTAGCCAAATAACTGGGTTTGTTTTGATTTATCATGCGGTTAATGGACCCAAGCATCCACCCTTTGAAGAGAAGAAGTTGTCAGTGCATGGATGCCTTTTTTCAGGTCTTCCAGAGTACAGAGTACGAAAACCCCATCATCTGAAAAACGCTGCGTACAAAAACTGCAAATTGTAATTAAAATGAATAAACTCATTGTTTGGTTCACCCGCACAGAAGAGTGGCTGGAAGACTGCGGACTCAGGCTTCTTAAAAAAGGAGAGCTGACCACCAGAGAGTCGGACTTAATGATGTGGCTAAGCTCATGCAAAGCTAACACGCTGGTACTCTCCCAGCTCCTTATGTATGTAATGAGCACCTGTTCGCTAACGAAATGAGAGGCATATCCGGCGTGAAAGGGACTAATAAAGTCCGCACCCCCACAGGGGACTCCACACCTTCCATTTTGAAACGCGTCAGCTCTTGAGACGCGGTTAATGCCGCAAATTAGTCACAGACAGATGCAGTCCTCGCTTGATATTCAAGAGTCAGGCCTTGCCATCCAAAACATCCCCCCAGCGGACTAATCAATTACCACCACGGCGGGCCCAGAGAGAGCAGATTGGAGCCAAAGAGAAAGAGGTGCGATACCAAGCCGGGATCCAACCATCAACAGCTGCTAGCATCACTACTTTGTTGCCGCCTCCCGTACTGACATGTTAGGTGAAGGTAAGGCGGCCACTGCAACTCACAGGGGACGGTGCGCAGGTAGAGGTTGTCCCGGATGATCTGCTGCAGCTCGTGGTCCACCGAGCCTTTCTGGAAGCGCAGGGTTAGGTAGCGGCACAGGTCCTTGTCGATCACACCCCCTAGACAAAAAAACAGGAAGACCAGTAATCACACTTCATGTGAAGGGAAAGGAAAAGAAAAAGGGACAAACACAGAGACGTGTTTGGGAATCCTAAAACACCAGACACCCCCTGATCCAAATGTCGAAAACCAGTTGAAAAATGGCAAGAATTTACATTTGCTCTGCTGGATCTTAAGGAGGTTCTAAGTAGAACCCTAAAAGGCCCTTTTGCAGCCTCAGCGCCATTGCTGCTGAGCTTGCAGTAAGACACTCATTTAGTGTATAACGTCTTCACACATCCCGAGGCTCGTTGAACTACAAAAAGTCAAGTGGTAGTCCCAAAAAAACCCGTAGGCTGTCCATCAAGACATGGGACCATCCTGGACCCAAATGAAGGTTGTTACTGGTGCCCAGTGCAGTCCACCTGAGGTGGACCGCCTAACCTAACCACCTGAGGTCTGCCAGAGAAAAAACATCTGCATGGGCCTCGTCTCCTTCAAAAAGTTATAAAAGTTAAAAATGTACAAGAGTAAAGTTCAAATAGCAGAAATGTGGGGGAAAACTGTCATCTTATGACAGTCAAGTCAAAATATAAAGAGAAAGTCATATTCTAATGAGAAAAGAGTCACAATTTTACAAGAACAAGCTCGTAATAATGACAGGAAAAGTTTTATGTTATTTAAGTAGCATAAGTTGAAATATTATATACAAAAGAAATTCTGAGTTATTATATTATGAGACACAAAACAAAACGTAATTTCTGGAAAATTAGGTTGGACAAAAAGTTAAACTAGCATTAAGTCAATATATTATTATTATTTTTTATGAAAATTACATTTTAAATGTTGAAATATTTGGGAAAAAAACAATAGCAATTTGGGGGTTTGGAATTGGCAGGAGAGCAGCAAATGGGACATTGAAAGGTGGAAGGAAGTTTTCTTCTCCCTTGATGGCTTCCAGCGTTCCTGGCATGACAAGGAGATCCCACCTGAGATGTTTTCCATTTATCCTTCAATGGCGCTAAGTGGAGATGTTATGTAGACTCTCGTCAAGCACGCCCAAACCCATTTTCACCAAGTATGGTGCAGCTGTTGGCACAATTTATTTCAGGTGTTTTTTAGCTATGGTGTTAAAATGTGACTTTCATCCTTCTTTGCGATGAATTGCTTTTTTGTCTGTTTTTTGCATTTTGAATCTCTACTAGCAGGGCAAAATGTACATCCTCTCCCTTTCTGTCTTAAACTTCGGATGGAGAGTGTATCTCCATCCGAGCTGCAGCAAATCTTCTTCCGCATCCTTCAAAGCCACAAGTGAAGTCGCCTCTCATCCAGCATCTGTCAAACGTGGCCATGGATTGCTGAAGGTGTTAATTGGAGAACCGCGCCCATTAATCACCCGCCTCGCGCTGGGGGCGGGGGCCCGCATTCCTTTGCCTGAACGGATTTCCACTACAAACCGGCGAATCTCGACGGCTCAGCATGGAGGGAGAACCAAAGTGAAGAAGACGTACAAGAGCGCAATCCCAGTTGGGGGGGGGGGGGTATAACAAGCATCAACTTGACCCCCTCGGGCGGGGGGGGGTCTTTGACGAATCTATCGACGCCGACACGCACTCATATAATCACATTCCAATCGCCGTGGGCAAGGGGGCGGGGCTTGCTCGATTGACGTGACTTGAGGATTCTTCAGCTACGCGCACTAGAAGGCGCAGGTGAATCCATTCTTCAAGCTAACCTACTTTGGAAGTTTCCAGCCATTCATTGGCGAGCTAATAAATACCGCGCTCTTCCAGCCGCCATACTGCCGTGTGTGCGTGAGTGTGCGTGCGTCGTCCATCCGAGCCCAACTCATTTGCGGCATCCTAATGAAGGAGACGGACTGAAAGCGGGCGAGCGCATCTGCGCCTCGGTCAGAGACGATTTGCATTTGCATGGCAAAAGCGAGCGGTCTGCATGCTGAAAAGGTGTGCAAATCAAACACACGTTCGCGAACACAAAATGTCACCTTTTGGGAAGAAAGCGTCCCCGATGCATCCGCCGGCGGAGAGGCCGCGGCAGACCGATCGTTCCCGCTGGGGCTTTTTTTAGCCGGTCACCAAACTCGATCTCTGCTGCAATCGAACCGCGACCAGTCAGCCTGCGAGCCAAGTGCCCCCTCCCGCTGCCATCACTGCTCTCTCACTGCACGCGCGCGCGTGTGTGTGTGTGCTGGGCAAAAAAAGAAGCCGGGAACAGGAAGCGTGGAAAATAAGAGTGACAGGGAGGCGACGAGCAGAGTGGATCAAGAGGAAGGGAAGGAAGAGTGAGGCAGATGATCACGCTGGGAGAGAGTCCTCGTTTCTAGAAGGTCCCAGACCCACAAGCTCCCCCTGTCCACAAGTCCGGGTACTACATCGCGTTCACGCTTACCACATTTGCCGCCTTGACAAGATTGATCAACTGTGCTTAAATAGCTTACATATTCTTTGTAAATATGTTCCAGGTTTTTCCATTTTTTACAAGTACATTTGCAAAAATGAAAATCAAACTGCCATCGGGGTGACACCTCCCAGCTAAAACAGAGTTGAGTATATTTTTCATCCAAATAGTAGTCACGCCAAATGTTGCGCTGCTGCTGGATGTTCACAATTTCAGAGTGATACTGTAGGTGTGTTTTCTTTTCCCAAAGAGGAAGGTTTAACACAAAAATGAGCAAAGCCAGTCAGACAGACGCCCTCTGTTCTTTGCAGGGATCATTTCACTGATGACTGCTATGAAGGAACAAGAAGCATTTGCCTTGAAAGCACAATAGAAGCGCAATTTAAAAAAGGATGCTATTCTGCCGGTACATGGGAAAGAAAAGACAAGAAGGACAGATTAAGTCAATGCTTGTTTTTGTGTTTTCTTTTTGAAAATGTAGGTGCGGAAAATGTTAATGGTATGAGAATAAAGTCATCATTACAAAAAGAAAATTTACAAGAAAAAAGTTGATATAAAAGAGAGTGCAGAATTATTAGGCAAATTAGTATTTTGACCACATCATCCTCTTAATGCATGTTGTCTTACTCCAAGCTGTATAGGATGGAAAGCCTACTACCAATTAGGCATATTAGGTTATGTGCATCTCTTTAATGAGAAGAGGTGTGGTCTAATGACACCAACACCCTATATCAGGTGTGCATAATTATTAGGCAACTTCCTTTCCTTTGGCAAAATGGGTCAAAAGAAGGATTTGACTTGACTCCGAGAAGTCAAAAATAGTGAGATATCTTGCAGAGGGATAATAATAATAATAATAATACATTTTATTTGTTAGGCGCCTTTCAAGGCACTCAAGGTCGCCTTACATAGTGACAAATACAATAAAACAGTTAAAAACATAAAATACAATTAAAAACAAATACATGATAAAAAGACAGTTATGGTCACAGTGCATAAGCTTTTCTAAACAGATGAGTTTTGAGTTTGGTTTTGAAGTGTGGAAGAGAGTCAGAGTTGCGGAGGACAGAGGGGAGAGTGTTCCAGAGCTGGGGGGCAGAGCGACTGAAAGCTCTACTCCCCATGGTGACGAGGCGGGCAGGGGGTACAGTGAGCTGGAAAAAGGAGGAGGAGCGGAGTGACCGAGCGGGTGTAGCAATATGAAGGAGGTCGGTCAGGTATGGGGGGGCGAGGTGGTGTATGGCTTTGAATGTGAGCAGAAAGATTTTGTAGTGGATGCGTTGTGTGATGGGGAGCCAGTGGAGCTGTCGTAGCACTGGTGAGATGTGGTTTATGGGGGGTGTGTTTGTGATGATGCGAGCGGCGGAGTATTGTACCTGTTGAAGTTTATGGAGTATTTTTTGGGGGAGACCGAACAAGAGAGAGTTGCAGTAATCGAGGCGGGAGGTGACGAGGCTATGAACAAGAACGGCGGTGGAATGAGGAGTGAGAGAGGGACGGAGACGGTGGATGTTCCGAAGGTGAAAGTAGGCGGAGCGAGTGATGCTGTTGATGTGGGACGTAAAGGAGAGCGTGCTGTCAAGGATGACACCCAGACTCTTTACCTGAGGGGAGGGGAAGATGACGGAGCTGTCAAGTGAAAGAGATAAATAGTTAATTTTATGAAGGGTGGATTTAGTGCCAACGAGTAGAAGTTCTGCTTTATTGCTATTTAGTTTGAGAAAGTTTGAGATGAACCAGGATATTATTCCAGTGAAGCAGTTGGTCAGGGAGGTGGGTGGGAGAGAGGAGTTGGGTTTGCTGGAGATATAGAGCTGCGTGTCATCCGCGTAGCAGTGGAAGTGGATAGAGTGCTTCCTGAAAATGTGACCAAGGGGAAGCAGGTAGATTATGAACAGTAGGGGGCCAAGGACAGAACCCTGGGGAACACCAGATGTGACAGGGAAGGGGTGTGAGGAGAAAGACTTGAGTTGAATGAACTGGGTGCGGTCTGAGAGGTAGGAGCGGAACCAGGTGAGGGGCGTGTTAGTGATGCCGACGGAGGAGAGTCTGTCCAGGAGGATGGGGTGTGAGATGGTGTCAAAGGCTGCACTGAGGTCAAGTAGAAGGAAAATGGATAATAAACCAGAATCAGCAGAAAGGAGTAGGTCATTAGTGATTTTGAGAAGGGCCGTTTCAGTGCTATGATGGGGACGGAAGCCAGATTGGAATTGTTCATACATGTTATTTGAAGAAAGGTGGGTGTGAAGTTGTGCAGCAACAGTTTTTTCAAGAAGTTTGGAAATGAAAGGAAGGTTTGAGATGGGACGGAAATGATTGAGATCAGCAGGGTCAGAACCAGGTTTTTTGAGTAAAGGAGTGACAGCAGCAGTCTTAAGAAGGGAAGGTACGGAACCAGAGGTGAGGGAGGCACGAATTATGTCGGTGACGAGGGGGGATAATGCAGGAAGGGAAGCTTTAATGAGAGCAGTGGGGAGTGGGTCAAGTTGGCAGGAGGATGTTTTAGATTTCTGTATAAGAGTAGAGATTTGGTTGACAGAAGGAAAGTTAAAAGAGGAAAACAGGTGGGAAGGGGATGGAGGACATGGAACAGGTGCATTTGGAGCAATGGAGGGAGTCAGTTGCTGATGGATATGGTGCATTTTTGAAGTGAAGAATGAAGCCAGGGTATTGCAGAAATCAGAGGAATAAAGATGTGTTGGAAGTGAAGAAGGGGATTTAGAGATATTGGAGATAAGTGAAGAGTATCTTGGAGTTACCTTCATTTGTACTGATTAGACCGGAGTAATAAGTGGATTTGGCACTGGAGATGGAGTCCTTGTATTGTAAAATATGCTTTTTGTACATCTCTTGGTGTATAGTGAGCCCAGTTTTTTTGTAGAGTCTTTCGAGCTGCCGGCCTTTTGCTTTTAACTGTCTGAGAGTGGGGGTGTACCAGGGGGCAGTGTGTGTGAAAGAGACAGATCGGGTTTTGAGTGGAGCTAGAGTGTTGAGAACGTTATGAAGATGGGTGTTGTAGTGTGTGAGTAACTCATCTGTTGTAGACAAGCTGTCCGCACTGGGGAGATTACTGATGAGAAATTTTAAATTGTCCAGGTAATATGGTTGATTTTACGAAAATTTATGGTACGTGGTGGGTTTGATTTTTTTTTAAAGAGAGATTGACGTTGAATGAAAGAAGCACATGGTCAGTGTATGGGAGGTGGTCAGCTTTACAGTCCGTTGGTGTTACTCCAGAGCAGCAGATTAAGTCCAAGATATGTCCCTTATTGTGGGTGGGAAAGATAACAGATTGCTGAAGTCCAAAACTGTCCAGACAGGATGTGAAATCTTTAGTGAGAGGGTTATATATATTGTCCATGGGAGTATTGAAATCTCCAAGTATTATTACATCAGATGACAATGTGGACAGATATGCCAGAAGCGATGTAATGTCAGTGATAAAATGCTTGTTTGGCTTTGGAGGTCAGTAGAGAGTAGCTATAATGGTGGGAGTAGGCCCAGAGAGCTGAAGAATGATGGCCTCGAATGATTGACAAGAAGGCACGTTGACGGGCGATACCCTCCAGCTCTTGTGGTAAATCATCGCGAGGCCGCCCCCTCTGCCAGGAACGCGGGAATCCGCCAGGTAAACAAACCCCGGAGGAGTAGCTTCATTGAGAGGAGCGAAGTCATTTGTCTGCTGGCAGGTCTCAGTCAGGCATAAGATGTCGAATCTACGGTCCACTAGGAGATCCTGGACAAGATGCCCCTTGCTCGTGAAAGAGCGGACGTTAACAAGGCCGAAGTGAACCGTAGCGCTGCTGAGGCTAACCGCCGCCCTGTTAGCGTTAGCCGACCTCGGGACCCGTGCTAACACAGTGTGATCTGCACGGCGTCCGGTGTTTCTAGACGGGCGGCGAGCAATTGACCAGAATGACCTGATGGAGCCGGAGTCGTCGTATTGGAAGTACCGGCGCGCTATCCTTATAATGGCTGTGTCGCCCTGTCGAACCGTCATGTCGTCGGTGGCCCGCTGCAAATCCACACTCCGGACGGGTCTTCTATCAATGCAGCACTCTTAAAATTGCCAAGCTTCTGAAAGATGAGCTTGTGGGGACATTTCGGGTCGAGGATGGAGTCAAGCTCAACTTCCAGTCCTACTGCCAGTTTCTGGAAGACACTTTCTTCAAGCAGTGGTACAGGAAGAAGTCTGCATACTTCAAGAAAAACATGATTTTCATGCAGGACAATGCTCCATCACACGCGTCCAAGTACTCCACAGCGTGGCTGGCAAGAAAGGGTCTAAAAGAACAAAAACTAATGACATGGTCTCCTTGTTCACCTGATCTGAACCCCGTAAAGAACCTATGGTCCATCATCAAATGTGAGATTTACAAGGAGGGAAAACGGTACACCTATCAGAACAAAGTCTGGGAGGCTGTGGTTGCTGCACGCAATGTTGATGGTGAACAGATCAAAACACTGACAGAATCTATGGATGGCAGGCTTTTGAGTGTCCTTGCAAAGAAAGGTGGCTGTATTGGTCACTGATGTTTTTGAATGTCAGAAATGTATATTTGTGGATGTTGAGATGCTATATTGGTTTCACTTGTGAAAATAAATTGAAATGGGTATATTTGTTTTTTGTTAAGTTGCCTAAAAATTATGCACAGTAATAGTCACCTGCACACACGGATATCCTCCTAAAATAGCTAAAACTAAAAACTGCTTTCAAAAATATTCAGCTTTGATATTAATGAGTTTTTTGGGTTCATTGAGAACATGGTTGTTGTTCAATAATAAAATAATCCTCAAAAATACAACTTGCCTAGTAATTCTGCACTCCCTTGAAGTAAAAAGAAAAAACAGCTGTACTTTTAAACAAAGTCAAAATATTAAGATTTTTAAAAGTCCTATTATATTGAGATATTAAAGTCTCAATTTCACAAAAATAAACTTGTGACATTATGAGGAAAATTATTATTTTAGTAGCATGGAGTTAAAATATTAACATAATATTGTTATAATAATATGTCATAATATTATTTTAAAAAACAACACAAAAAATTAGGTTGGAGAAAGTAGTTATAATATTGAAAGAAAGTCAAAATATTATGAGAAAAAAGTCATGATAAGGGAAAATGAATTATTTAATTAATTAAAATAATAAAAACGTCCATCCATCCATCCATTTTCTATACCGCTTATCCTCATTAGGGTCACGGGGATGCTGGAGCCTATCCCAGCAGACTTTGGGCGAGAGGCGGGGTACACCCTGGACTGGTCGCCAGTCAATCGCAGGGCACAATAATAAAAACAATATTTTTTTAAGTTTAGAAAATGGAAAAAAAAGAGCAAAACTTGAGAAAAAATGAAAAAAAAATGAAGTTGATATTGATATGCTTTTTCAACTTCATGACAAAGCTGCGATGGGGTTGTTTTCCTGAAATATATCAAGTATGACTTCTTAGCATATTGCAAAATATCACGTAAAGACGTGCTTCCATGCTAGCAGTTTCCCATCAACAGATGGATAAATGATTTGTACACTCAGCAGGTGCGGCGTGAACCCCCCCGGGAGGCAAATCCAGAAAGAACAGCCTGCTGTGAGTACAAAACAAGTCAGCAGCTGGTTCTTCTCCAGGGGATGAAGGTGCTACCAGCTAACTGTGGCACAAGCTAGGTGGGTTGTCGCTTTGCAAAAACTTTCTCATTGCTTGGAGTGCGATGGGCTGCATTGGCTCTTGGCTGGATTAGCATGTTTTCACACGTGTGGGAGGAGTAGGTGCCATGAACTTCACGTGAACCTGAAGATAAAAGTTCCTTGAATATTTGCATGCAACCGCAAATCGACACACGTAGCACAGATTTGTGGATTGATAGGTCAGGCAAGGAGGCTCGAAAATGTAGACTCTCAGTCATTTTGCCATGAAATGAAAGTAAAACAGTTGTGCAATGTTGTCGGTTCATGTTCTGCTGGCTCATTCAGGGCTAAAACGGCACTCACTCATCCCAAGGAGGATCGACCTCCTCCTGCCAAAGTGCCTCCTCGTCACCGCCGCTGTTTGAGGACACGGTGAATGAGTGCGGTTGCCTTGACAACGACAATACTCCTGTCACAGTAAGGACAAGACGGCGTAAACAAAAGCGCTGCTATTACACGTGCACAGCTGGCTGCCTTCAGGTGATTTGGGCAAATTTGGTGGGCCGTGCAGCCACTAGGACGAGTGGACAAATCACACAAACACACGTTAACAAAGGCATCCCGGGCTAATGTGGCCAGGCCGCTGTCATCGCACTCAACACCCTTCTCATTATGTCTCGCCGGCGGCCCTTTTTAATTGAACTCATCCAGCCAAAGCTCAGGAGCACTGCAGTCTGCTCAGTTTGCCGCTGCTGATGTCGCAAACGCACGCTGACGGAAGGAAGCATCCCAAATGTGACACTTTGTTGCTGTTATGTGCTGGTGGAAGTGAATTGTGGGTAATGATGAGGCAGCAGTAGAGAGAATAGACCTTAAAGCCTTGTGAAAACAACAGGCAGATAGCATCCAGCCATGATTCTTTTTTTTTTTCATTCATTCATCCATACTACAAAATTGGAGTTGGGCTGAGCAGAGCAATCCGACTGACATCATCACATTGCTTTTCTTCTATGAAAATGTCCAACTACATAATCTTAAACACATAAACACTTTTGTTTTTGTGCCCATTCTTCATAATATGAACTCAAAGATGTGAAGCTTTTTCTAGTTACTGCAATCCCTCGTTTATCACGGTTAACTGGTGCCGTCAAACACCAGTTAACGGTTTTCTTATTTACAAATTTTGACAGTTTACAACCTTCCAAATATGCTCTTTAACATTATTAGAGCCCTTTTGACATGAAAAGCACCACATTGGTGACCCCTGCTCTAAATAGACTTTTTAACATTAGAAGTGTTATGTGCACATTCCTATGTGTTGTTGATCCTGCCTTCTCCTGATCTTCTCTGCAGATGGTTTGCACCTGGCGGGAGGCGGAGCTACTGTTCGCACCTCTTCCCAGCCGACTATTTAGGCTTAGTGCATCCAGCTGGCAGACGCTGAATTATTCCCTTGGTCTACATTCTTCGCCAGCTCCTCTGCCAAATTGAACCCACGTCGTTTTGGTGCGCCAGTGGCCTCCTGCCGCAGCCTTGTTCTTTTCGCTATCGCTATTAAAGGATACTATTAAAGGATTGTGTTTTCACTCACCTTGCCTTTTCGCCTCTGCATCTGGGGTCCAGACCAGACCCTCGACGTAACAGAATAATCCAGCCAGATAATGGATCCTGCGGAGGCTGATCCGGAAGCCTGGCTCATTTTGGGGCTCTACCGAAGCTTCCTTCTGCCCTGGAGACGGCGGATCTTCTCGTGCAGCACGTGTTCCGCCTCCACGGCATCCCGCTGGACATCGTCTCGGACCGGGGACCTCAGTTTTTGTCAGCAGTCTGGAAGGCCTTCTGCAAGGCGTTGGGGGGGTCATCCAGCTTGTGCTCTGGCTACCATCCCCAGTCCAACGGTCAGACGGAAAAGGCCAATCAAGACTTGGAGGCCGCCATCCGTTGCAGCTGCCACCAACAACCGGCCTCATAGGCTTACAACCTGCCTTGGATCGAGTACGCTCGCAACACCCTCGTCTGCTGGGCCACGGGACTGACTCCTTTCCACGGAGCATACGGGTACCAGCCCCCGGCTTTCCCTTCTTTGGAGTTGGATTTCGCAGTGCCTTCAATGGCGGCTCACCTACGTCGGGCGCGCTTTGCCTGGCAGAACACCAATGCGGCCTTGGCTCGCACCTCCGAACGCAACCGGCGCCTGGCCAATCGACATCGCTCCGTGGCCCCGGACTATCAACCTGGACAGAGGGTGTGGCTTTCCACCCGGGACCTTCCGGTCCACACAGATTCCAAGAAATTACAACCCAGGTACATTGGTCCCTATCGTGTATTTAACTCCTCGTCTGTTCTGCTCCGCCTCTCGGACTCCCTGAGGATGCACCCGGCGTTCCATGTGTCCCTCCTTAAGCCAGTTGCCTCCAGTAGTCTCAGTCCGCCAGAAGTGCCTCCGCCGCCTCATAGATTAATCGACGGTCACCCTGCTTTTTCTGTCAAGGCCATTTTGGGCGTGAGAAAAAGGGGCATGGGTGTCCAGCCCCTGGTCGACTGGGAGGGGTACGGAGGACCGAGGACCGTTCCTGGGTTATTCTCGATCCTGCACTATTATCCAAGTTTTACAAACGGTTCCCGGAGAAGCCAGGTAAGCCGCCAGGTGGCGCCTGTTCTTGAGGGGGGGGGGACTGTTATGTGCACATTCCTGTGTGTTGTTGTCCCTGCCTTCTCCTGATCTTCTGTGCAGATGGCTTGTACCTGGCAGGAGGCGGAGCTACTGGTCGCACCTCTTCCCAGCCGACTATTTAGGCTTAGTGCATCCAGCTGGCAGACGCTGGATTATTCCCTCCTATTCCCTTGGCCTACATCTTTCGCCAGCTCCTCTGCCAAATTGAACACACGGCGTTTCGGGGCGCCAGAAGCTCCTGTCACAGCCTTGTTCTTTTCGTTGTGTCTTTTTGCTATCGCCCGGACTATTAAAGGATTGTGTTTTCACTCACTTTGCCTCTCGCCTCTGCATCTGGGGTCCAGACCAGACCCTCGACGTAACAAGAAGAGCTCTCTGGATGTAAAATAACACCCCTATAGTCACATTTACACTCATATTGCCCAATATAGTAGACATAATAAGAAAAAATAAGACATGAGAAACCTGTTTATCACACTCTAAGTATACTTTTTAACATTAAAGGAGCTCTCTAGACATGAAATAACACTGCTATAGTCTTAACACTTCTATTATCCATTATGGTGTGCATTTTAAATAAGACCGTATTTTATCTTGAGGCATGGATAACCTCTCTGCCACCTTCTAAATAAACTTTTTAACATTATGAGAGCCCTCTAAATATGAAATAAAACCCCTAAAGTCACCTTTACACTCCTATTACCCAATATAGTATGCATAGTAAGATCAAATAAGACATATGAGGCATGGATAACCTCTCTACCACCTTCTAAATATACTTTTTAACATTATTAGAGCCCTCTAGACATTAAATAACACCACTATGGTCACCTTTAGTCACCCAAATCTTGTCACATTTTAGTCTCGTGAGATCTTGTGACTCCCCTGGCATCTTCACATGCCACACCTGTCAGGTGGATGAATGATCAATCACGAATGATAACTGCCACACATTTACACACATGCGTGAACAATATTTGAGAGTGATAGGTCTTTTTTTGTACATAGAAAAAGATGAACATCTTGTCTTGTTTGTCTCCTGGGAAATGGCAGCAAAAGCAAACGTGTTACAAACATTTATATTTTTGTTACTGTCTGTATTTTAGTCTTGTAATGGTTCCCTTTTTAATAGAGCTCAAAAAAAGTTAGCATTTCACACACAATAACTGAGCTTTAAATCTGATTGTAAAGAGGGCAAGCTGCAGGAGGGTTGCAAAGTAAATCTATGCTGTCTTTCACCATGCAGCGTTAAAAAGCGATTTACTCTTTCTCCCGCACACACACACACACACATAGTTGTGCAGACAGGGTGACCTAGAGAGCTTCTGTGGCTTCAACAAGCGCCTCCTCGTCACAAGGCGCGCTGTCAAAGCAGTCGCCACGCTCGGCCAATCACGGCGCGCTTCAAAGGGCCCCTTTGCCCGATCGCACTTGGCAGTCTGACTCCTGATCACAGCAAAGTTGGAGTTAACGTCCGACACTCGGATAAACCGAAGAAGAATTCCCGTACAAACAAGCAGCCGTGTTGCTGCATCAGTGCAAGATGTAGAAGCTCCGACAAAAAGGTCCGACCGGGAGCCGCCTATAAGAAAACAAAGCCTTTGTCTTTTGCATAGGAATTAAAGTATGCTAATGCCGTTCAAGCACACAAATGTGTCCCCAGACACCGTTCTACGAGTGGTGGAACGCTACACCATAATCGCGCTTCACAACTCCCTTTTAAGGTCACGGTGTAGGAAAGGATGCAGACACGTGCAACATCCACACTGTAAAAAAAGTCAGTAGGTTTTAGGGTGAAATGCTGTCAAACAGTGACGGTAAATCATAAAACAAAAAACAATCTGAAATAGTTTTACATTGAAAAAACGTGAATCAATGTAGTTGCTAAAACAGTCATCTTTGCATATTTGTCTTGTGTAAAACGCCTTACTCCACTGTTAAAGGGACGAGAAGTCAACGTAAAAAACGGCGGAAGGCAGTTTTGGTGACGTCGAAAAATCGTAAAATTGCAAAGCTCATGACCTCCCTCTGGTGGCCTGGCAGCCATGCCGAGCGGCTTGGCAGCCATTTACCTATGAACCGCTCTGCTGGGAATGATGCATTATGGGAAAAGTAAAAATAGTTGCTGTTCTTTTATTTTAAACTTATATTGGTACTTGTTTGTATATTTCTTAAGTTGCTGTGTGATGATTTTAGCCTTTTATGTAAGATGACACCGTGAGACTTCCAATGGGTTGACAAGATTTCTCGCATGATTGGCTCCTGTAAAATAAAGGGCTGCCTGGGGCTCACAGACTTTTGCATGTTGCGACAGGTCTTATGATCTAAGCGGTTTTTTTTTGTTATCAAAAACTGGCTAATTTGGCTCATATTTTACATTAAGTTTTAAGAAGCCAGCCTCCTTTTATCTGGGAGATAATCATAAAGAATTTAGATATCCCACCAATATGAGTGGGTGAGTTCAATTTTCAAGTCTGATTGAGATTCCAATCTTCGACTCGGTTCTCGTCGTTCATGCTAATGAGTCGTTCAAAAGAATCGGTTCGTTCGTGAACGTCACAACACTATTTGGCAGCGCCTTATACAGCAGAAATTATGGGTTGGTATTATTACGGAAATTTCACTACCATGAAAACTGCAGCTGTTCTCTGTCAGTGCTTTGTGCCCTCTGGTGGTCGTGTAACTACACCACCAGTAGTGAACCGCAGCAGTTTTACGTCCAGTAGAAGCTCTAAATGACAATTGGGGTTATTTATTCAATTAGTCCAGCCCAGTCATACCCTGGAAAACCCTGAACACTCCATCGTGTTGAAGTCCTGACCGGATGCTTGAGCCACCTCATCTGGCAAGCAGCGCTGCTTCTCCAAGTGTGTCTGGGATGGCTGTGCTTCTCACCTTGTCTCTAAAGTCTACATCACAACCGGTTGTATGAGCTCCGGCCTCCGAACTTTCTAGGTACAAACACTCGCAAGCGACGTGCAGAGGGTGCACGTGTGACGTGCTGATTTTCAGGCCACTGAGGTTCTTTGTCATGGCAAACAAAGGGACGCACTTCAATGTGGGTCTTTCCTACGTGTCCTTTTTTTCGTAGGTCGCCACACGTGCACCCCATACGTGTAATTACAGCGACCAACGCACGGATATTTCGTACATCCTCCGTACGTGTCAAGATCCTACTCCTTCATGGTCCTCACAACTACGTTCTCCACAAACTAAAAGGAGAGTCATTTCACCCGCCATCTGTTTGTTTTATGTTTTAAAAAAATGTTATTTATTGTAATCGTATTTAGGACTTTTTATGAGATTTGAATTGAATTTTGGCCATTCTAAGGCCTTACGTTGAAACTATTGGAATGTAGACCTATGTTGTTGACCTGTTGAAAACTGTCTGCTTTTGTAGCCCAGCTAATGGCTCCACTAACACGTTATTGTGTATTTTGGTCAACGAGCTGATGGACTTTGTGAGACACATTCCATAGACTTTCTTTCCCAGACATCAGCCACCACTTGCGAGGACAAACGATTTCCTGCCGGTGCACAAAGACACGGAGTCACTATAGAAAATCAACACTTAAACAGGCTAGTCTATTTTCCAAGTAATGACTGTGCGGCGTAGCTTATCGATTTTTCTTTTCCTGCCAGCGAGAGGAGGCTAATTATTGTGTCACTTGCAGCACAGCGCTCTGTGCTTTCGACTGGGCAAAATATACCTGGTGGTTTGCACAAGGGTCTGATCCAAACTTAGAAGAATTTTATTGGAATACATAAGACACAATCAGACATTCAATTACCTCCCTTTTGTTTTTTTTTACTTTTTCTTTGTACGCGTTTCTGTGTTACTTTCCAGTTCCAGTGTTCATATGGTTAATTTCTGCCACAAAGTAGGATCCCTTGTTTCTAAACGGAATATTATTCAGTTAGAGCATAGAAAACCTGTTTACCACCTTCTAAATACATTCTTAAACATGAAATAACACCCCTATCGCCATCTTTAAACTCCTATTACCGAATGCAGCAGAGATAATAACCAAAAATAAGCCATAAAAGACTTAAAAAAACTAACTTATTTATCACCCTTTAAATGCGCTTTTTAACAGACCCCTCTAAACATAATACGATCCTACTGCCACCTTTACACTCCTATTACCCAATATAAAGAAATTGTCTTCAAAATATGCTTTTTGAGATTATTAGAGCCATGTAGACATGTACCAACACCCCTATAGTCACCTTTACCCTCCTATTACCCAATACACAGTAGTACAGAAAAAAAAACTGTTAATCACCTCCTAAATACACTTTTAAAAACATGATAAGAGCCCTCTTAACACGAATTAACACCCCTATAGTGTAGCAGACATAAGAGAAACTGTGCCATAAAAGACTTAGTAAACCTGTTTACCATCGAATATGCTTTTTAACATTCTTAGATCCCTCTAAAAATGAAATAACACTCCCATGGACACCTTTACACTCCTATAATCCAATATTGTAGACATAATAAGAGAAAACTGTCACGATCCGGGTGTTGTTCTCGTGACAGTTTTGGGTTTTGTTCGAGTGGGTTTTTCCTGTGTTGTTATTTTCCTAGTTTCATGTTTTTCTCTGTTAATTACACGCACCTGTTCCTCGTTTGTTCGCCCCGCTATTTATGTTCAGGTGTGTGCGCCAGTCATTTGTCGGGTCATTGTCATTTGTGCCTCGCTTTCCCGTGGACCTGTTTTTGTTCCTGCCACTGCCTCGCAGCTTTAATATTAAAAGATTCCTGCCAACTTTACCTGCCTGACGTCCTGCTCGCTTTATCCCCGGGGTCGTGTCACCATGCCGCGACGAGCACAACGTAACAGAATGACCCGACCAGAGTATGACTCCCCGGACAGCGACTGGGCCAGGCTGTTTTTTAAGGCGATGGAGGAGGAGACGGCTCGGTGCTCGCCGGAAGAGCTGGAGGGCATGATGTGGGGCCCAGGCGGCAAGCTGGTCCCCATGGTGTTGGTGTGGCCTGGACCTCCCACATACGCGCCGACCGGTCGGCGTCGGAGAGACCCAGCGGTGCCGACCCGGAGACGTCGACGGGGTGAGTCGCATGCCCTCCTCCAAACCTCCCTCCACCCTTCCCTGGTTCCTGTGGCGGTCAAGGACGGCGTATGGGATCTGCCTTTTGGAGGGGGGGCTAGGGAGTCCGGCTGGATAGCGGAGGACGCGCAGCCGCTGGCGGAAGCCGCGCCACGCAAGGGGACTCCGCCCACTCCACGTTCGAGGCAGCTTTCGTCGGCTTCGGCAGCCCAGCAGCTGCCGTTAGCCGCGCCTCGCTGCAAAACGCCACCCACTCGTTATCCTCGGCAGTCTTCGCCGGCTCCGGCAGCCCAGATGCTGCCGGTCGCCGCTCCCCGCTGCAGAATTCCGTCGATCGCCCGCCAGCAGCAGTTCCCGCCGGCGGAAGCCACTTCTGTGGATCCTCCCAGGGTGTCGGCCCCGGTCCTTCCAGTCCCTCCTCCCAGGGCGTCGGTTCCGGTTCCTCCTGTGGCCCCTCCCAGGGCGTCGGTCCCGGTTCCTCCTGTGGCGCCTCCCAGGGCGTCGGCTTCATGCCTCCTGTGGCACCTCCCAGGACGTCGGCTCCAGTGCCTTCTGTGGCGCCTCCCACGACGCAGAGCGTTCCAGTCGCGCCCCCTATGGCGCAGGGCGTTCCAGTCACGCCTTCCACGGCGCAGGTCGCGCCTCCCACGGTGCAGTAGACGCCAGTCCTTCCAACGACGCCCAAGGTTCCAGTCCTGCCTATGCGTCTCCGTCCCAGCCGACCCCCGGAGGGGTCTCGCCGGCCCCGCCTGCGTCTCCGTCCCGGCCGACCCCCGTAGGGGTCTCGCCGGCCCCACCTGCGTCTCCGTCCCAGCCGACCCCCGGAGGGGTCTCGCCGGCGGCCCACCACCAGTCCTCCCACCGCCCTTCCCGTCTGCTGGTGACTTTTTGGACTTGTTAGGACGTCTGGAATCCGTCTTTAAGGGGGGGGTACTGTCACGATCCGGGTGTTGTTCTCGTGACAGTTTTGGGTTTTGACCGAGTGGGTTTTTCCTGTGTTGTTATTTTCTTAGTTTCATGTTTTTCTCTGTTAATTACACGCACCTGTTCCTCGTTTGTTCGCCCCGCTATTTATGTTCAGATGTGTGTGCCTGTCATTTGTCGGGTCATTGTCATTTGTGCCTCGCTTTCCCGTGGACCGTTTTTGTTCCTGCCACTGCCTCGCAGCTTTATTATTAAAAGATTCCTGCCAACTTTACCTGCCTGACGTCCTGCTCGCTTCATCCCCGGGATCGTTTCACCATGCCGCGACGAGCACAACGTAACAAAAACAAGACATATGTGCCATATGAAACCTGTTTACTGCCCAGTAAATATGACATAAAGCCAACTAGACGATGGAAAAACACCCCATAGTTGTCTTTGCGCTTATATTATATAATATAGTAGAGATAATTGTAGAAAATAAGACATGAAAAACTGTTTAGAATCTTCTAAGTATACTTGAAAATAATATTAAAGATCTCAAGACATGAAATAACACCTTTGTAGTCACCTTTACACTCCTATTACCCAATACATTGGACCTAATAAGAGAAAATAAGCCATGTAAGACATAATATAGACACACAGTTTGCATTGATATAATTCCTTCCTTTCTTCCTGTTTCTGTACACAACTTTCTCTTAAATGTAACATTCCGACACCTAGCGAACAGTGTAGAATTCCACATATCAGGGGTGTCACAAGATCTCGGGAGATTAACATGACAGTTTCAGTAGTTCAGTGGTCCATGTAGCTGGAGGCTGGACACAAACTTCCACAGACAGCCCAAAAAATAATAAAAAAAGAAAAAACTTCCCCGCCCCAGATGCCCATTGGCCAACTAGGAAGACACAGCATGACATGCAATTGAGTGTGCAACCCTGCTCAGACTCCACTTCTGCTCCGCACGGTCCATCGGCATCACTGTCAAAGCCTGTTTGAGGCCTGAACTTTGACCTCCCACACTAAGCACGCTCTTCCTAAATGTTGGCCAACTTTGGAGTCATCTACGTTACGTAACGTTACGTGAAAGGACAAATAAAAACAGCCGTTTGTTTATACAGCGGTGGCGTTTTGAAGCCTGAGAACAGAAAACTGTCAACAACTCAAAATGTGTGAGGTTCTGGTGCAAAAATGACAATGAGATTTGCCAACGATAATGATGTTTATTGGACTTTATTGGACACGGTATGAAAAAGTCGCAGATTCTACTGCAATTTTCCGTCATATTGTTCATGTACTACGTGGAAACACGTTCTGTCTTATTTCTCGCAGTTGGAACCGGGCTTTGATGCGCTGTGCTGTGCACCCTTGTTAGTATTAAGCGGCGCTGCTTGAGGGTAAAGTGGTGTAAAGTCTTTACTCTGCAGTGAGCAACCACTTCACAGCGTCTCAGTTGCTACCAAATCACATGACCCGGAATATCGGCGGGAAGATATATCGGGAGGATTTGCTCTTCCGGTCACGGAGCGTGAGTCAGATTGTGAACTCATGTGCAGACATTGCCAACTAGTGGCTTGGCATGCACATTAAAGCATTCGTCAGCTTTTTTCTGTTCTTAGTCCATTAAGAAGGTCCGTGAAATTATGGCGGGATGATTTTGATGAAGCAGAAGCCTCGACACATCCTCTACAAATCCTCTCGACACCTCCAGAATGATGAAGACTTATTAGAGCTCCAGACTGCGACTAAATGGTTGCTAAAATTTGAGACACTGCGAGTATGTTTGCCGTCTACTGGTTAAAAGTACGCGTCCTTTATCGAGTCGACGAGAGACGTACTTTGTCCCTTTTTTACCTTAAGGATAAAAAAATCAAAAAATGTGGAGTCAATTGACGTCTATGGATGCGATTGCTCCCCTTTCAATCTCATTGCATTCCACTTTTCTGGCGTCACGGTTTCTACTTTTTCTGGCATCTGACGTTTGTGCCGACGTCTCACCCTGCCCAACTCCTCACCTATCATGTTGATGGGGCACGTGCTAGCTTACTTTTTTTAAGTGTCACTTGACAACCTGAGGCCTTGCAGACATGAGGATGGTCTGAGAAGTATAGCGAGTATTGATCATTCATGCATAACAAAAAGGGAGAATGTGAATATTTACTTTGCAAGTCGATTTTAAGGAGCATTGGTGTTGCCAAAAGTATCAGTATCATTCCTCTGGGGAGCCCGTCAGCAAATGGCTCCCTGATCGCCAACGTTATTTATATGCAGATGGGATCAATATTGATGCGCTGCCATGCCCTTGATGTGGCGGCGTTGCGTCACTCGTTAGGCCATGTGACTTACGAGAGCGGGTGAGACAGCAGAATACCAAAGAGATGAGCGGACGTCTCCGCTCACATTAGAGTTCACTCGTAGCGTTCCTTATCTCAGCACATTGTTTGGATCAGAACCTACCTCTAACTAAGAGTTACTCTTTTTTTCCTTAATCATTTTTATACTATATTTACTTCCTGTAATATTATGAGTTTATTCCCATCAATATTTGACTTTTTGCCCCAACCTAATTTTGCAACAATTACAACTTTACTAATTTAGTTTGTTTCTCATAACATTACAAGTTTTTTTTAAACATATTGTCTTTATTATTTCAAAATGACATTATCTTTTCTCTTATTATAGCTTTATTTTTGTAAAAGTAATTTTTTCCCTCATTAAAATATGACTTTATACTCTTTACATTTTGACTTTATTTTTGTAAAATTTCAGATTTTTTTTATCTAAATATTTTTGACCTCATTCTTGTAAGTTTACAGCAGTTTTTCAATTTCTGCTCTTTTCCAATTATTTCCAGTTTCTTCTTGTAATGTTCTTTTTGTAATTGTGATTTTATTCCCATTACATTTTAGTTTGATTATCCATCCATCCATCCATCCATCCATTTTCCTCCGCTTATCCGGGTCCGGGTCGCAGGGGCAGCAGCTTCAGTAGGGAAGTCCAGACTTCCCGGTCCCCAGCGACCTCTTCCAGCTCCATCGGGAGGACACCAAGGCGTTCCCAGGCCAGCTGTGAGACATAGTCCCTCCAGCGTGTCCTAGGTCTTCCCGGGGGCCTTCTCCCGACTGGGCATGCCCGAAACACCTCACCAGGGAGGCGCCCGGGAGGCATCCGGACTAGATGCCCGAGCCACCTCAACTGGCTCCTCTCGATGTGAAGGAGCAGCGGCTCTACTCTGAGCTCCTCCCGGATGGCCGAGCTCCTCACCCTATCTCTTAGGGTGAGTCCAGCCACCCTACGAAGGAAACTCATTTCCGCCGCTTGTATCCGCGATCTCATTCTTTCGGTCATGACCCATAACTCATGACCATAGGTGAGGGTGGGAACGTAGATCGATCGGTAAACAGAGAGCTTTGCCTTCCGGCTCAGCTCTCTCTTCACCACGACGGTCCGGTACAGCGACCGCATTACTGCAGATGCTGCACCGATCCGTCTGTCGATCTCACGCTCCAACCTTCCCTCACTCGTGAACAAGAACCCGAGATACTTGAACTCCTCCACCTGAGGCAAGACCTCACTCCCAACCCGGAGGGTACAGTCCACCCGTTTCCGACTGAGAACCATGGCCTCGGATTTGGAGGTGCTGAGTCTCATCCCAGAAGCTTCACACTCAGCTGCAAACCGCTCCAGTAAACGCTGAAGGTCACAGCCTGATGAGGCCATAAGGACCACATCGTCTGCAAATAGCAGAGACGAGATCCTAAGGTCACCAAGCTGGACTCCCTCAACACCTTGACTGCGCCTAGAAATTCTGTCCATGAAGATTATGAACAGAATCGGTGACAAAGGGCAGCCTTGGCGGAGGCCAACGTTCACCGGAAACAAGCTCGACTTACTGCTGGCAATGCGAACCAGGCTCCTGCTTCGATTGTACAAGGACCGAATGGCACGTAGAAGCGGACCATCAATCCCGTACTCCCGGAGCACCCCCCACAGGACACCACGAGGGACACGGTCGAATGCCTTTTCCAGGTCTACAAAGCACATGTAGACTGGTTGGGCAAACTCCCACATACCCTCGAGTACCCTTGCAAGGGTGTAGAGCTGGTCCAGTGTTCCGCGACCGGGACGAAAACCACATTGCAGCTCCTCTAACCGAGGTTCGACTAACGGTCGTACCCTTCTCTCCAGCACCCTGGAGTAGACTTTCCCAGGAAGGCTGAGGAGTGTGATCCCCCTATAGTTGGAACACACCCTCCGGTCACCCTTTTTAAAAATGGGGACCACCACCCCGGTCTGCCAGTCCAGAGGTACTGTTCCTGACTTCCATGCAATGTTGTAGAGGCGTGTCAACCAACACAGTCCTCCAACATCCAGAGCCTTGAGAAATTCTGAGCGGAACTCGTCTACCCCCGGAGCCTTGCCACTGGGGAGTGATTTGACTACCCCAATTACCTCAGCCACGGTGATAGAACTGTCCACGTACGTATCCTCAGACTCTGCTTCCTCTATGGAAGGCATGTCAGTGGGATTGAGAAGGGCCTCGAAGTATTCCTTCCACCGACCAACTATATCCACAGTCGTGGTCAGCAAGCCCCCGTCCGCACTGTAAACAGTGTGAACTGGGGGCTGCTTCCCCTTTCTGAGGTGTCGGACGGTTTGCCAGAACCTCTTCGAGGCCGACCGAAAGTCGTGCTCCATAGCCTCACCGAACTCCTCCCACACCCGAGTTTTTGCCTCGACCACCGCCGAAGCCGCGTGCCGCTTGGCCTGCCGGTACCTGTCAGCTGCTTCGGGAGTCCCGCAAGCCATCCATGCTCGATAGGACTCCTTTTTCAGCTTGACGGCAGCCCTAACCCCCGGTGTCCACCATCGGGTTCGGGGCTTGCCACCACGACTGGCACCGACCACCTTGCGGCCGCAACCACAACTGGCTGCCTCAGCAATAGAGGCACGGAATACGGCCCATTCGGACTCAATATCCCGGTCCTCCCTCGAAATGCAGGCGAAGCTCTGCCGGAGATGAGAGTTGAAGACTCGACGAACGGGAGATTCTGCCAGACGTTCCCAGCACACCCTCACTACGCGTTTGGGTCTGCCAGGTCTGTCCGGCATCCTTCCCCGCCATCTAATCCAACTCATCACCAGGTGGTGGTCAGTTGACAGCTCAGCCCCTCTCTTCACCCGCGTGTCCAGAACATACGGACGCAGGTCTGATGATACGACCACAAAGTCGATCATAGACCTGCGACCTAGGGTGTCCTGGTGCCAAGTGCACTTATGGGCATCCTTATGTTCGAACATGGTGTTCGTTATGGACAAACTGTAGTTCGCACAGAAGTCCAGCAACAACACACCGCACGGGTTCAGGTCAGGGAGGCCGTTCCTCCCAACCACGCCCCTCCAAGTCACACTGTCATTGCCCACATGGGCGTTGAAGTCTCCCAGCAGAACTATGGAGTCACCAGCTGGGGTGCTCTCCAGCACCCCTCTGATAGACTCCAAGAAGGCTGGGTACTCTGAACTGCCGTTCGGCGCATAGGCACAAACCACAGTCAGGACCCTTTCCCCAGCCCTAAGGCGTAGGGAAGTAACCCTCTCGTTTACTGGGGATGACTCCAACACAGAGGCACCAAGCCGGGGGGCTAACAATAAGCCCACACCAGCTCGCCGCCTCTCCCCAGCGGCAACTCCAGAGAAGAACAAGGTCCAGCCCCTCTCAAGGAGTTTGGTTCCAGAGCCTAAACTGTGGGTTGAGGTGAGTCCGACTATATCTAGTCGGAATCTCTCCGCCTCTTCCACAAGCTCGGGCTCCTTCCCCACCAGAGAAGTGACATTCCATGTCCCAAGAACCAGATTTGGTCGCCGAAGCCCAGGTCGCCCGGACACCCGCCCTCGACCACTGCCCAAATCACACAGCACCGGACCCTTATGCTTGCCCCTGCAGGTGGTGGGTCTGCGGGGGGGAGTTCCCGTGCGGCTTCTTCGGGCTAGGCCCGGCCAGGTCCCACGGGTGAAGACCTGACCACCAGGCGCTCGCCTGCGAGCCCCTCCCCCAGGCCTGGCTCCAGGGTGAGGCCCCGATATCCCACGTCCGGGCGAGGTGCGGTTACTCCTCTTGTGTTTTTTCATAGGGGTCTTCTGAATCATTCTTAGTCCGGCTCGTCACCTAAAACCTGTTTGCCTTGGGAGACCCTACCAGGGGCATAAAGCCCCTGACAACATAGCTCCTAGGATCACTCGGGCACTCAAACCCCTCCACCGCGGTAAGGTGGTGATTCACAGAGGGGAGTTTAATAATCCTAACATTATAACTTTTCCCGCAACCTAATATTTCAGATATTACAAATTTATTTGTTGTTTTATTTTGTTTCTCATAATAGTACTACTGTTCTATTTTTAAACGTTTTTTTACAACTACTTCTTTTGACTTATTTTTACTTTATTCTTGCAAAATTATTACTGTTTTGTCCCCCATTTCCCCCCCCCCCGTTTTTTTAATGTTCCAAATATTTCAACTTTTTTCTTAAATAATGATTATAATTGTACTTTTCACAATGTTATGATTTTATTCTCATAATAATTTTCCTTCTTTTTTTGCCACTTCGTTTCGATTGAGTCACTGCTGGGCTTTTAACAACAGACCTTGAATCATTAACAGCCCGTCACAGAAAGAAGGAAGGCTTTGCTTTAGCTTGGCGTGGTCGTGGTCCATCTGAACAATCGTGCTGAGCCTGTGATATTAATGAAACATTCATGCGGCGCTTAGAGGCCTTTTTGGGACTCGGCAGCTCGGCACAGGCCTCTTACCATGCTCCATTTTCGTCTTTTCAGGCTATTTTTGCATGCAGGTAAAGGCTTGTGCAACGGGAGAGCATATGAGCGCCGCCATGGAGCTGGAAAAGTGGATCCTCAAGTCAGAACCAGTGAAAGGATGCTTGGGGGTGTGCTCTGGTGAAAGCTCGAGGACGCCCCCTGCAGGGGTGTCCAAAGTTTTTCTAGTGAGGGCCACATAGTGAAAAAAATGAAAAGTATGCAACTTTAGTATTTTGTAAATATGCTGAGAAGTGATGTAAGTGCATCTCAGCTTTGTCATATACTGTATGTGAAAAAGGTTATCAGAATTTGTATCACTTCCCGCTTTTTTGCTCTTTTTTCCCATTTTAGCTTGATTTTTAAAATGTTCCAAATATATTTCTTTTTTCGGACATAATTTTTATACATTTACTATTTGTAGCACTGCGACTTTATCCCAATAATATTTTGACTTTTTCTCCCACCTAGGTATCCTATATTTACAACTTTATTTCTTTTTGTTTCTCATAATACCACAACTAAAAAAAACAACAACATATTTTTTCTTTAACATTTCAACTGTATGCTACTATAAACATTTTTCTCTTTATATATCTTACTTTATTCTTGTAAAACTGTGATTTTTTTTGTCATTCAAATACAAACTTTCTTCTCTTAATATTTTGACCTTATTCTTCTCTTTTTTGCCAACTATTTCATCTTTTGTCTAGTAAATTTGCTTCCCGTCATTATGACTTCATTCCTATACTTCGTTTTAATTCTTGAAACATTATAACTATTTCAACTACCTAATATTCCAAAAATTTATTTTTTTGTTTATCACTACAAAAAATGTATGTCTTTATTCTTTAATATTTCAACTTTAATGTGTTTTTTTAAAATAAAAACTATGCTAGAAAATTGACATTATTTTTCCTCATAATATTACAACTATATTCTTGTGTCACTGTGACTTTTTTCTTGTTGGAATAAATGTTTTTTTCTCTTAATATTTTAATATTATATTACTTCTGTTAATATTTTGACTTTATTCCCATAACAATGTGACTTTTTCCCAACCTAATTTTCCAAAAAGTACACCTTGATTTAGATTTGTTTCTCATTACTAGCTAATAAAAAAAACCAGCAGCAGTCTGCAAATGGACACCCGTGGGATAAAACTCTTGCTGGTATAACATCCAATACAATCAACACTAAGCTGAGCATATGGATGGCTGTGATTAATCAATTAGCAGTTAAGAAATCATTTTGAACACGACCTGGCATTGGTCTGTTTGTACAGACAAACATCATCTGTATTCTGTAACACATTTCTCTTGTGTCCTCGAGTACAGCAATTTCACCTGTAAACACGAGGCACCACACCAGTGTACAAAAGACAAGACAGTAAGTCCCCACACAGCTCGGATATTCACTTGTATATGAACAGACACATCTCCTGTGTACAATAAGTGCCCACACATGTAGTACTTTTGTGTACTACTAGACACCTCTCCTGTGTACAAGAAAATTTGCTGAGCAAGGGTCTGGCGTGTGCTCCCCCCGTTGCGGGGAGATGATGAACAATCCCTCCTGACATAAACTGCTCGTTTGTGAACTAATTGAGCCATCGCCACCCAAAACGCCAGTGCCTCGGAGTGCTGTTCGCCAACCACGCGCCGGCAATTAGGATACAGATGTCGCACAGGCGGCGGCAAACACTCGCCTCAGGTAATTGGAGCCGACAGGTCAGACTCCAGAGGGGAGCGAAGGCAGTTTGAGAGGCGGTTGACGGCAAAAATAACTCACTTTTATGGCTGTCAGTCGTTTTCCAGCGCAGTAATTTTATATTGGATTTACTATACGGGCCGTTTACTTTTAGAGGAGGACACCTGTGTCGTTTTCCTCGGAGCGACTGCTAGGATTTATACTGGTCGGACTCGATCTTGCTTACTGGACAATTTATTAGGCACGCCTGCACAATGCAAGAGCTCTGCTTCTCGATGCTTGCCCCATTTTCCTGTCTTCTCTGTTGAACGACTACACAAGCAAAGGATAGAACCAGCAGTCATCGGTGGGGGAACACTCAATTTCTTGATGCGCGCCCCATTTTCCTGTCTTCTCTGTTGAGCGACTACACGAGGAATCTGCTAAGTTGGGCTATCAAAATGGAGCTTGTTAAAATGTACCAATACGTTCAAAAACTGCACATGAGCTGATGATAGAACCAGCAACCATCTGGTTGGGAGACAACCAATTAACAGACTGAAAATGGCATAATCTGAAATGCTGGGATGTCAAAATAGAGAACAAATATCGAAATTTCTTCTCTGTTGAACAACTACACATGGACTGTGGATAGAACCAGCAACCATATGGTTGAGAGACACTCAGCTTGGCATACTAAAACTGGTGGCATCTGAAATGTTGGGATGTCAAAGTGGAGAACGACTGCTGAAATATACAAATATGTTGAACAACCACACTCGGGCTGAGGATAAAACCAGCAAACATCTGGTTGAGAGACAACCTATTAATAGACTAAAAGTGGCAAAATTTGAAATGTTGGGATGTCAAAATGGAGAATAATTGTTAAAATCTACAAATATGTTGAACGACCGCAAACGGGGTGAGGATTGAACCGGCAAACATTTGGTTGGAAAACAATCAATCGAGCAAACCAAAAATGGCAGAATTAGCCAAAACACTATATGTGATCAAGAAGGTGAAAAGCACTATTGCATTCTTGAAATGAAAAAAAAAAACAAAAGCTTGTACTGTGGTACATTGGATTTGTTTTCTGCAGCTAACAAATGGAAAAAAAGAAATGAATATTAAAATGGCCTTTGGGTCCTTCACTCACTCTCTGAATGCAGCCCTCGGTGGATGAAGTTTGAACACATTGTCAAGTTCTCAAGGTAAAGTAGAAGAGAATGGAGAAGAGGAAGACAGGACCGTCATTACATTCTATTTCTATTCTTTTTAAAGACTGGGAAGATAATCGGCAAATGACAAACAGACTGTCAGCCATGCTGAGCTGGGCTACAGTTGGCTTCATTCAGGACTGGGCAGGTGTGCTTGTTGCTGCTTCACGCTTACACTCCATGGAGGAGTGGACGCCCTCTGATAGAGCATGAAGAGGCTCCGGCGAGTAGACAGCGCAGTATGCCGCAGACAAACGACACTTGACATTCCTTTTGACAGCGTTTCATATCACAGTCCCCCGTCAGGCGCGATGCGAGCCTCCTTCAGACGTGATTGAGCACACACCAGCAGCTCCCTAATAAAAAATAAATCACATATTCACAGGAGAACTGGATGCCGCCTAGCCTGGTTTCTATAGCGCCTGTCTTAGAGGCATTGATTACTGAGTCGCTAGAGATGCGGGATTACTGCTAAAAATGTAGCACTGAGGTGATGAAATCACATTATGTTGCTGTGCGTAAAAGCGGAACTGATGTACAACCTCACAGAGGAAGGTTTGCAGAAGAGTGTGGCACGGGCCAAAGAAGTACCAGCGCTGGTACGCAAGCTCATCTAGTGCTACTCCACAGACATAATCATTTATTCCCCTCACATTCACCTACATGGAAGTAAGTTGTTGAAATATTAAAGTTTAACTCACAGTAGTATTCAAAATAATAGCAATCCAATGTGAATAACCAGATTTAGCACTGTTATTAGTATATTTTGATTGCTACATGGCAAACACGTTACCAGTAGCTGCAGTAGATTCTCAGACAAGAAACAGGACCCAGCATTCACAATATGCACGCTCTTGAGGCTGTGCAATTAGGCAATTAGCTGAAATGGGTGTGTTTAAAAAAAATAGCAGTGTATGCCAGTCACTTTACAAACAAAAAAATATTTTGTGCAAACTTTTTTGTTTCCAGGATTTGGCAATCCTGTGAATGACTAAACTAATATTTACATTTTTATAACTGCTTCACATCTGTGTGGCATGGAGCCAATCAACTTTCAGCTGTTATTCGACGCCAACATTCCACAATTCATTACCATTTCTTGGTTTTGCCTCAGAAACAGCATTTTTGATGTCACCTCACAAGTTCTCCATTAGATTAAGGTCCTGGGATTGGGCTGGCGACTCCATAACATGAATTTTGTTGGTTTGGAACCAAGATGTTGCTGGTTTACTAGTGTAAATTGCAAAACATTATATACAGTTTAGATTCGCCCCTTATCTATCACAGTTAACTGGTTCCAGAGATAACCACAATAAATTAATGTCCATTCAATGTTAATAAACAGAATATTTTTGTAGTTAGAGCATAGAAAACCTGTTTATAACTTTCTAAATGTGCTTTTTTAACATTAGAGCCCTGTAGACATGAAATAACACCCCTATAGTCATGTTTACACTAGGGGTGTCCGATCTTCAGGATCGGTATGCTAATCAGATGTATTTTGAAGTTTGGAAAAGATCAGTTTCTGCCCAGAGATCGGACCGATCCGATCGCTGTAAATCTGGGCCACACTCCAACATGATAGGTGCAGTAAATGCACCTCAGGGTTGCCGCTCGACCCCCACCACCCGGATGAAGGAGAACATGGAACACCACCGCGCATACACTGGTGGCTGAATAATTCCACGTCAGAATGGCAGGAATCCAGTTGGACATTTTTTGCATGACAACACAGAGCACTCACTCCTTCGACATGACATTCCACTTGCTAGTTTCCTACTCTACGCACTTGACTCCAAACGCTTGCTCTAACCGGCATGCTGAACACCACTGCCCTTTATAACCCACACACTAAACAGCAGACTGGATCAACACAATATATCCGTCTCTGCAGTATTTTGTCCTTTGTTGTATGGACTTTTATTTTCATTAGGGGCCTGACTCACAATATTGTTGCTCATGCTGTGTAATTAAAAAAAAAAGTAAATTCAGCAATACTTTGGATTATTGCTAATGCTGTGAGGAGCATTAATAACCATATTATAATACATTATAATATGTATTATAATATACAATATTATAATATAACCATATTCAATTTGTAACAAAAGTTATTTATTTAAAAAAAAGGATTGGCATCGGCAAGATTATTTTAAAAAATCGCATGAGATCAGATGCCAAAAAATGTGGATCGGGACATCCCTACGTTACACTCCTATTATCCTTCTTTACATCACATTGCACAGGTTATAGGATCACTGCAGGGACGGCAGCTGCTAGCGTAGCAAGCTACTGAGCTAACTAATTAGGCTTTCCAATTTACTTGTTCTAAACCTTAGCAAACGGAGTGAGGAAGAAGGACAACATAAGAAGCCAAAAATGTACCACTTCCACAGAAAATGGGAGATGTTTTATTCACTGTATCATGTGGGACATACAAAAACAAAAAGGAGTACATTAAATTAGCAAAAAAGCATGGGGTTTTCCTACTTCTACAAAGCCACCTACGCTAAATATGCATTGCTATCCACACACTCAGGGGTCTGAGTGGCATCTCCACTTTGCACAAAACTACTCGTGAAGTCAAGAAGCGATGAGAGCCTGCGAGTGGTGATGTGCGCTGCCAGATTATGGGAATAAATGGAGATAGCTGACCGCGGCACGAGCGCACATCCAAACGCCGGATCCGTGGGTTGCCTCGGGCGGTCTCGGGGGAGCCATTACGGATGGAGCGCCGCGTGAAATTTAGAGTGTTTGGTGGGCGCGTTTCATTACGTGGTGCGGTTGGTTAGCGGATATGTGTACACACGTGCGATGCAGCGGAAGAATGTGGAGCAAGATTTGGTGTCAAGTGTGCGGCGGGGAAAAAAACGCTAAAAAGACAAAAAGATGCCCTCGCAGGGAGGAAAGGCACTTAAATGCCTCTACTAGTGAGTCTGAGGGTTCCGAGCAGCAAGTAGTGCAGTAGTAGCACTCCTGCCTCTTTATTACTGAAAAAACTAAATCTAATACAACACATTAATTATCCACATTATTTACATTATGTATAAACGCTCAATTCACGAGACAACACGATACTATTGTTTGAGTGTACGAGAACGAGACAAGACTTTAAGAATACGTGAAAGAAAAGTACAACAGAAAATATATGACAATATATTGCAATCTACTAATTACACTCTTCTTCACTCTGTGTGTATGCTAGCAGCCCCGCCGCCACCCACAAAGATACTGTATCACTCCGTACATGCTGCTGTTCTAGGGAACAAACACGCCAAGGTGCTGAAAGCAATGCACAGTGAAGCCTCTTCCTGCCTGTTTGAAGGCGAGAGACAAGGAAAACAGACACGCATGCACATGGCAATATATTGATTATCCACTTAATTTTCATTCAGGGTTTCCATTACACGTCATTTTGTAACTGAACAATAGCCCATAAAATGTGTAGTCGGTTGCTGTCACATGCTAAACCTATCTATGCCAGTGTGTGTCATCACTCACGTTTCACTCTCATTCCACTTTCTGGCATTTTTATTTACCCACAGTGTTGCCGGACTGGCGGCATCTAGGTAGCTCGTTTTTGTCTCAGTGGCGAGCTACCAGTGGCTATATTACGTTCGTGGGATACATCAACAATCATCACAACTTCCTTTTTTAAAGTGTCACTTAACAATCTTGCTTTCTTGTTATTGCTAGTTGTGTGTGGAAGTTGTTCAACATAAGTAGTGTGTCCTTTTTTAGACAGTGACGCTGTCACAAGGGTCAGTTAACACTTAGATATTTTACATTTAAAAGATATTTATTTACACACATGATATTTACATATTAGACAGTTTACAAGTGCTCAAATAAATGTAAGTAAATGTCTTAAATGTCGAATAAATTAACTGTAAATTAAATTAATGCTAACTGCAACCCTACTTTTGGCCCATCCTGTATAATAAACAATAACTATCTTATTTGTTATTTATTTAAAATACATATTGTATGTTCCACTTCCATATTGTTTGAAAATATTTTTAAAACATCCTCTTCCTTTTAATGAACAGATTTTAAAGATAATTATAATACAATGAAACCATAATATTTTTTCCCAGGTTTCTCATCCCGGTCTGTGCCTACTCTCTTCTTTTCTAAGTGGAAGGACCTTGTGCTATTTGTTAAATAGAAGCCAAACGCTACCATGATTTTGGGCAATTGTATGCTTCCAAATTTGACCTCACCATGGTGCGCTGCATAAATGGATAAAAATTCCCGCAGAAACATTCCAAAATATTGTGGAAAGTCCTCTCAGATGAAGAGAAGCTGTATGTTTTCTTCACTTTTCCGAAAAAAGAGAGGCCGTTACGGCTTTAGACAACCATAATGCTGATCCAAATGAAAAAGCAGTGTTATGCCTCTGCGGTGACAGCAGCAATCTGCACTGAGGTAAATGTCCTTGTTTACAAGCCGACTCTTCTTTGAATCGGGCTGCAACTCCTTTAACTGCTTTAAGCCAATCATAAAAACTCCAGGTGCTCTTCCTCAAGAGGGAAGCCTATTGTTTTTTCTTCCCGGCAAGGTCACGGCACGGAGAACGAGATGGGAGATAAACGACGTGAAGGCCATTTCATTTTGACACATTACTCCCGAGATGCTGCTCGCTCAGCCAGAATCGATGCGATCATTCTGGGATGTTTCACGGCTTTCAAGAGCCACAAACAAATAAGGCACCAAAAAAAAAAAAAAAAGCACAATAATGGGACATAAGGTGACTTTTCCCGCCTTATGTCCCGCCGCAAAGTGTTTATTAATGAGTTTACGGCCTGCAGTCGTCTCTTGATGAATCTACTTATCTGACGGGGCACTGGAATAGATCATTCTCGCGTCCTGCAACTTTATAGCCCTGTTGAGGCCATCTGGGCCAGAGGACAGCCAATCAGTCAAAGGAGAGTCCCCAAAGTTTGTCTTCTTGGGGAGTTTGCAAGCATAAACAACGCACATTGTGACTAATGGACAACACAGTGCTGCTAGTGTGGGACTGTCCCGGAAAACAAGGCCAAACAAACAAGATTTATGCAGCTCAGCATCTTCTTTTAATAGTATACAACAGTTGCTGCCTCCGGTGGAAGCAGGTGGTATTGCATCAATGACATTCAGATTTGGAAACCTAGTGGGTAACTCATCAAGGCAAGCTTGTTGATAGACCAGGAATATATATTAATTTTTTTTTAAATAGTATTCAACAGATGCTGCCTCCAGTGGAAGCAAGTGGTATTGCATCAATGACATACGTACTAATTTTCTTTTAATAGTATAAAATAGCTGCTGCCTCCAGTGGAAACAGATGGTATTGCATCAATGACATACGTACTAAATTTATTTTTAATAGCATTTAATATTATACAACAGCTGCTGCCTCTAGTGAACGCAGGTGGTATTGCATCAATGACATATGTAGACACGGACAAAATTGTTGGTACCCTTCAGTTAATGAAAGAAAAACTCAGAATTGGTCACAGAAATAACTTGAATCTGACAAAAGTAATAATAAATAAAAATTCTATGAAATTTAATCAACGCAAGTCAGACTTTGCTTTTCAACCAAGCTTCAACAGAATTATTTTTTAAAAAATGAACTCATGAAATAGGCCTGGACAAAAATGATGATGCCCTTAACTTAATATTTTGTTGCACAACCTTTTGGGGAAATCAAACAATTCCTGAAACTGACAATGAGACCTCTACACCTATCAGCAGCTATTTTGACCCACTCATCATGAGCAAACTGCTCCAGTTGTCTGAGGTTTGAAGGGTACCTTTTCCAGACGGCATGTTTCAGCTCCTTCCAAAGGTGCTCAATCGATTTAGGTCAGGGCTCATTGAAGGCCACTTTACAATAGTCCAATGTTTTCCTCTTAGACATTCTTGGGTGCTTTTAGCTCAATGTTTTGGGTCATTGTCCTGTTGCAAGACCCACACATGAAAGTGACACCAAGCTTTCTGACCCTGGCCAGCATATTTTTCTCTAGAATCCCTTGATAGTCTTGAGATTTCAATGTACCCTGCACAGATTCAAGACACCCTGTGCCAGATGCAGCAAAGCAGCCCCATAACATAACAGAGCCTCCTCCATGTTTCACAGTAGAGACAGTGTTCTTTTCTTCATATTTCCATCTGTAAACATAGAGCTGATGTGCCTTGGCAAAAAGTTACATTTTTGTCTCATCTGTCCATAGGACATTCTCCCAGAAGCTTTAGAACTTGTCAAGATGTAGCTTGGCAAACTCCAATCTGGCTTTTTAATGATTTGTTTTCAACAATGGTGTCCTCCTTGGTCATCTCCCATGAAGTCCACTTTGCCTCAAACAACCACGGATGGTGCAATTTGACACAAATGTTCCTTGACCTTGAAGTTCACCTTGAAACTCTTTAGAATTTTTTCTGGGCTCTTTTGTTACCATTTGTATTATCCATCTCTTTGATTTGTCATCAATTTTCCTCCTGCGGCCACATCCAGGGAGGTTGGCTGCAGTCCGATGGATTAAATTTCTGAATAATATGTAGTCACAGGAACATCAAGCTGTTTGGAGATGGTCTTATAGCAGCCGGTGTGATGCCCCGGAGGTCTCTGGCAAACCTTTTGCACTTTTCAAAAGCCACAGTGCTGGCGTTTCAGGTGGCTTAAAAGTTTTTTTATGTGCTCCCTTGTTTTTTTTCTCCTCATCACAGAGCATTTGGTACAACCAGCACGTGAAATGTCTTCCTCGGAAAGTGAATGTCTGTTTACAAGTGAACTCAGGGAGGTAAAGACACAAGCAGGAGAAAAATGGAGCGCTTGATTTGCTCATAGTACGGGTAATCTCACCTCACTGGAGAGTTTTTTTTAATGAATAGTTCTCAGAGATATTTTTAAAAATCTGATTTATTGGTCATAATTCCCGCATATTGGCCCGATAGTTACCGGAGCCCCCATTATTTGCATGAAACTGCACTTAATATCATAACATTATGACTTATTTATTGCAAAATGCTGACTTTTATGTTAATCTGTATACTTTACAACTTTCTTCATGCTATCAGACATTTACATTTTTTTTTGGTCCTGATCAGAAATGACATTTTTGGCTGATTTTGAGGCAGCAAGGATGGTTAGAAAAAAAGTTGAGGCCTCCGCGATTTTATTCCCAGTGAAGCCACAGTTGATGTAGGCATGCAAGCAGGCCTTGTGCGCTCCGCTAAAGAGATCAACTTGCAGGTAAATGATGTGTGCAGTACAAACATAAACTGTGCTTTGCCGGCATCAGCCTCTTAGTCATTATGTCAACTTTCTGACTAAATTACTTGTGGGAGGAGAGGCAGGCAAGAAGCGCAAAGAAGATGAAATTTACACACCAGCCCCTTCGACCACGTGATCCGCCAGGTCCCCCACGGGGCTGACAGAATCAGATGATTATTAAGAAGACGAAACAGGCAAACGTCAGCGCCATGTGAAATCTGTTAAGCCTCATTAAATCCAAGCAGACTGTCTGGAGATGACTCATCATTAGCTGCTGGCTCACAGAGCACATTGGAGACATTCATGGCTTCAAGCATCAAGGTGGAAAGATGGCAGAGATGGAAAATAAAGACACAGACATCCTATAAAATAAAAAGGAGAGGAGACATCCTAATATAATTGCTGTGAAGCCATCCATGTGTTTGAACTTCACATCCGTCATTTGGCACTTCTTCTTAAATTGCTTCTTGCTTCCAAGCATTCTTCGCATTCCACGGGCGCCTTGGAACGCAAGCTTGAAGCTGATGTTGAAACGTCATTAACGGCATGCCGTGTTGCTTTTGACACCTTCGTGTTACTTTTTTTTTAGCGCTCTGCATCTAATTTGAAGGCAAAACATTCATTTGACACAAGCGGGCCAGGGTGATAATGTTAACATGACAGTGAAAAACATACATCAGATTATGCACTTTATGGCAGGAAATAGTCTTATATATCTAATACTGTAGGATTTTTCAACAATTATTTTTTTTTTTTTGGAAGTACAGTGGAACCTCAACTTACTATACAAAAAATTGTAATACGACTCAGGCAAAGAAGATATTCTGATACATTTCATTTTCCTACGATTTTCCAGGTGCGGGTCATGGGGCAGCAGTTTCAGTAGGGAAGTTTAGACTTCCCTGTCTCTGGCCACCTCTTCCAGTTCCACCAGGAGGACACCAAGGCGTTCCCAGGCCAGCTGTGAGACATGATGCCTCCAGTGTGTCCTAAGTCTGCCTCGTGGCCTTCTTCCAGCTGGGCATGCCCAGCTGGAAGAATACACTTAACCAGGGAGGCGTCCGGGAAGCATCCAGACTAGATGCCCCAGCCACCTCAACAGGTTCCTCTCAATGTGAAGGAGCAGCGTCTCTACTCTGAGCTCCTCCCGGATGGCCGAGCTCCTCTTAGGGTGAGTCCAGCCACCCTACGGAGGAAACTCACTTCTGCCGCTTCTCTCCGCGATCTCATTCTTTCGGTCATGACCCACAACTCACAACCATAGGTGAGGGTGGTATCATAGATCGACCAGTAACTAGAGAGCTTTCCCTTCCGGCTCAGTTCAGTTCAGTCCGGTACAGCAACCGCATTACTGCCATCTGTCAACCTCACACTCCAACCGTTCCTCACTTGTGAACAAGACCCAGAGATACTTGAACAGCTCCACCTTGGGCAAGACCTCGCTCCCAACCTGGAGGGTACAGTCCACCCGTTTCCGACTGAGAACCACAGCCTCGGATTTGGAGCAGCTGAGTCTCATCCCGGAAGCTTCACACTCAGTGACGAACTGCTCCAGTAAACGCTGAAGGTCACAGTCTGATGAAATAATCATCTGCAAATAGCAGAGATGAGATCCTAAGGCAACCAAACTGAACTCCCATGATGCTTTGACTGCACCTACAAATTCTCTCCATGAAGGTTATGAACAGAATTGGTGACAGGGCAGCCTTTACCCTGCTCGACTTACTGCTGGCAATGCAAATCAGATTCCTGCTCCGATTGGACCCAATGGTGCGTAGTAGCCCCACCAATCCCGTACTCCCGGAGCACCCCCCACAGGACACCGCAAAGGACACGGTTGAATGCCTTTTCCAAGTCCACAAAGCACATGGAGACTGGTTGGGCAAACTCCCACATACCCTCCAGTACCTTTGGAAGGGTGTAGAGCTGGTCCATTGTTCCGCGACCGGGACGAAAATTGCACCTTCTGTAACCGAGGTTTGGCTAACAGTCATACCATTCTCTCCAGCACCCTGAAATAGACTTTCGCAGGGAGGCTGAGGAGTGTGATCCCCCTATAGTTGGAACATACCTCCCGATCACCGTTCTTAAAAATGAGGACCACCACCCCGGTCTGCCAGTCCAGAGGTACTGTTCCTGACTTCCATGCGATGTTGAAGAGACGTGTCAGCCAAGACAGTCCCTCAACATCAAGAGCCTTGAGGAACTCAGGGCAAAACTAGTCCACCCCTGGACCCTTTGACTACCTCAGATACCTCAGCCACGGTGATAGGACGGTCTACGTCCGTGTCCTCAGACTCTGCTTCCTCTACGGCAGTTATGTCGGTGGGATTGAGAAGGGCCTCAAAGTATTCCTTCTGCCGACCGACTATATGCTCAGTCGAGGTTTGGGCTTCGAAGAAACTTCCATCCAATTAAACGAAAAAATATTCAAAATATGAAAATGAAAATTGCCGCTCAGAATTTTAATTGTACTGCACTGCCACAAGCTGCACCCCTGGGGTGGTAATGCACCAAAGTAATAGATGCCAACCGCTGTGAAACCGAGGAAGAAGAAGAAGAAAAAGCTGCCCTGCCGTCGTCCTCTTCCTCATAACGATGGCCAATCACGGGGTCCCTTTGCTCAGCGTACCAAAAAGTCCTCGTCTATTGTTAAAAATGATAATTAGGGCTGCAACTATTTTTTATATTATTATTATTATTATTATTATTATAACTATATTATAATTATTATATTATATTATATATTATTATTATTCATTGATTATTTTGATCAATGAATGGGTCGATTATTTGTTCGATTAATCAGATTTTTAAAATTAAATTTTTTATTTTCCCTTCTTTGCAGTAATCCCTTCAAGAATGCATGAATGGACGTTTTCCCTCAAAAAATCATAGCGATGAGGAAGATCTTAGTCACCGAAATTAAAGTAGCAAATACCCGCGACCCTAATGAGGATAAGCGGTATAGAAAATGAATGAATGAATGAATGAAGTATAAACCATCAATTGACAAATGTCACAAAAAATGCTGAAAAGGCTTTTCTAAGCCCTGAAGGCCGCACGAGCTTTTGTGTGTCTGAAGCTTAATGCTGATAAGTTGCATTTGTCCATGTCTGCCAGCCACAGAGTGTGTGGCTTCAAGAACGCTGCTTGGGCACTTTATCCACTTTCTACAGAGACAGTGGATCTCTAATATTCACAGGGATTATCAGACACCCTGTGAATGCTAAAAATGTATGTACACAAACAAAAATGCCAAATTTGTATTCTCTCGGGGGCCACTTATGGTCTGACTATCACCTTTAATTCTAAAATGAAATTAAATATTTTTAAAAATAGAGCAAAAAGAGAAAAAAAGAGCAACAATATTTACAAGGACAAAGACAAAATATTATGAAGCCATTAATATTAAGAGGAAAAAATAGAAATAAGATGAAATATGTATATGTTTTTAACGTCCTAATATTGTGCGAAACAAAAAAGCAAAGAAAAAGTGGCAATTTTAGGAAAAATAGGTTAGGTCAAAGTTATAATACTAATATAATAATAAATTAGAATATTATATGACATAATTTCACAAGACAAGGAATACAAGAAGAAAGTTGAAATATACAGTATATATACTGTATATATATATATATATATATCCGTCCGTGTAGCAGTGGCATTCATGTTTGATGTAAAAAAAAAAAATAAAAAAAAAAAAGGTTTATCTCCGGGTCTGTGTCTTTTTCCAGTTCCAGATGTTTGTGGTGGGTAAAAAGTAAAGGTGTCCAGTTGTAGATCTTGTTGTTCAGCGAGTTGTTTTGATGTGGTCTTTAGTATTTTTCCAAGTCCCAAATATCTTTGACAACAAGCACTCTCTCTTCTGGTGCTCCACTTAGCTTAATGAAAATTTTGCAGTTGGCGGTCCAAGTGCCTTGAGATCTTTCCCTGCTTCCTCGGGTTACGTGCTTTCTTGGCAATTTCAGCATTCCATTTTGTCAGGTGCTCATTCATGCAGACATCTGCTCCTTTCAGCTTCCTTCCCTGCTTCAGCAGTGCAACTTTGAATTTCCTGTGAGAGAATTTAACGATGACGACCGGTGTGGTGCTGTTCCTGCCATACAGTGGGATGCAGGTGTCGATGGTGTTGATGTATACATCCACTTCCTTGGAATGTAAAAAAGTTGTTGCTCAGTGGAATCGACATGTTCTTCATGTAATTCCTCTTTATTCCCGACTGCTCTGGGTTTAATCCGAAGCCCCGTCACAATCACATCGTTCATTCGTGTGTTCTGATTTAAATTTTGTCTTTTTCTTGCATGTTTTCTTTGAGAGCAGTGCCTAAGGCAACATTACTATCTTGTAATGCCTTGTTCTCCGCTCTCAGGTGTTTTACTTCCTCTCTCAGGTCCTGAATCTCCTGTTTCATGGCACTAGGTAATTTATCAATTTTTCCTGTAATTTCTTTGTGGATTCCCTTTCGCACTACATTCAGAATTTCCATTTTTTCTCCAATTTCTTTGTGGATTTCCTTTTGCATTGCATTCAGAATTTCCACCATTATCTGTGTGTTTTCCTGAGATTTTTTTTTTCAAGGTATCTTCCATTGGTGTTAATTTCTTTGTCCTTCTCTCCATTAGTGAATCCGCATGCGATGACTGCCGGCGGTCTGTGCTTAAACTTTGTTTTTTTCAACAATTCCGTACTTCACGCCAGTCCAGGTGGAAGCCAATTTTGTCAACACTCTCCTCTGTTAGTGTGTCAGACACCAAGGTATAATGTCCTCCGGCTTGTTTCTTCTTAACCTCTGTTTAGCAGCTAGCCAGGTAGCATGCCTTGCAACGGCTGTCGCCGCTAGTTTATTATTATTTCTAATAATTGTGCCTCTTACCCGTTCGAGTTAAGGCATAAGTCTTGGCACCCTCTTCTGGATGTACGATCACAATTGTGGTCAATAGATTCCAGAAAGGTTTAAAAAAAAAACTCCAGTAGCAATAGCGGAGCTCTTGCCGTGAACGTCCGTTCCCTTCAGCAGGAAGTTTTTTTTCCCTCTGTGCGTAGTCTTTTGCAAATTCCAAGCCAAACGTTTATGTAGCTGGAGAAGAACGTTGGGCCTACGATGGAGCCATGGGGAAGGAGGTTTTTCCTTCATGAATGTAGCAGTGAGCTCATTTTATAGTTAGATTATCATTAAAAAGATTAATAGGTCTTCCCAAAGTCATAAGCCCAGTAGCCAGAACCATTCTCCATTTTTTTCTTCTCCTTGCTACTTGATGAACATCACTGCGAGGATTTGCTAGCAGTGTTGAAGCATGGGCGGGAAAAAAGGGCTGTTTGTTTTCCCGGGGTGTACACTCCTTGCATGTTGATAAGATGAGGAGGATGTGGATGCTGGAGCAGAGACGGGCAAGTGTCACACAAAGCTGAAGCACTAATGTGGCACTCCAGGCCTCTAGGTGGCAGAATGGCACGTTACAGGGAATCTACCATTTTTTTTAAGTTACGCCAAGACCACAAGTTACTAAATGATGTTCACACTGCTGGTCAATTCGTTTTTGGGGGGGGTTTTTTGCTCATGTGGGATATGTATGTGATGAGACTGCAGTATGAACGCCCCGGTGGCATATACTCCACATATATATCATAGAAAGGCGTGTGTTGCCATGCTTATCGAGACTTTAAAGGTAGGCCGTCACGGAATGACGTGGTTTATCGTGCAAGACTTTGATAAATGTACTCACCCATGTAGGCAAAAGTTTTTATCATCTCAAAATGATATTTATAAGGTGTTAGTGAAGCAGCTCTCGGCAATGTCTCACCACTACACCCACACGCACCTTGGAACAGACGTGGCAACATGTTGTCTACAAACTTCCATACCAAAAGTCTCTCCGTCTTTCTTCTTTATCATCTACAGGGAATCATTTGTTTGAGAAAAAATTGACTCCCATTGCGCAAAATTCTTGAAATGGCCACAAACGCGTTAAGGAGAGCATGCTAGTAATGTGCAGATCGATACTGAAATTTTGATATCTCTGATACCAGTTCTTCATGTGCTAAAGTCGATTCTGAAGTCAGTATATTAATACTTTTGATACTTCAGGTACATGATTTTGTACTTTGTTTTTTCTGATGTTGTATATTTGCTTGGCTATATTTTAAATCACCCCACTACTTCAATAAACTTCACAGTTTAATATAAATCAATACATTTTTAAATTTACCAGACACATTAGATGAATTTGCACATAGTATTGAATCGGTATTGCTGACACCAGCCTGAATTATACCCAAGAGGGAATCAGAAATAAAATCAATAGTATCACACATCACTGGATAACACACCGCAGCAGTCTTTACTTCCATAAACACACGGAAATTCGAGTGATGTTGTGCTTCTGCGCATTCACGTCACTTTCCCAACGCTTTGCGTTCACATAACAAGTCGCAGTTACCACATAAAAATTCAGATTATCTGAATTGGGAATCCTACCTCGCAGTGTGAACCTTAGATCATTTTTATTTTGTTTAAATATGTTAAAAGTGCTTTTTCTAAGCCCCAAAGGCCACACAACATTATGTGTGTCTGTAGCTTTAATGCTGATGAGCTGCCTTTGTCCACGTCTGTCTCCCACAGAGTGTGTTGCTTCAAGAAGCGCTACTTGGGCACTTTATCCACTTACTACATATACTGCGAATCTCCGCTATTCGCAGGGATTCCCAGACACCCTGTGAATGCTAAAAAGACTGAGAGACAGGGAGTACTTTGAGTGTTACTACAGACCTGCCAACCTGTACTAATTTATTGTACTCAATATAAAATTTGATTCTTGAATACACATGTATGCTTTGCAGCTTGCCATTTTCTTGTGTTCTCCTCTATTCAGTTTCAAGTGCAGTCTGTAGAGTACAGATAAATATCATTTTCTCAATAGTATTTCAAATCGAGGGGGCATGAAAACATTTCTGTCACCCTGGGGGGGCGCTGGGCTGCACTACGCCTGCACTATGACGCCATCCTGGGACCCACGACCAGCGACTAGACTCCGCTCAGCAGGATCCTCGGCTCGGACAACGCAGGCTGGCGCCGAAAAGGTAGGCACCAAGGGAACAGATTTAAGGGGTGACAAAGATGGCTAAGAAGCTTAGCCAGGGTGCCGTACCTCGTTAGAATAATAATGGATGCTTTCATGTGGCAAAAATAGAGTGCTAGGGTTCATCCTGTGAGGGACTAGAAAGGTCCTGGGTTTGATCCAAGTGGTGATCCCACAGTCAGAAACCAAAACCAAAACAATGAAGAGACGTCAAGGGAGTTACCTAGAGGGATATCGATACGGCTAATTTGCGCATACCTCACTGTGGATGGCATTAATGAGGCTGCATGAACTGCTGTTCCCCAAGTGACGGCAGCACTCGTGGAGCACCTTCATCACGATCGCGGTTTGTCGGCTGCTTAGTTGGTTCGTAGAAAAGAAACGGTGCATCGGATCGCTACAAAACTTTGTAGAGGGGTTGACACTTGGGGCATGGAAGAAGCCACCATCGTCCTTCTCATTCATCTCAGCAACTCTAGGTCCGTCCGTCCGTCCATCCATCCATGTTCCACAAAATAAACCTTAAACCCTTGACCCCTTGTTGTGGTGTTTGTGGTGCTTTGCCTTAGCTTGGTCCGGTGGTCTGCCTGACCCAGTCCGACATCTCATGTGATGGAGGAAAAATAGAACTCTCACAGACACAAAGACGTCTCCTGCTCATCTTTAATGCATGGCTATGAAACTGTAAAAAGGGTCTTCGGTCTATTTTCGGTTTCTCTGTGCAAGTTTCTGGAGCGTTGATAATGAAGAAGGTCACACAAAGTTCTCTTTTGCCGAGAACTACCACAACAATTTCCACGGAACTTTTGAGGAATGTCTTCTTCCAGGCAACTTTAGCACATAATTCAGTTGGGAATGGGAATCTCCAATGACATCTGTCAGTCTCCTTTGGAGCAAAAAGAAGACTTCCTTTCCATTCCATCTTCCTTTCCATTCCAGCCCATCTTCCACCTTGCTTTAGTGAATTCCCTGTTGGACACAATCCTCTTAACCTCTTAACATTATTCCTCCTCACCAATAATGTTTAGCTAGATTGCTAGCAACATCCTATCTCCAGTTTTTACACACTAAGCTATAAACTTTTTTTTCCAAGTATGGAGATTTTGGTGACAATAATCATGTTTACATTTTTTTGCTGAAAAAAATCTATGTATACTGTATTTACACAACAAACTTTAATTCCCACTTAGAGGCAACATAAACAAAAAATATTTATACATGAAATTAAAAAAATGATATTTTTAAAATACAACTATTAAATCATAACAAATATTTACTCCATATTGGTAATAGTTATTTTTTCTTCTGCCTGACATATATCTATTATTAAATCAAAGGGAATCCATGTGTTTGGATTGAATTAAAAATAACCCAGTTTTAAAAAATGTGTAAATAGTAAATAATTGATGTTGCATATTACTTTCTCATAGACTTGGCTGCACTTTGACATAAATCCCCATGGAGATAACACTAAACCTCTGTCAGTTTTTGTAGAACTTGTTTTTTTCCCCCACAAACAAGCAGAAAAATAAGAGTTGATAAAAGGTACGTACAAGGGATCGCTGAGGACAGTATTCAAATATCCTTGCATGGACTCTTGCCGTTTGTGGAGCACGTTCACATGGGTTTTTGTGTGCTTTTCAAAAGTGCGAGCATCAAGACGAGTGTTCTGGGAGTTGGCAAAGAAACACCCACACAGTTTTTATTATTCCTGATCTTGCACAATCCTCATAGCTGTCTGGCTCAATTAGGTGTAGAAAATAATATAAAAGTTTCTCAGTATCACCACAATCATAAACATACTGTACATGCAGTAACCCCTCCTTCATTGCAGTTAATTGGTTGCAAACTTGACCATGATAAGTCAATTTCTGCTAAATTTCCTTATTTATAAATTGTATATTTTTGTAGTTGGAGCATTGAAAACCTGTTTACCACCTTCTAAGCTAATAAGCTATTTAACATTATTAGAGCACCCTAGACATGAAATGACACCCCTATAGTTATCTTTACAATCTTATCATCCAATATAGTAGCCATAAAAAGGGAAAATAAGATATATAAAACATAGAAAACCTGGTCACCACCTTCTAAATACTACTATTCCTAACATTATTAGAGCCTTCAAAACATGAAATAACACCACTATAGTCATCTTTGCACTCTCGTTATCCAATAGACATAAAAATACAAAATAACATATATAGGGCATAGAAAACCTGTTTCCCACCTTCTAGGCTAATAAGCTTTTTAACATTATTAGAGCCCTCTAGACATGAAATAACACCCCAAGGTAATCTATACACTCTTATTATCCAATATAGTAGACGTACAAAGAGAAAATAAGATATATAGGGCATAGAAAACCTGTTTACCACCTTCTAGATATGCCTTTTAACAATATTAGGGCCCTCTAGACATGCAATAGCAGCATTATAGTCATCTTTACACTACTTTTACCCAATACAGTAGATATAACAAGATGACTTGAGGCATATAAAAGTCACATATACAATGCATATTGACTCACGCACACACAAACACACTCCTAGCCTACAGTGTATGTTACTTGATACACTTACGACACACTTATTGTGGTTTGTATATGGCTCCCTCACTATATTGATCCGTGGTTGAATACAGGTTTATTATTTAAAAATGCATATTAAGCTATTTTTACATATTGCTGGTCTATATTTTGTATTTTCAAGTATAAACATGGCTAAATTAAGTAAAATAAATAAAATAAATACAAGACAAACTTTCTACATGTGAATGTAGTATTCTACATTGGCCACTAGGTGTCACCAGAACATGAGAAAATAGCATAATAATAATCATAACAACAACAGGGGTGACTGCTCATAAAACTCAGAACCTGTGACGTCACTTCCGGTCCGCCTGCTGGGTGTACCAAATGCTGTGTGGTGAGGGGAAAAATTGAGAACACAAAAAACCTTATCAGCCACCTGAAACGCCAGCGCTGCGGCGTTTGAAACGTGTAAAACGACCTCCGCGGCGTCACACCGGCTGCTCGGTGCACCTTGCTGGGCCACGCCCCCTGCTATATACTCTGGTTCTCCTGACAGACATATTGATCTTGAGTATTGGTCATTTTGGTCTTGAGAAGCATAAAGTTATCTGTATCGGTATATGTTTGTTAAACATTTGGCTGTAATATTTTACAATGACATGCATAGAACGCTAATGTTAGCGTGGTGTAGGTCTGGTTTTACTGGTGTCCTGGCTAATTTTGCTCTGTGAACTTGCAGCATTTTCTCTTTCACTTGTTTACGGGGTCGATGTGTGTTTTGGGGACTTTCTTTTTTTTTTTACTTGTGATTGCAGATTTTTTATTTGTCATACCCACTGCGGTTGTGTTTGTGCGCATGTGTTTGCGATGATTTTTATGTTCACAAGGTTATGAGTTTGCTTTTACACCTACCGTAGATTGGTGCCTAAATAAAGTCCAGCAAGTGTAGCATCCAAACGATGGGATTTATGGCTCTTTTGGATATGTCCCCGGCTGAGACTCGGTTCCCGTCGTTCACGTTAACGTGCCGTTCAAAGAACCGGTTCGATCGTGAACGTCACAACACTACTGCGTCCTCCCAAGTCCCTTGCATGTAAGTATTGCATACTTTACAGACACGAAAAAGCACTCGTCGCGCGTGCATGCAGCCGTTATCAACTTTCATTTGAGGGGGTCAAACGTAGCACGCCCCCCTAGCTAGCATCACCAGCTAGCATAACAAAACCGTCATTTCCCCACAATAGCGCGCGAAAGACAAGTTGATAGGACAAAAAACGGTTGTCTAAGATTGTTTGGGCTTTATTCTAAACTACCAGAGTCCCACTCTTGGAGAGAAAGACGGTAAAGTCGTGTGCTCACCTTGTTTGACACACTTGAGTCTCACCGGCTCCTTGCTGTGCTTCACCACCGCCTGCACGTCCCGGCTGGTGAGTCCCGCCACCGGGGTGTCGTTCACCTCCAGAAGCAGCTCGCCACCGGCGGGAGGCTCGCCCACAAGCGGGAACAGTCCATGCTCCGCGCCGCCCCTCAGCTCCGGAGCCAGCAGCTCCCCGTCCGCGCTCCGACCAAGAACGCTTTCATGGACTTTGTTGCTCCAGTGGTTCTTCTTCCTCTTCAGGCTCTTGGACATGACGCACGTTGAGGAAGGGGAGGAAAGTTCCAGCGTACTTTCAGGGCCCCCCACCCCAGGGACGACGTTTCATTATCGGCCGTCACTTGAGTCCATGTCCTCCGTGAAGCAGCTGGATCGTCACTCCCCAGTGTTGCCTTCACGGGTCTCCACTTGCGATGCGTTGAATTGCTCCCCCGAAAGTTGGAGGTCAGAGCTTCACCAGAGGAAAGTTAAGATGCTGCATTTAATGATAAGTTGCAGAATGGTTCAAATTGTATCTGACAATTATTATGCCTTCTTCGTATGATGTTGGACGAAGTTAATAGCGATGTACGAGGGTAACCTGAAGGCACCACCCAGCTTCTTCATTGACTAGCCCGGATGTGAAGGCTGGTGGAGGAGCATCTTTCTTTCCATGGAAAAAAAACACTCTTTTTTTAATGACTTTAAAAAAAGTTAGCAGTAACTTTCACCTACAGGGACCATATTTTAGTAGAGTCTACTTAGAAAAGCCACTCTCATGCACAAATCTGGTTGAATTTGAACAATACATTACATTCGGAATCATGTATTCTAGGAGGTTATTATAAAAGTCATGTCACGCTCCAATGGGAAAGGCCCCAGGCGTCTTTTAACAAATGTGTGTTACAATGTTATTCCCAACGACACCATCCTGGATTTCACCCGCTAATGACATCATTTTCACTAAGGACTTTTCAGGGCCATAACTGTATGGATGTGCAATTGTAGTATCGACGCAAAGCTTTGTCGCACAAATAAAAAGAAAATAAAATCCAGCCAAGGATGCTTGCTTATGACACGTTCTTACGGGTCAGAGCAGGATGATATCAAAGTTCATCGTCATAATGATCATAAAATATACTGCATTTTATTACTACATCACACAATACTCATAATATTGTAAAAAAAAATGGCAAAGATACAATTTCAAACAATAAATAATAATAATAATTATTGTTATTATTTATTATAATTGTTATAATAACACATATACAATTTCAAACAATAAATAATTATTATTTATTCTAATTGTTATAATAACACATAATACATTTTATTTATTTATAATAACAAATAATTATACATATAATTATTTACAATATTTACAATATATATTATTACAATTGTTGATAGAATAAAACATGTACATATTATTTTATATATTAAATAATGATAAATATTATTAATGTATTATGTTATACTATATTATTATTAATAAATATGAAACAACACCAGCAACAGGAATAAGTATAAGAAAAACAAAATATTAAAAAACTGAGTATGTATTTTTTTTTGTTTCAAATGGCCACTTATAAATATAATAAAAAATACATATAATAAAATAAAATAGAGGATAAAGAATTATTAAAAATAAAATATTGAAATATGATCAAATATCTACTATGAATGAAAAACATACAAAAAAATACACATCAATTACTACAAAAAAAGATTTCAAATTAGTGATAAAAATGATAATAAACATTCAAATAATACAATAACTAACCATGATCGGAATATATTCATTCATTCATTCATTCATTTTCTGTACCGCTTATCCTCATTAGGGTCACGGGGATGCTGGAGCCTATCCCAGCAGACTTTGGGCGAGAGTCCTGGTACACCCTGGACTGGTCGCCAGTCAATCGCAGGGCACATATAGACAAACAAACATTCACACTCACATTAATACCTATGGACAATTTAGATTCGCCAATTAACCTNTAATGACATCATTTTCACTAAGGACTTTTCAGGGCCATAACTCTATGGATGTGCAATTGTAGTATCGACGCAAAGCTTTGTCGCACAAATAAAAACAAAATAAAATCCAGCCAAGGATGCTTGCTTATGACACGTTCTTACGGGTCAGAGCAGGATGATATCAAAGTGCTTCCATCCATCGTTCATCGTCATAATGATCATAATGATGCATTTTATTACTACATCACACAATACTCATAATATTGTAAAAAAAAATGGCAAAGATACAATTTCAAACGATAAATACTAATAAGTATTGTTATTATTTATTATAATTGTTATAATAACACATATACAATTTCAAACAATAAATAATAATTATTATTGTTATTATTTATTATAATTGTTATAATAACACATAATACAGTTTATGTATTTATAATAACAAATAATTATACTAATAATTATTTACAATAATTGTTGATAGAATAAAACATGTATATATTATTTTATATATTAAATAATGATAAATATTATTAATGTATTATGTTATATTATATTATTATTAATAAATATGAAACAACACCAGGAACAGGAATAAGTATAACAAAAACAAAATATTAAAAAACTGAGTACGTATTTTTTTTGTTTCAAATGGCCACTTATAAATATAATAAAAAATACATATAATAAAATAAAATAGAGGATAAAGAATTAATAAAAAATAAAATATTGAAATATGATCAAATATCTACTATAAATGAAAAACATACAATAAAATACACATCAATTACTACAAAAAAAAGATTTCCAATGAGTGATAAAAATGATAATAAACATTCAAATAATACAATTACCAACCATGATCGGAATATATATAATTCAAAATTATAATAACAACACCAGAAACAACAACAATAATACTATACAGAAAAGAAATAGTAAAATGATTTAAAATAGTTACAAATATGCAAATAAGATGTCTACATAATTCAAATCAATGTATTACAATGATTATTTTGTAAGAATGTATTTGATGAAGTTATTATAATAGATAAGCCAGCTTTAGTTTTTACATTCATCTGGTTTCAAATGGGTTATCTCCCATCATCCTCTACCTCCCGGAATTCCCAATGATGCTGCGTCACGGCGTCCCTTTGCTCGGCGTACAGAAAAGCCATGGTTTTCCTTCAGCCCATGGGATTCCTCGGGCATGTAGCGCCATGTGTCTCTTTTCAAGCGAATCCAACAACACCGTATCAGGCGTGTATGCCAGTCAGGTGGGAGCACCACTGGTTCTTAATGCAAGACGACTGGGGTTCAAGACACCTTCCGGCCAACTACTGTCTTCACCTGATCAGCTCTGCTGGTGCCAACACTGATTCATGATGCAAGGGGGATTTAAAACCTGGTCATGGTTGATGGTACCATCAGGCATCCACCTTCTTATTGGTTATTTNATTCCTCGGGCATGTAGCGCCATGTGTCTCTTTTCAAGCGAATCCAACAACACCGTATCAGGCGTGTATGCCAGTCAGGTGGGAGCACCACTGGTTCTTAATGCAAGACGACTGGGGTTCAAGACACCTTCCGGCCAACTACTGTCTTCACCTGATCAGCTCTGCTGCTGCCAACACTGATTCATGATGCAAGGGGGATTTAAAACCTGGTCATGGTTGATGGTACCATCAGGCATCCAACTTCATATTGGTTATTTTTTTCAAGAAAAAGACTAAGTCTATATTTTTAGTCACTCTCACCATCAATCCTGCCATCTCTGCTGGTAGGACCTTGTATGAGGCTGGTGGCATCTTGGGAGGAACATCTGTGGCAGAGAAGTATGTCCGAGCGGTAAAGGACATGTACAAGGACTGTCAGGCAGTAGTGAGGTGTGCTGTAGGTGTGACAGGGGAGTTCCGAGTGAAGGTGGGACTCCATCAAGGACCAGCTCTGAGACCCTTCTTGTTTGCCATGGGGATAGACAGGCTGACGGTTGAGGAATCTCCATGGACTTATGTTTGCAGGTGACATTGTGATATGTAGTGAGAGCAGGGAACAGGTGGAGGAGAAGAGTTTATAGTGAATCGAAGCATTCAAGGCAAAATGAGGACGTACCGCGTGACACACCTTGGACATTAATGAAGAATAACCGCAAAAGTCTGCATGATCGTTCATGCTCAGATCATTCGTTTGACGATATTCACGTGATCGGGGAGTGTGATGGGGGTGGGAGAATCTGTGAGTACTCAAATGCCTCATGCATTCGGCCAGTTTATACCCAATGGGCACCACGGACGGACGGAGGACCTGTAAGGTAATAATGACATTCCATGATTTTTTTATTTGAAATACGAAAAAACTGAAATAATGTTCATATTCTTGACCAACTAGCTACATAGAGATAGGGGGGTCAGACAGATTTATAAGGTCACATGGTTAGCAACAAGATGGCGCTGTGGCTTGATTTGTGAATTATTCAAAAATATATTTTTAAATTAGTGTAATATATAATTATATTTAAATAAAAATAAAAGTAATTATTAATCATTCATTAACTTCCACCGCTGTAACCAATTCTACTTCTGGTAGTTTGGCTATGCATGATGATGACATCACCCTTTGACTAATTCAGTTAGACACATCAATCAATCAATCCATCAACGAAATTTTGACAGAAAGTGGACTTTCTACCTCTCTATCATTATCATTTATTGGGCAGTAAATATCATTTTCAAGCCTAGTTTAAGATTTAAGTGACTTTTTTCCAATGAGTGAATGATCTCATCCTTCCACTTTATGACAAGGATGAAGATTTTCCTAAATCAGGAGCATTTTTCTTCTTCTTACGTGCATGCAGTGTAGGGCACAAAAAACTCCAAGGCTTTAGTGATGGCGTCCTTGAATCACGCCGCTAACAAAGTTGAAGACAATGCATCATCTCTGATGTGCGCCTCCGCATTCCAAAAGTGGGAGCCAGAAAGGGCAAAAAGAAAGCGAGGAGTATTTGGACAAAGGCAGGACTCCTGCAGGCAGCGTTTGAACAAGAAGAAGAATGCTTCTTCCTCGCTGAGGAGGAGGGCCGTGAAATCCTCTTCCCACTCGGGATGGAAAACAAAGCCTTTCTTTTATGAAATAAACATCATGCGTTAAATAAACATCATAAACACCGCCATGACATCATCATGCAGCACAGACCACCACCACCTCCTCAAGGTGACATGGCGTTTCTTACTTCGTGGAGCTTATGACGTACACCATAGCCACCTGCTGGCTTGGCGTGCACATCACAGCCTTTTTTTCGGTACTTGCAAGTTTGCGCGTGCAACGTCAAAGTCCTGATTTTCTGATTTCAAGGTGACCCCCCTCCATGTCCCGTGTCATGACATCGTTCACACCCCCGCCCCTTAATGGCTTCCTTAATCACTCCTCCTCTTCGTCAACAAATATTCTCCCTGCTCAGATTGCTGCTTTCTCATGCTTTTCTGTCTTTCTCTCTGTGTGCGTGTGCGTGTGCGTGTGTGTGAGAGAGAGAGAGAAAGGTTGCAACCTTGAGGATGTTTTGGCTCAACAGCTCCCCCTGCTGTGCAACATCCTCCTCTCAAGGAGTTCACTTATCATACTGATCATGAATTAATAATAACGCTAAAGAATAATACCCCACTACTATTACTGCTACTAATAATAAATACAAATAAAAACATATAAAATACGACAGATACTATGTATTAATCTCAATTATAATAATTACATATTTATTATTATACAATACTATATTATTTAAATAATTGGTATTGTGAGAAAATTGCATTTTGACTCTCTTTTATTAATATTTGATTTATTCATTCATTCATTTTATTATTATTTTGGAAAAAGAAAAGAAAAAGATAAAACATACCAATGATAATATAAAAATTATTATTAAGAGTAATCATAAATAATAATTTTTATATTATCATGTGTTTTATTGTTTTATGTTTTATTTCTTTTTTGGGGGGGGGGGTGACATGGAATGTCACTTCTCTGGTGGGGAAGGAGCCTGAGCTTGTAGAAAAGGCGAAGACATTGAGGGTTGAGGTGAGTCCGACTATATCTAGTCGGACTCACCTCAACCCAGGGGAGAGGGGCTGGACCTTGTTCTTCTCTGGAGTTGCTGCAGGGGAGAGGCGGCGAGCTGGTGCTGGCGTATTAATAACCCCCCGGCTTGGTGCCTCTGTGTTGTAGTCATCCCCAGTAAACGAGAGGGTTATTTCCCTACCCAGCCTTCTTGGAGTCTATCAGAGGGGTTCTGGAGAGCACCCCAGCTGGTGACTCCATAGGTCTACTGGGAGACTTCAACACCCATGTGGGCAATGACAGTGTGACTTGGAGGGGCGTGGTTGGGAGGAACGGCCTCCCTGACCTGAACCCGTGCGGTGTGTTGTTGCTGGACTTCTGTGCGAATTACAGTTTGTCCATAACAAACACCATGTTCGAACATAAGGATGCCCATAAGTGCACTTGGCACCAGGACACCCTAGGTCGCAGGTCTATGATCGACTTTGTGGTCGTATCATCAGACCTGCGTCCGTATGTTCTGGACACGCGGGTGAAGAGAGGGGCTGAGCTGTCAACTGACCACCACCTGGTGATGAGTTGGATTAGATGGCGGGGAAGGATGCCGGACAGACCTGGCAGACCCAAACGCGTAGTGAGGGTGTGCTGGGAACGTCTGGCAGAATCTCCCGTTCGTCGAGTCTTCAACTCTCATCTCCGGCAGAGCTT